>JAOWBW010000066.1:1071014-1471014 GCA_026119855.1 Campanula takesimana | reverse complement strand
TGGGAAAAGTTGCAGATTAAGGTGGAAGAATTAATTAAGGCACTGGCATTGATTTAAGGCTTGATGTAAAGCGTGGAAGATTCTCTTCTGATGAAGCCTCTCTAATAGTTCAACTTCAAAAACTTTATGGCAAGAAGTATATAGACATCTTTTATATATTCATTTCAATCTTTTACCAGTTATATAAATTAAAAAAAAATTAATTTCTTTTAGTTCAAGAATGAATAATTTGTTGTAATATATGTAGGCGAAACTAGCGAAGCATCTTGCTTGTTGTAATTTAGGTAGGTGAAAATAGCGAAGCATCTTTCTGGCACATGATCGGAAATGTTGACGGGGCAAGTAAAAAAAAAGAAAAAAACTGAAAAATAAATTAAATATTTATTATTACAGACCGATCAAAACTTTGTTGTCTTTCATGCTCCAAGCTCGATAGTCTTTTGACATGAAAAAACTTTTCACTTGCTTCAACTAGGTTCATTCTCTTTTCTTTTGGAACTTGAGAGTAACAAATGCACCTAAACAACTTCACGTGTCTCAACAATGGCTTCCTTCCACGCGATGCTTCAAATGGTGTTTTGTTGCATAACGTCTTTGTGAGACTCCTATTAATCAAGTAAATTATTGTATTCAAAACCTCACCTCAAAAACTCGTTGGCAATCCTTCTGCATGAAGCATTGACTTGGCCATTTCCTCCACAATTTGATTTTTCCATTCACTTATTCCATTTTGTTACGAAGTATATAAAGCTATGAGTTGCCTATCAAATGCTTATCCTCACAAAATTTGTAAAACTCAATGTTATCATATTCAATGTCTCTGTCACTACTTTTAAGGAATTTAATATCATGCTCACTTTATTTTCAAAAAGAGAATTGAACTTCTTAAAAATATAAAATACCTCAAAATTTCGCTTCATGAAATAAAACCAAGCCATGCGAGTATGGTCATCAATGAAGATGAAAGAACCTGTTATAATTATGCACTTAAACAAGTAAAGAGTTAGTTCACAAGAGGTCAACTATCTTAGCAGAACAGGTCGACTATCTTGAGGTGTAGTGTGTGTATGTTGAGTTATGCAGCGGAATAATGATAAAGTAATAGAAGAAATAAATGAGTAAATGAAAAGTGATTAGTGTGTGAATAAGTGTGAGTAAATGAGACACAAACACAACGATGTAACGTGGTTCAGAGTATTGCAACTCTCCTACATCTACGCTTCACTGTCCTCAACAGTGAAGAAGCAATCCACTATAATTCTTCGTCAAGTAATTACAATAAATTGCAGGAAAATTCCCTCAGAACTTTTCAGCCTAATTAGCCTCACTAACTAAGCTATGTACTTGTTGCAAAGTATAGAAAAAGAAAAGAAAAAGGTTCACAAATGTGAGGGTTTTGGTGATCTCAAAGATGGCTCTTATGTAGCTATGTGAGATCTATTTAGCTTATATATTTAGCACAGATTTATAAGGTTTAAGTGTGCTTTACAATTGAGTTGCTTAAAAGATTTTATCAAGTTGTTAACTGGCAAGAGAAAGTGGTTGTAAGTGGGTTATCAGGGGTTTTGTCTTCAGTCATCCAGAGCTCCTTTTATATGTCTTCACATTTATATACGTTGAGTTCCAACGGCTTGAAAGTCTTGGAAATGCCATTGTCAGTTGTTTATCTTTGACTTGAACAGTACTTGTGAATAGTGTTAAGTCAGGTTTGACTTTGACCAAAGGCTGAGTTGGCAGGGATTTCAAGGTCTGCTATCTTTGAAGGTCTGTTATCTCGACTTGATGAAGATAGTGGACCTGTAATGACTTGAAGATTTCCAGAAACTTGAGTATACTTCTTTATTATGATTTTAAGTTCTTAATTAATTGTCAAAACTCTTAGTTTAGAAACTAGGGTTCTAAGAGAAGAGAAAAAAGTACCTATTATTGGCTTGAGTTGAATTCTCTATTTGACCACATACGTCAGTACGAATCACCTCCAGATTTTCCTTTGCCCACCGAGCCACACTCTTCAAAAAAGAATGACGATGACGCTTCTCAAGTGCACATCCTCACAAACTTCATAAACCTCATTAATTTTTTGGAAGGCCTTAAACCATGTTCTTGAGTTAAAGTATCTTGAGACCATGAAAATTCAAGAGCCCAAACCTCTTGTGCCACAACCACGAATCTTCAAGAATGTTGAGATGTCAATGCTAAATTTTAACCACACTTGAATACAAACGAAAAACAAGGATTTCTCTCTATGATAAAAGCAACCAATTGTTGTGCACCATTTATCGTACATATCCTTGAATTTCACCACATATTCATCCTCCACAAGATTCCCTCCACTCAACAAATATTGATCTAACTCTGAAAACAAGCAGTACATCATGAATTAATGTACTTTGCTCCCTTCTTTGTTTGCACACAAATGGTACTCTTTCCTTGCACCTGTACCAAAGCTCTATTTTCTGTCTTCACTTGTGAGTCTATGAAGGCATCCACCATAACAGTTGATCTATCTCATGTCATAAGATTATTAAAACCGCTATACACGTACTACACATCATTCTTGTACGCGGCTCCAATTTGACAAGCATAAAACATATGCCCACACTTTCTTTCTCTTGCTAAATGTCCTACATTTTCACCCAACAATCCTTCTATTATGGCCAAATTTTTGACAAGGATAATAATTTGACTTGCCTTTAAACAAAAAATCTTCAAAACTATGACCATTTCTTTCTTAAGTTTTACAACCTTGGGTACTTTGTGAATTTCCTCACCGATCATTATTTTGTCTACCCTCAATCAAGACTATAGGTATTTCGAGAATGAAAATTAGTCAACAAAAAAGTAGAAGTAAAATTCCTTTTTATTGGATTAGATAAAATAGAAGGCATTTTCTTTTATTGAACGGGTTAACTGCAATTTGGTTGCTGACGTTTTCCAAAATTTGCAATGTTGATGCTGTCATTTCAATTTCGCCAATTGGTATACTCACTTTGTCATTTTGTTGCAATTCGACTATAAAAGTAACTGGGTGTTAGTTTTCTAACATATTTTATGTCACGTGACTAGCACATGACGTTTTAAAGGACATTTTAAGATATTTTTAGAGCTACACATATCCGATTGATATGATTCTTTTTTTAAATTTAAATTAATATTTAAATTTACAACATATATTTTTTTGGCAATTTTCAGGCGACTAAATTGTTTTATATTAAATATTAACTTTTTAAAAAAATACGTGAATTAATAATCTAAAAAATATATTAGCCCCAAATATGTTTCATATGAAGTAAATTCCATATGTGGATTATCAATTCATAAAAATATTTGATAGGCAAAAAGAGAGAGGAAGATGAATCGGGGGAAGAGTGTATGTGGAAGGGGTGATGCGGGAACGTGGCGGAGGGGTGGAGGAAAGTAAACGTTAGAAAAGAAGGTATATCATGGTGGAAAGTAGTAATTTTTCAGATTATTTTTCCCATGTCCTTTATTTTTTTAAATATTTTCATTAAATTAAATTACAAATTAATATAATATAATTATTCATCAGAAATTAATTGCCAAAAAATATACGTTGTAGATTTAAATATTAGCTTCTGTTTAAAAAAGAATCATACCAATTGGGTATGTGTAGCTTCACAAACGTGGTGATGGTGGTATTAGCGGTATTGCATGGGGTAGTGGTGAGTGGCAATGACGGTGGTGGTTAGAGGTTTAGTGGGTGGTGGTGACTGTAAAATGGTGACAAAGGTGCTCCAAGGTATAGTTCTTATTGGCAACATACCGAAAGAATAAGACTATGGTTTAGAGTTAGCTGTAAAAGTTTGGTAGCTCTTGTCTTGCAAATGGTGTACTCTTTTATTTCTAATGTTGGGAATTTGTGCCCGGAATCTGATGGTCTTGGAAGAATTTTACACGGGGCTATGAAGGCGAGTCATGCGGCCGCGTAGACCTAGCATGCACGCATAAGGAGAGCGCATGGCATGCACATTTGGCTTTCTGAGAAGCGAAGTTTCTATGTTTCCATCGGCCTAGGCAAGCGCCCATAAAGAAGGCTATGCTCCATGGCTATGCGATTGCATAATCACAAAGAAACTTCTGCTCTAGCCGATTCTAGGTAGGGTTCCTGGTTCCTTAAGGATCAGGGTTAGCCCGTATAAATACTAGCTAACCTTAGGAGGCATATCATTTTGGCACAACTGAGATTAACAAAGATTGTGAGAGATTGATTTTTGTATAATTTGTTCATAGTGTTTGATTTATGTTCGTTGGTGTTTCAAGAGTAATCCA
The DNA here is from genome assembly GCA_026119855.1 of Campanula takesimana. Taxonomy (NCBI): domain Eukaryota; kingdom Viridiplantae; phylum Streptophyta; class Magnoliopsida; order Asterales; family Campanulaceae; genus Campanula; species Campanula takesimana. Next base: position 1,466,724 of record JAOWBW010000066.1, on the reverse strand, counting down.
AAACGCTTTGAAGCTTGAGATAAATCTGTCAATCATTATCTCGGTAGTCTGGTATCTGAATATGGTGTTCTAGAACACATTTGGAACACGTCTGGAATCTTAATTTGGTCATATTGTGAAATATGTTATTTTGATCTACAGGTCAAGTACATAATCTGAGTTTGTAAATCTGTAATCTTGTTTTCCCCATAGTTGTGAATTTGTCCTCCTTTCTTCCCATGGATGTAGCTAACATGATGTTAGTTAACCATGTACATCCGTATGTTCTTTTAAATCTATATTCACAAATACTCTCTCCGTTCCAGCACAAGTGACACTTATTTCCTTTTCGGTCTGTCCCAACACAAGTGACACCTACTACCTTTTCTTAATCTCCGTGTCCCAAAAGTTGGTGCCACTTCTGCTTGGATGGAGGGAGTATGTTGTTGCTGTATGTTTATCTTTCTGCATTTGTAACTATCAAATTAATATCTTCCGCTGCGTTATAACATCTACACTAGGTGAGTTTGCATTGGTTGATATGTTCTTTAAAATAGTTTTGTACCTTTTGATTTAACTAATTTTTATAATAGTTTGTTGTTTTTCGCATAGGTGTGTATTGGAATCTCTCACCAACAAGGAAAATCGCAACAAGAGATAGAAAATTTCACACGCACACAATCAAAGAGAAAACACACAATTTTCTCATTTTGTCTTAAAGTCTATTCCACCCAACAATAAATATATTCAACTTCTCGATTTTACAATAACGAAGACTCTCTCTCTCTCTCTCTCTCTCTCAACACTCTTAACACTCTTGCAAATCCTCACCAATGCATACAAGTGTAGAATTTTAGAAATTTTCTCTCTAAATTGTAGGCCCATGCTAACTCTCTCTTGGGTTATATCAAAACCATAACTAATGAAGCCTATTTATAATGTAGGCCACACTTACTTTTCCTCTTCCTAACCGATGTGGGATTACTATTCCTCCTCCTAACCATGTGGGATTTAGTAATATTTTTCCGATCAAAATATGATTTAGGTAATTTCATCAATTTCCCAATGAATCTCCCCTTGACCCAATTTCCCGAATCTCATCAATGTGTGAGAAACACACCCCTTTCTTAGTCTTCTTCTTCCCTTTTTGTCATCACAAAAAGACCTTGCACGCAAGGATCGCCCCCCCAAGTAGCAAATTTTCCTTTCACCTTTAGTCCCTTGAAGAATCAAACGTTTTTTTTGTACACTCTGCATGTCTGTGTTCTTCCAATATATCAGTATCTACGGGATATCAATACTCCTAGTGAAAAATATTTGTAGTCGCACTTGGATCATGCTTTACATTCAAAGCGGTTTTCACAATCCCGTCATGAAGCTTGAAGTGTACACTCCCAATACCTTCAATCTTCAATTTCTGTTAATTCCCTACTTTGATTTCTCCAAGTTGTCTCCCTGATCGCAAAATGTCAAACGTAGCTCAATCTTTGCAAATATACAGTGAAGCAGCAGAATCTAACACCCATTCAGACTTATTCTCTTTAGTCGTATCAGCAACAACTAGGTATCTGTAAAACAAATCTACATCATCACTAGAAAATGCGTTGACATTTTGCTTATCAATGTTTTCTTTCCTTTGACAGTACGTATACTCTTCAGATCTTCAAAAAAATTGTGGGCAATTCATTTCCATATGACGAGTCTCTCCACAGTAAAAGCATTCAACCTTACTCATGTCTCTACCCCCCCTTGATTTAGACCTTTCTCTTCCTTTTTTTATGCCACCACAGTTGAAACTTCTTCCTCTTTCAAAACCCTCCACAACTAGTACATTTTCCCCGTAGGGAAAGATATCATTCTTTTTTATCCTTTCATTATCCCTTAACTCTCTAACAACATCATCAAGTGTTAAAGTTGTCCTACGTGTTAACATCGTTTTCACAAAAGACTTATAGGACATGGGTAACTTGCTCCTCATCTTCGGGTACCTCTTCAACATTAGATAATTGACTTATTAGTTGACTGAAAGAATTTATATGATCAAATTACCCCTTTCATCAAACTTCAAATAATACATGATGGATAAATCCTTGTGTAATAAAAACATTGCAAGTGTACAAGTCACCGAAGTAGCAATGTACAAAAGTAAGGGTCAAACCACAGACTTGAGTGAAACACAAGTTGATTTAATTAGTGTGAACGTAACCAAAGGGGGTTTTGCTTTAATTGTTGATTAAACTAATTGCATAAATAAATAACAGAAACATATAAACTAAGATTTTGATCAGATTATGAGAAATATTCACAGATTGGATTTCACTTTACCATCATTCTATGTTCTTTTTGTGAATGACAAACATCAATTCTATTCCAGAGTTCATTCACTTTTATAAGAATTGGGACGGTTCGGTCGCCGGATTGCAACTCTAATATTTCCTTATTGTTTATATATTCCGCAAGGTCAATATATTCAATTAAGAAATCTTGAAGCTCCTAAGAATAATAAAACCTAAATTAATTTGAATTCCACAAGGTCATCAATTTAATCTATTCAATCAAGCAAATGTCAACGAATTAATTACCCAAATTAATGATGCGTTTAATATCCTATTGTTAAAAGGCCAATTTGTATCTTAACATACAATTGAAATCCCTAAAACATGGAGTTAAGAATACTTGTTGAACTAGAACGGAGAAGAATTGAAAGAATTATAACAAAAACATAGAAATCCGGTAAAGTTACTTCCAATCTATGAATAATAAATTTAGCTACTCATAATATTAATCAAAACTATTACAAGAAATAAAGAAAATCTGGAATAAATCTTTGATGCTTGTTCTTGAATAATCCCAACCTTCAATAAAACTTGTCTAACCTAAAACTAAATAAGAGTATCTTACTTATACTAGGAAATAGAAAACAAAGAAAAGGAAATAAAAATAAAAGTCTAAAAATTAGGAGAGAGAGGCGTGAAAAAAAAGCTTATGCGTCACATTCCGTTTCCTCAAACGGTGAGAATTCCAGATTTTCCCTAAAAGTCCCTGGTGTTTATGATATTTCCAGTTTGACCCTCCAGTTTACTCAGCTTCTAGAATAGTCCTCATCTTTCAGCTTCTTGCAGTTTAGTCCCTAGAACTTCTGTTTATCGCAGATTGACCTCGGTTGACTTTGACTTGAACGCTGACTTTGACTTGACGATTGAGCAACTTATGGCTTCTTGAAAATACATTACAAAAGAACAAAAAATACCCTTAAAATACAATGTTTTCCAACAAAGCTACTGTTACATAATAACTCAAATACATCAATATCTAGTCTAAAATACATCAAAATAAATGATAAAAGTCTGGAAATTTCGGAGATAAAACAGTATGAATTCCAACCCATCAATACAAATCCATCTTTAAGAAAAAGCGATTAGTTAATGACTTTAATGTATAAATACTCACAAGTTTCTCCCAAATACCCCTTGGTGTTTTCTCCTTCAAAAAATTATATTGAATTTCGGGAGCAAGCACTAATCTCATCGTGCTCTCGAAGCCTTCTTCTGATTTTTTTTGCCCAATCCGCGTCTTTCATCCCCTTTGGCTTGTTCTCTTCCAAAGCTTCATCAAGACTCTGTTGAACCAACACATCTTGGATTATCATCTACTACACTGTGTAATCCATCCTTCCGTCGACAACTAAGAGTTGATACTACGATACCCCAATATCCATATTCCCCCTAAATATGAATTTCTTCAAACTGCAGCTGCTGTCCAAACACAATTCCCAATGCCACAGACCTAAAAATTCGATATCCATCCTTCAGATTGAAGATCTATGAGTTGATAGACATACTTCGGATGAGTCACAACCGAGCCGTGGCTTGCACGACAAGCAACCCAGTTAGGGGTAGAATCCTAGTACAATATTTAGTTAAGTTTAGACTTCAATACCTACTATACTTAGTTCTCTTATTCCTGTATAAATTGGGGCTTTTACATGGAATAATACTTTGAGATGTTTATTCATATTATTCTCTCTAATATCATATACTTAACATGGTATCTAGAGCTTAAGATCCAAAAACCCTAAAAATAAAATAAAATTCAATGGCCGAAACCTGCACTATCCCTAATGCAGCCAAACCATCCAAACCATTGGTTGTTGTTTCCCTCACCCATGTCCTCAAACTAACCTCTACGAACTACATCGCCTGGAAGATTCAGATTGAAGCGTCCTTCCAAGGTTATGATCTTTACCCTTACCTCGATGGCACCACAGCCGCCCCACCAGAAACCATCAATGTAACAACCACTGCCATACCCTCGGCAGATCCAACCACAACTGCTGCCACAACCATCTCGGCCCCTAATCCGGAATACTCCACATGGTTTCGACAGGATAAACTCCTTCTCTCTGCCCTGGCCAGCACCTTGTCTGCATCCTTAGTTCCCCTCATATCTCAATGCAAAACAACTCACTCTGCTTGGGCAACCCTCGCCAAAACTTATGCCAACCCATCCAAAGGCCATCTGAAACAAATCAAAGACTGTCTCCGTAACATAACAAAGGGTTCTCGTTCCATCACCGACTGCATGCATGATATCAAATCATGTGCCGATCAACTAGCATCCTTAGGCAAACCCCTTGACCAAGATGACCTAGTCGACAAAATTCTTGATCAACTCCAAGATCCTGAATTTGACAGTGTAATCACAGTAGTTCAGAGCAGAGATAATCCTATCAACTTTGATGAACTTCATGAGAAACTCCTCAACAAAGAACTGTCGTTCAAACATCGTCCCTCCACAACACCATCCTTTCCGGCCACAGTTGCTTATGTGGCCAAAAATTGACCTCGGCCACCCACAAACCCTAATCAAAACACTAGCCATCCTCATCACAACCAGCCCACATCCTCGGCCCCTCTACACCAAACCAACAACCGGTCTAACAACCCTCCCTGATCCCTATACCGTGGCAAGTGTCAATAGTGCCGCATCGAGGGCCATTATCTCAATCAATGTCCACCCTTCCGCCAACTCTACCCCAACGTCAACTTTCTTGACTACACCCCAAACACCTTAAACCCTAATAACAATCTCTACTCCAACCGTGGCCCACCTAACTCCCAGCCGAGCACTTACTCAGCCACCACACAACAACCCGCTCGCCCTAGCTGGCTCCTGGATAGCGGGGCCACCCACCATGCCACACATGATCTCACCAGCCTCTCTCTTCACTCACCCTATGATGGCACAGAGGAACTCCTTATTGGTGATGGTTCAGGTTTAAAAATCTCTCACATCGGTTCTACCTCTTTTCTTGCATCTACCTGTCTTACTCTTAATCATGTTCTTCATGTACCTAATATCTCTCGTAACATCTTATCTGTTTCTAAATTTTGTCTTGATAATAACGCCTCCATCACTATCTCACCTAATTCGTTTCTTGTGAAGGATCTTCGTACGGGCACAATTCTCTTCCAAGGCAAATCTAACTCTGGCGTTTATGAATGGCATCCTCCTTTTCCAGCTGTTCATGTCTCCACTGCTTCCATTATCAACTGGCACCATCGTCTCGGCCACCCCTCCTATCAGATTCTTAGACAACTTAGCAATAGTTTTAGTTTAGAAATTCCTAGTTCTTCTTCATTCCATTGTAATTCGTGTGATTGCAATAAAAGTCATAAGTTACCGTTCTCTGAAAATTCTTTGTCTTCATCTAGCCCTCTTGACCTTCTTTACAGTGATGTATGGACCTCCCCATCCCTCTCTTTTGATGGCTACAAGTATTAAATTATCGTTGTCGATCATTTTTCAAAATACACCTGGCTCTCTCCACTCAAACACAAAAGTGATGCCACCCAAGTCTTCACTAACTTCAGATCCTTGGTTGAAAAATTCTTTTAGCATCCCATACTCACCATCTTCAGTGATAATGGAGGCAAATACATAGGCCTTCGTCCTCTCCTCACCTCCCTTGGCATATCTCATCTCACTTCTCCCCCACACACTCCTGAACACAATGGCTATTCCAAAAGGCGACATCGCCACATAGTTTAAACGGGTCTCTCCCTTCTCACCCACTCTTATATGCCACGCAAATTTTGGACTTTTGCCTTAGTCACTGCGTGCTATCTCATCAATCGTATGGCTTCCAGGAATCTTCAGTTACAATCTCCCTTTTTCAAACTATTCTCCCAACCTCCCAACTATCACAAACTCCAGAGTTTCGGATGCCTATGCTACCCTTGGCTCCGTCCCTACACAACCAACAAACTTGATCCCAAATCAATCTCGTGTGTTTTTGTTGGTTACTCTCCTACCCAAAGTGCGTACTATTGCCTTGATCCTCAAACCCTCAAAGTGTATGTCTCGAGGCATGTCAAATTTGTGGAGACATCTTTTCCCTTCTCAAATCCTTTGCCTTTTGTCTCCACTGAACCTATGGTTGAAGAATGGTGTACACATAGTGTCCCACTCCTCCAACCTACCACTTCACCCACTAATACTCACAACCCTCCAATATACTCGCTAAAATCAGCACGATCCAATGGTAAATGAATGATCTACGCCATTTTTCCCACTGTTACGTTGTAGAAAACAAACCAAATCTGCTCCCTTGTCTTGCTTCGATTTTGGATATCTTCTGCTGATGTGAATTCTCCCCTTCAACCAAGCCCTGATGCAACTTATTGAGATCGCTCACCAGCAATAGAAAATGTAATAAGATAACAAAATAGACACAAGCACACAATCATAGACAAAACACACAATTTTCTGTGGTTTGGCTTAAAGGATATTCCACCCAACAATAAATATAATAAACTTTTCTAATATTATAAGAATGAAGACTCTCTCTCTCTCAATACTCTTGAATATCCTCACCGACGCATACAAGCATACAATTTTCTCCCTAAATTGTAGGCTGATGCTAACTCTCTCTTGAGTTATATCAAAACCATAACTAGTGAAGACTATTTATAACGGGGAGGAATAATCTCTCTTTCCCCTTTCCTAACCGATGTGACATTACTATTCCTCCTCCTAACCAATATGGAATTTAGTAATCTTTTTCCAACCAACATATATTTTAAGTAATTTGGTCAATTTCCCAACACTGTGAAACAACTAAGTTTTTTTTACAAGCATAAATCCTATTATTATTTACTTTTATTTACGTGTAATTCCTCTAAGTCTTATATTACAATAGTTGTAGTCTCAACTAGAGTTGCCTATTATTCCTTCTTGGAATTTCGAAGTACCAATTATCCAAATATATTTTTGTACTCCTAAACCCAAATTGTGAGTAACTTTATTTATTATTCATTTGGAGACGTCTTTTTATTTTTTAAACTAATTTATTTTTATGGATAAAATATAAATAATAATAAACTGATGGGGTATATATCTTTAAATAAAGCCCAATTAATTTGATGCAATTTGTTTAAACTTTGAATATTTTTTCTGTTGAACAATTTTCTATGTTCTCTTTAATATTTAGTCTGTTATTTCCCATTAACCATTGTTAATTGCAAGTGAATCAATCAAGAGGAATTTGTTCCTCATTGGTATTATGTCATTAGCATACTTTGTGCAAGTACTCTTCAAACAGTTATTTACCAAAAAGGGGAAAATTGTTAGTACCCTACTATGATTAATCACAATTAACCATAGTAAAGTTGTTTTGATAAATAAATAATCAAACAGTCAAACCTCATACAAAGACCTGAGCACAGGCAGCCTAGTCCAAGACTCAACAGCTAAGCTCCCCTGCATCCATATATCCCAAAAAGTCAAACTGGTGCATGATCCATTCAACCTATGCACATCAAACAATCTGAGAGAACATCATTTCTAGACCTTCAAACAATCATTTGAATTATCAAAGACCAAAATACAAAAAAGCTTCAACAGAAACGGCCTCAAAAGCTCAACAGCTGAGACTAATATGTCTCAACAACTAAGACTGTTTATAACCAACAGCCAAGAATGCCACCTCAAATCTTTGAAGTATGATTATTCCAAAGATTGAATCATTCTTTCAATCATTGGAATAACTCATATTAAAGCCTGATCAAGTCTGCATAGCCACCTCTCACCTGACCTCAAGCATTCAATTGAAACTGACATTATGTCAGTCAAACCTTGACTAACTACAGTCAAGATGAGCCTTTAACTACACTGCAACCATGTTCCCCAACGGCTATAAGCCTTCCCTATATAAAGGAGCATGCTGGCATGTTGTCAAGTAACCTTTACAACTCTTTTCATCATACCTTTTGCCTCTGTAATCTTGAGCAACTTTTACCTATGTGCCATCTAGCACCCAGTTACAACCCTCATCAAGCCAGCTTTCAGCCAAGCTATTTTTGTAAACACTCTTGTGTATTTTTTTTTTTCTTTTTCTCTGCTTTGGAAGAAGCAACCTTAATTGAAGTGTCAATTAAGTAGAGGGGGTTCTAGGAACTTGCATTATCAATTCTTGTAAATCTTATTGGAGAGAATATTATAGTGAATTGATCTCATTGTTGTCAACCCCGCTGAACCTGGGTTTTTTGATGGATACAGGTATTTTTGTTGGAACGTTGATACATAACTAATGGAAGGCTTTTCTTTTTTCCTGGACAGGTCAATAAAGTTTGGGGGTGGATGTAAGAGAAGGGTTTTGCCTCTGAATATACTTGAAAAATACTGTGTGTACACCATTGTCCATACACTTACACTTACACACACACACTGCACATTGTTCTTTTCATTCTTCACCTTTTTATATTCGGTTGCATAATTCTTTTTATTCATTATTTCTCAACAGCTAACCGAAAGTGTTAGCTGTCCAAGTTTTAATTAATCTGTTCAATTAGTTTAACAAGGCAATTAACATTTAGTTATTCACACTTCCACTCCTCCATGTGAAATTTTAGGGGGTGGAAGTTTGAACGATTAAAAAGTTCCACCACCATATTTTAACAGGGATAATATTTTGGGACATGGGTGGACATTTCTTAGAGTAGAGAGGTTTTCGTGCAAAATTATTAGTACAATGCTTAAAGTGAAACTCGGGATAAAGTATAGTGGTTGATAATGAAACTAAACCTAATTTTTATTTGCTTCGTAATATAACGATATTTACATAGCGCTATGAAACAACTGAATTTCCTTTGACTGCCATAATTCCTACTATCTAAGTCATGTACATACCTATGTTCCACTGTAATTCCTGTCATAGTCATTGTTTCATCACATATAATCTCCCCCAACAATTAGAGATTAGATGCTTTTTTTGAATTTATTACTTCGGTTCCTTGAACCAAATCCGGTTTTCACTTGCAGCAATTATGAATCACAATACTCAAAGAGAACTTATGCAACTGCCAACTGATCTGTTGAAGCATATTTTGCTTCTTATAGCGATGTCGTCTGACGGAGCTAACGACATCGTCAAAGTTCTTCTGATGTAAGAAACCTTTTCTTCCTTTAGATTGATATCCTCTTGCTATATACTCCCTCCGTCCCATTGAGAGTGAGACTAGAGGAGTGGGCACGATATTTAAGATAAAGTGATATATATGTGGTAGAAAATGAAGAGAGAGAATGAGTGGGGTAAATAGTGGTGTTGGTTGAATAAAATGAGTGGTGGAAAATGAAGAGAGAGAATGAGTGGGGTTAAATAGTGGGGAATGATGAATATAAGTATATTAAAACATTTCCATTTTGGGTAGTCTCACTTTAAGTGGGACGGCCAAAAAAGGAAAGAAGTCTCACTTCTAGTGGGACGGAGGGAGTATAGTAATAATAAGTGAAATTTCTAAACAGGAGAGAGTTCTAATATTGTTCTCACAACAAGCACAAATATTAGCTTATACAACATTGTTCTATATATGTTTGGTTCCTAGTCTCTAGGAAATTCTTCTACTAAACAAAATAAAATAATATAAAACAAACCCCTTATTATGTACCACATTCTAGATTTAAAAAAATAAAAGCATGCAGTGAATCTATGGCTTTAAATTATCTGAAATCTCCCTTGCGTGTTTCAGATCAAAAGGACTGATGGAATTGTCTTAGTAAGGAAGTACTAAAATCTATTTCATTTGGCAATCAACTTCCATCAAGTGAATTCTGGGATAGAAATGACTTGCTAATCAAATCTGCTCGTGCAGGAAATCTCCAATCTCAAGAGGAAATAATGACGGTATTTCTTCATCTTTTTAAATAATTATTGCAAGATGTCTTCTATAACAGAAGAAATGAGTCATGTATTTTTATGCCAAAAAGAATGATCATGAAATGAATCAACAAAATGTCTATTAATATTAGTATTTGCTATCGGTCCAGTTCTGATTTCATATCGTTGTCCAGAAAATTAAAGTGAAGATAGATTCTGCACATAGACAGTTAGATTTTGGCATAAGAGTGTTGGAGGTATTAAATATTTTGACTGTCTAGAGAAATCTTTCTTTTCTACCCTGTCGAGTCTGATTTTATCAAAAACGAAGCCTCCTATTTCCTCTGTATACAGGTGTTAGTACCTCACTATGTTTAACTCACAATTAATCATAGTAAATATGTTTTGATAAATAAATAATCAAATCCAATTGATTATATGATGTATACAAAAGACCTGAGCACAGGCAGCCCAATTCAAAGCTCAACAGCTAAGCTGTCCTGTTTCCATTCAAGCAAACAGTCAAGTCATTACATGATCCTCCTATCATCTATACATCCAACAAACTGAAGAACTACCTATTACAGACTCCCTCTACCTCAAATGAATTATCAAGATGATAAATACAAACAAGCTTCAACGGCTAATGGCTTACAAGCCCAATAGTTAAGCTCCCCTGTGTCAACAGCTAAGACTGGTCTTCATCAACAGCTAACTTCACGTCATCATCATTGAAGAATGATTATTCCAATATTACCAATTATTGGAATAACTCATATTGAAGCATGTTCAAGTGTGAATACACCTTCCCTTCCCTTGACAACCTGTATACAGAGGAACAACAAGCAGTCAGTCAAAGTCAAAGACAAACCATTACTTCTCTGTACCTTTGTCCCCAAATGGCTACTAGTGTACCCTTTTCCCACAACGGCTATATCCCCTCCCTTATATAAAGGAGTATACTGGCATGTTGTCAAGTTAACCTTTTACACCATTTCTTCAAATCTTTAACCCTCACAATCCTTTGTAGCCTTACTGCATTCTCACTCTGCAGTCTTAAATATTTGCATAGACCCCTACAAATATTGTGCCACTTTGCACCCAGTTACAACCCACTTACAGCCAGCTAACAGCCAAGCTATTTTCTTTTGTAAACACACTTGTGATATTTTTCTTTTTATTTTTCTTGCTTTGAAAGAAGCAACCTTAATTGAAGTGTCAATTAAGTAGAGGGGGTTCAAAGGAACTTGCCTTATCAATTCTTGTAACTCTTATTTGAAGAGAATATTATAGTGGATTGATCTCACTGTTCCAACAGTGGGGGTGGATGTAAGAGAAGGGTTTTGCCTCTAAACCACTTTAAAATACTGTGTACACTCTTGTCCATACAATAACACACACACACACACTACACTTTATCCTTTCATTTCTTTATTCATCTTTATTCCGCTGCACATTTCTTTTATTTATTATTTCTCAACAGCTAACCTCAAACAGTTAGCTGTCCAAGTTTTAATTAATCTGTTCATTAAGTTATACAGGGCCGTTCAATTGGTATCAGAGCTTGGATTCACCATACAGAGTCTAACAACTTGTGAAAGATCCATTCAACCCACCATGCCTCAACCAAGAAGAAACAATGAAAAGGACATTCCACACATTGATGATTGTGGATCTTTTGAGATTTATTCCTCAAAAATTAAAACCTATCTAGATGCTAATAGCATATGTAACTGGTATGTCTTAGAAAATGAAGTTGAACCTCCCACTCAAGCAGAAGCTAATGGAGGAGGAAGCAAAACCAAATCTCCTGAAGACTGGACTGATGCTCAAAGATAACTTATGACTGCTAACTTAAAAGTTAAAAATATTCTGCAGAAAAGTGTGAATGACTCCCTAGCTCAAGAAATAGCTAGAGTACCAAGTGCGAAAGGAGCATGGGAACTAATTAACACCAAGTTCACTAAACACACCAGTGTTAGAACTCAGAATCTGTATAACTTATTAAGACAGTTAGACAACTTCAAATTCTATCCTGGAGAGAAAGTGAGTGCTACAAGACCAAGATTTGAAAATCTTGTTAGAGCCATTTCAGACCATGGCAAAACTTTTGATCAATCTGACCTATACTTAAAAATCTACTCTAACCTTCCTCAAGAATATGAGAAAGTAGCCCTTCCCATTAGAGAAGGAGCTGAATGGAGTAGTATGACCATTGAACAATACTTTGGTAAACTTGAAGCCTATAAACTAGAAGGAATGATCAAAATTCAACCAGCACCCACCATATCTCAAACCCTTGCCCTTATAGCTCAAGAGCAAACCCAGAAACAGTTCTCCCAAGGACATTGACACTCTGGTTATCAATGCCCTACAAAAACTAAACATAACTCCTAAACAAGAATCTAAACCTATCTCTTAAGAAGACATCCCAAGCCTTATCTCCATGGCTGTCAGAAATGCCATGAAGCATCAAAAGAAAGCCTTTGATAGAAGATATAGTCCTTCACCATCCAACCCAACTCAAAAGTTGTTAAAAAGAACATTGAGTGTTACAACTATGGTAAACCAGATCACTATGCTGCAGATTGTAAAGAACCTAAGAAACCAAGAGAAAATTCAAAAATAATGACTTACTCTAAAGAAGTTATTCATAGCTCTAGGTACAATTGCTACAACTGTGTCAAGGCTAAGAGTGAAAAAAATAAAGAACAAGTCATGCTTGCTGATTCATCTAGGTTTAGTGATGAAGAATTTGACTTATCAGGCTCAGATAGTGAGGAAGAAAAAGCACTACTGTGTTTGGTTGCACATGAATGTGAAGACTCAGATAATGAAGAGGACCTTTAAGCCTTAGCTGCTGCTGAGGAACTTAAAGAGGTACATAATTTTAACTCTCTTAACATTGATGGTTTTAAAAATTTAGTTTGCACCCTCTTGATTCAAAAAAAGAAACAAGACTCTAGCTTTGCTGCCCTCATCACAGAAAACCTTGAGCAATAAAAAACCATTGAAAATCTCAAATCCCTAAACACTAACCTTGAAGCCACCAAACAGGATCTAGAGGACAAATGTCCAAAACTTGAAAATGACATACTTAGCTCAACAGCTAAGACTGACTGTTCAAAATCCCAACAGGATAATGAACAAGAAATGAGTACCTTGAAGGAATAAAATAATGCTTTAAAAAGCAAAATTGATTCCTGGAATAAATCAAGAAATGCTCTGTCCTTGTATCACTTTAATCAAAGACATCCTGGGGATAGGTCTGGAATTGGAGCTAAAAATCCCACACTGAAAACCTACACTCCTCCTACTGGCAGTAGAGCTGTTGAAACTATGATTTTACAAAGTCTCAACATATTCTCTACCAAGAAACCATCTTACCCCATTCAAACAAAGGAAGATGTGTATAGAAAGGAGAGTGAAGATATTAAAAATAGTGAATTAAAAGTGGAATCTCCAATAATTCCTAAGACCCAAGCTTCCACTAATACTGATAATATTAAATCTCAGAAAAGGAAGCAAGAACAGAAGCCTAGAAAGCCTAGACAAGCCAGACATCCAAGACAAGCTGAACAGCCAAGATAAACTGAACAGCCAAGGTAAACTGGACAGCCAAGACAGGCTAGATAGCAGAGGCACTCTAAGTAACCTAGACAAAACTGGAAATTTTCCAATGGGAAAAGCCATGCTTATCAGTCTTAAAATCCCTATCCTAGATCATTATACCACTCACAAAACCCCAGACAGCAATCTCACTTCCATCAACCAATCTACAGAAATCAAAGCCCATACAATGTATACAAGTTGGACAAAGTCAATATGAATTGATTCTTCTACAACCAGTCTTCTTTTGTTGTAAACTCTGTAGGATTTGCTAGTGTTGGAGTAACCAAGAAAGATTCCTTCATCACTCTTGGAATCAAACTTATCTAGGTTGTTCTTCCCATTGTTGTGAATGTAGCATTTGCTCCCAAATCCATGAAAGTAGGATATGGTAGGAACCTTTCCATTCCACAACTCATATGGGGTCTTCATATGGTACTTGTTGATGAGAGTTTTGTTTTGCACATAGACAGCAGTGGTTACAGCTTCACCCCAAAAGTATTTAGGAAGATTGTGTTCTGACAGCATTGCTCTTGCTGCTTCACAAATAGTCCTATTCTTTCTTTCTGCTACTCCATTCTATTAAGGAGATCTTGGGGCTGAAAAGTTGTGATCAATCCCTATTTGATTACAATACGTGTCAACCCCAGTGTTCTCAAATTCAGTTCCATGATCAGATCTTATCTTTTTGATAGACAAGCCTTTAAAGTTCTGAACTTTGTTGAACAGTGAGTGAGATTGTGAAGAGTATCACTTTTGGATTCAAGGAGAATGATCCAAGTGAATCTTGTGTAGTCATCAACAACTATAAGGGAGTATCTCTTTCCACCTAAAGATCTGGTTCTGATGGGACCAAATAAGTCCATATGAAGAAGATCAAGAGGCTTGGATGTGTCCAGTTTGGTTTTAGCAGAAAAGGATGTCTTCTTTTGTTTTCCACATTGACAATCTCTGCATAACTTGTCCTTCTTGAAAGGTATTTTTGGGAAGACCTTTGACAAGGTTAGAGATGGATAACTTGGAAATGGTTTTGAGATTAAGGTGAGCAAGTCTTTTGTGCCACAGCCAAGACATATCAGATTGGCTGTAGGTCAAAAGACAATAAGTAGTGGATGATTGGACTACTTCAAGGTGGAGGCAATAGAGGTTCTTCTTTCTAACTCCTGTTAGAATAACCTTATTGTTCTTGTCTTTGACTTGGCATTGGTCCTTGGTGTAGATAACATGATAACCTTTATCACAGATTTGACTAATGCTAATCAAATTGTGCTTAAGGCCTTCAACATAAGATACATCTGTAAAGATTATCTCATTGGTCACTAGGTTTCCTGATCCTTTGACTCTAGCTTGAGAATTGTCACCAAAATTAACATTAGGGCCATTCTTTGGTGATAGCTGTTGAATCCATTCCATGTTGTAAACCATGTGTCTGCTACATCCACTATCTAAGTACCATATTCCTTTATTGGATTCCTACAAAACAAAATTAAAAATTATGATACCCTTTATTCTTTTTGGGTCCAAAGGATTAGACTTTCTTTGGTACCCTAGCCTTGCCACCTGATCTTCTTTTGAAGAACTGGTTAAGGGTATTATAGTAGGATATGATTTGAATCATGTAGGGTGTCAATGTGAAGGGTTGAGAGGAGTTATAAAGGTGTCCAGTATTGTATGGGATTTCATTTCTGTAGATTGGTTGATGGAAGTGAGATTGCTGTCTGGGGTTTTGTGAGTGGTATGATGATCTGGGAGAGGGATTTTGGGACTGATAAACATGGCTTTTCCTATTGGAATATTTCAAGTTTTGTCTAGGTTGCCTAGAGTGCCTCTGCTGTTCACAAATTCTGTACTTTAAAAGTCAACTACAAGACTTTGGTATGAATATCACTAATATTCCTATATTTTGTGATAATTCAAATACAATTGCTATGACTGAGAATCCTGTTCAACACTCTAAAACCAAACACATTGAAGTTAGACACCACTTCATTAGAGATCATGTTGAAAAAGAGAATATAAACCTAGCCAAAGTTGGTACTGAGGATAATGTCTCTGATATACTGACTAAAGCTATGGATGAAAAAAGGTTTGAACTTTTGGGAGGAATGTTAGGAATGATTAACTTGCCTAAGTAAAAGGGATTAACTAAAAATTCATTTCATAACTTTAAACAAGTACAAAGAGCATGGTTAGCTGTTTTCAGTGTTTCAACAGCTAACCTAAACAGTTATCTATTCAATGGCAACCATATGATGGCATGTTTACATCATATGGTTTGGAACTATTCCTTAAAACATCACTACCTCCTGTGTTGCATGGTAGCCCTCCCTTCTCAAAATACCTCCCCAAAAACAAAAACAAAAATTACATAAGCTTCTCCTGAACAGCTAACCAACAATCATGGTTGTTCAAGCTTGTCCCTCTTACAACACCTGCTTCCAAACATCTCCAGACCCCTTCCCAGATGCTTTCTGCCTCCTCTCCTTTCCAAATGGCCTAGCAGGTACAGACTGTCCCGGGTCCAAATGTTGGTAGTGGTGCCCTAGGCACGTTTAATAAACGTTGTAATTGTTATCATTTATTTCATATCAATAAAGAAATGGTTTTGATTATTATTGTTGTTCATGTTTACTTATAATAATCTCCGTCCCTAGTACTTGTTAAGCACTAGTATAAAGGCTAAATGATCATGGGATGATCATGTTAGATTTATAGGTACTTGTTTGGAACAAGGTACTGGACATAACCCGCTGTATGAGATTTATGTCATGGTCTATGTCGTACATATATCTCATATTAGTTATGTCATTTGAATCCTTAGACATGAAGTTATTATAGTCTTACACTTGATGAACATTATGTTTGACATATTCAAACGCTACCTTTAACCGGGAAGTTATAAAGGGTATGATTGGCATAATCGGATTCACATAGGGAAGAGTAATAAGTTAAATGGATTTGTCCCTCTTCAGAGAGATGTCAAGCTTGGGCCTCTCATAGGAATGATGTTGATGAAAATGTTCGGCCGGACTCAAATGAATTGATTAGATCAATGTCATTTGGATTATCAACATATTCGGAATCGAGAAAGTATTGAACAAAAACAAGTTGACTTGTTGACCATGACTTGTGTTCAATGACATCGTGGACAAAAGGATTGTGACATATTCTAAAGGAATGCGAACTTGTATCTAGTTATACTATTTGGATAGGTATGACGGTTTGCTAGAACCTAATCATATCCTATGGTTTCATGTTTGAGCCCATTGCCAACTTAGTATAATCCTAAAGGGTCACACACAATAGAACGAATCCTAAATAAGGACTATATTGGAAATTTGGATTTTCTGGGCTGTTTGGGCGACCGCCCAAAAAGGCTGGGCGACCGCACATAGTTTTGGGCGGCCGCACGCCTAAGTTTGGGCGGCCGCACAGTACTGTCGGGGGCAGATTCCTAATTTGATTAGGAAACGAATTTTGGACGATTTTTGACACAAGTTTCCTATTTGGAATAGGTCCTACTTGTGTATAAAAGACCAAATTTGGCCAGCACTCTCAACATATGTGTGGTGTGAGTCTCCAAAGAGTTTGAGAGAGTTTATTTTGTTCCAAGACATCCTTTGATTGAAGAACAAAATAATACACAAATAAAATTTCATATAGTCATATTAAATTGTGAAAGTGTGTTTCATAATTTTGGTCTAGCAACCAAGATCAAGAAGCTCCTTGATATTCGTTCGTGGTGTGGATACCGCTAGAGGGTGAAGCTCATCATCTTCAAAGTTCGTGTTCTTACTTTCATTGTGATCAAGCTTCAAATCTCCACCAAGATCAAAGCTAGAATTCAAAGTCATCAAGGGTTAGTTTTTTCCTCTATTCATATTGTTGTATTTGATTTAATCATATGAACAGATCTATGGGCTTTGGGTTTCATAAATTTTAAATGCTTTATTCCGCTGCGCATGTTACTACGAAACCCAACAGTGGTATCAGAGCCCCGTTCATGTTGATTATTTCAATACCTAGATCATGTTGTGTGTATATAAATTGTTTATGTGCCTTGCATGATATGAATATTGGAATATATGATGTTTATGTGTTATGTGATTTTATATGGTTTATTGTTTTGCAACTTTAATCGCACGATTCAATCGCAATAAATATTATGATGGATTCTGAATTGTTTGATTATTAATTCTGATTGGATCATGGTTTTAATAATCGGGGGAAAACAATTTTGAGACAAAATTTTCGAACTTTAAAAAATTCTGTACAATCTGATCCCCGTGGGCGACCGCACAGAGGAACCTGGGCGGCCGCACAGTTTTGGGCGACCGCACAGGACTTCTTGGGCGGCCGCACAAAAGGATCAGAGAGTCTGATTTTGGTCAAAAATCAGAATCTGGAATTTTTCAAAAAAAATCAACAAAACCAGTAACAGAACCAGTCCAGACCTGCTGATCTGGAATGGGTTTTGGGTAGTTGGTTTGTGTGTGGATCTTGGGGTTTGATTTTCCTATTTGTTTTAGTCTTGTGATTCTAAGATTGGTTCAAGGTTTGGATGGCTAATCTGCGTTCATCGAGATTGTGTTTCCTAAACTTGATCGCAATCAAAGTTTTAAAGATAAAACGAAGTTAGAATTATGAAGAGTTCATAATTGCTAAAATTAAGAAACAAAGTTCTTGATTCAATGATTGGAGATCCATGTTGAATTGTGGATGCAATTGGCCTACGTTCATCGAGACCATCTATTGCTTAGTTTCGGTCACATGGACTACTTTCTTGGTATCTTGAATTAGTGCGGAATTGTGGATGCCTCATGGCTTAGTTTCGGCCGCACTTCTTGTTATCTTGATTTGGAGATAATGACCAAAGTTGAAATAGTCTCATCCTCATAATTATAGAGAAACTAATGACACATGAATATCATGCTTAAATTAATGGAGATTAATTTAGTGGCTAAACTTGATGCGTAACATGTTTATATTATGTTCTCATAAATGTGTTATATGCTATATGTTATGAACCTTCAAAGAAAGTTTTAAGTCTTTTTGCCATGCCATGATTAAAACACTTGTTTATACATGGGTGATTTTGATGTGGGTTCGCCTCCGCGAAGTGCATTAATTTTATTCATGTATGTGCAAGACGAGGTTCATTAGTTTAATGTGGGCTTGCCTCCGCAAGGTGCATTAAATTGAATGGTTCCTATAGGTTTAAAATGGTTGGACTTAATTAGGCGTCAAAACGATTTTGGGCCTAGGCAAAAGATGAGATTAAACATGCTTTGGAAATTGGATTTCTCAAAGAATCTCATAAAAGGACCTAAGAATCATATGGGATATGATTGACATGATCGTCTACCTAATTAATTTAGTTTTGAGCGGTCCGCCTCCGTGGACTCAAAAGTTAAATTAAAGTTGAATCTTAGCCCAATTAAATTATATTATACATTGGATGTATATGAAGGTTATATAATTTAGTGGGAGTATTTTGTTTGAAAAATACATTATTTATTTCTTTAATGAAAAACGGTACTTATTAAATTTTAGAAATTTTGCATATTTGTAGATAATGACTACTAACACTCAATCAATTTTGTTGCGATCGATCCTTGAGAAGGATAAGCTCCAAGAGAATGGTACGAACTTTATGGATTGGATCCGTAGCCTAAGAATTATTCTAAGGCAAGAAGATAAGTTGTACATTCTCGATGGTCCACTTCCTGCTGAACCAGAACCTACTGCCCCTAGGGCAGAAAGAGACAGTTACAAGAAACATCGTAATGATTCTAGAGATGTAAGCTGTCTCATGCTTGCTACTATGTGCTCAAAACTCCAACAAAGTTTGGAACATTTGGAAGCCTATGAGATAGGCGTGGAGTTAAGAGCCATGTTTCAAGAACAAGCTAGGCAAGAGAGGTACAAGACCATTGTTGCATTCACTACTTGCAAAATGAATGAAGGGCAACAAGTGAGTCCTCACATGCTGAAAATGAAAGGTTATGTAGAGCACCTTGAGAAACTTGGCTATCCAATCCCATTGGATCTAGCCACGGATCTCATTCTTAATTCATTGCCAAAAAGTTATAATCAGTTTGTGATGAATTATAACATGCATGGAATGGATAACAATATCTCCGAGTTGCATGGGATGCTTAAAACTGCGGAGATGAAGATTGTGGAGAAAGGTTCTCCCGTACTCTTAGTTCATGATGGGAAGAAGGCTGGTGCCAAAGGAAAGGGTAAGAAAGTTGTCAAACCCAAGATAAGCAAGGCAAGTGTTGCCAAGGCTTCTGAGGCAAAACCCGATTCACAAAAGGATGCAATCTGTTTCCATTGTCAAGAAATTGGTCATTGGAAACGTAATTGCAAGGCTTTCTTGGAAGAGCAAAAGAAGAAGAAGGGAAGCAAGGCTGCGTCGACTTCAGGTATCTATATGATAGATATTCTCCTTTCTACCACTGATTCTTGGGTATTGGATACCGGATGTGGTTCTCACATTTGTTTAAATGTGCAGGGTCTAAAGAATAGGAGACTACTTAAAGAGGGTGAAGTAGACCTACGCGTGGGGAATGGAGCAAGAGTTGCTGCATTAGCCGTAGGGACTTATGAAGTCACTTTACCTTCCGGATTAATTCTTGTTTTGAACAATTGTTATTATGTTCCGGATTTAAATAGAAATATTATTTCAATTTCTTGTTTGGATAATGAAGGTTTTAAGTTTCTTATTGAGAATAAAATTTTTTCTATTTATTTAAATGATGTGCTTTATGGTATTACTAATTCATTTAATGGCCTTTATGTCTTGGATATCAAGAATGAAAATAATGAAAATGTCTATCATATAAATAAGAAATCTAAACCTAATGATGTAAATCATTCTTATTTATGGCATTGCCGTCTTGGTCATATTAATGAGAAGCGTATCTCAAAACTCCATGGGGACGGACTTTTGGGTTCATGTGACCTTGAGTCATATGATACTTGCGAGTCGTGTCTTCTTGGAAAAATGACTAAGACACCTTTTACCAAGCTAGGTGAAAGGGCAAGTGACTTATTGGGGTTGATACATTCCGATGTATGCGGACCATTAAGTAGCAATGCTAGGGGAGGATATCAATACTTCATAACCTTCACTGATGATTATAGTAGATTTGGGTATGTTTACCTAATGAAACATAAAAGTGAAGTATTTGAGATATTTAGAATATTTCAAAATGAAGTACAAAAACAACTTGGCAAAAGTATTAAGGCACTTCGATCAGATCGAGGTGGAGAATACTTGAGTCAAGAATTTGATGATCATCTAAAGAATTGTGAAATAGTTTCACAATTGACTCCACCCGGAACACCACAATGGAATGGTGTGTCCGAGAGGAGAAATCGGACTTTGTTAGACATGGTTCGATCAATGATGAGTCACGTTGATCTTCCAATATCCTTTTGGGGTTACGCTCTAGAAACCGCTGCTTTCACACTAAATCGTGTTCCAACTAAATTGGTTCAAAAGACTCCATATGAGATGTGGAGTGGAAAGAAAACTTATTTATCTTTCATGAAGATTTGGGGTTGCGAAGCCTATGTCAAAAGACTTGTCTCTAACAAACTTGCACACAAATCTGACAAATGTATTTTCGTGGGATATCCAAAGGAAACTAGAGGATATTACTTTTAAAACCGAGAGGACAACAAAGTGTTTGTTGCCCGAACTGGTGTCTTTCTAGAGAAAGAATTTCTCTCCAAAGAAATCAGTGGGAGTAAAATAAATCTTGAAGAAATTCGAGACCTAGAAAATAACATTGAACTAATAGTGGAACAAGAACAAGAACCACAAGGAGTTGTGGAACCTGTTCAAAATACACAAGCAACTCGCAGATCTAGTAGGTTACGATCCGAGCCCGAGAGATATGGATTTCTCGTAACGGATAGAAATGAGGTGGAAATCATTGAGAATGATGAACCAACAACCTACAAAGAGGCGATGTCTTCTCCTGATTCGGACAAGTGGCTTGGAGCCATGGAATCCGAATTGAAATCCATGCAAGACAATCAAGTTTGGAATTTGATTGATGCACCCGAAGGTGTAAAAACCATAGGATGCAAATGGGTCTTCAAGAAGATGACTGACATGGATGGGAAGGTGCATACTTACAAAGCTAGAGTTGTAGCGAAGGGTTATAGGCAAGTTCATGGTATTGACTATGATGAAACCTTTTCACCCGTAGCAATGATCAAGTCTATAAGATTTTTGCTTGCCATTGCCGCATATCATGATTATGAAATATGGCAAATGGACGTCAAAACCGCTTTCCTAAGTGGAAAACTCTAAGAGGATGTGTATATGACACAACCAGAAGGTTTTGAACAAGATTCTAAGGTATGCAGATTGCAGAGATCCATCTATGGATTGAAGCAAGCTTCTAGGAGTTGGAATCTCCGTTTTGATGAATCGGTCAAAGAGTTTGGTTTCATCAAGAACGAAGATGAGCCTTGTGTATACAAGAAGATTAGTGGGAGCATAGTGCTATTCCTTATTTTATACGTGGATGACATATTACTCATTGGAAACGATATTCCTACACTTCAGTCCGTAAAGACTTGGTTAGGAAAATGCTTCGCAATGAAAGATATGGGTGAAGCCGCATATATACTTGGCATTAAGATCTATAGAGATAGATCAAGGAGGCTACTTGGTTTAAGCCAAAGTACATACATTAACAAGGTCATTAGAAGATTCCGTATGGAAAATTCTAAAAGAGGCGCGTTGCCCGTGTTACATGGAGTTTCTCTAAGCAAGACTCAATGGCCTAAGACAAAAGATGAGCGTGAGAAAATGAATGATGTTCCATATGCTTCGGCAATTGGGTCCATCATGTATGCCATGATTTGTACTAGGCCGGATGTATCTTATGCTTTAAGCATGACAAGTAGATACCAATCCAACCTCGGTGAAAATCACTAGATGGCTGTAAAAGCGATTCTTAAGTACTTGAGAAGAACTAAAGATTCGTTTTTGGTCTATGGAGGAATGGAAGATGATCTCGTGGTAAATCCTTACACAGATGCAAGCTTCCAAACCGACAAAGATGATAGTCGATCGCAATCGGGTTTTGTGTTTATGTTAAATGGTGGAGCTGTAAGCTGGAAGAGTTCCAAGCAAAGTACAACCGCTGATTCTACAACGGAAGCTGAGTATATTGCTGCATCAGATGCTGCAAAGGAAGCTGTTTGGATTAAGAAGTTCATTACTGAACTTGAAGTGGTTCCTAGTATTGCTAATCCAATAGACCTTTATTGCGATAATAATGGTGCTATTGCTCAAGCAAAGGAACCAAGAGCACATCAGAAATCCAAACACATACTTAGGCATTTTCATATCATTCGAGAGATCGTTGATAGGGGAGACGTAAATATATGCAGAGTACCGACTGATGACAATGTTGCGGACCCGCTAACAAAGGGACTTCCACAAGCTAAACATGATGGTCATGTTAGGTCCATGGGTATTAGATACATGGGAGATTGGGCCTAGGTCAAGTGGGAGATTGTTGGTAGTGGTGCCCTAGGCACGTTTAATAAACGTTGTAATTGTTATCATTTATTTCATATCAATAAAGAAATGGTTTTGATTATTATTGTTGTTCATGTTTACTTATAATAATCTCCGTCCCTAGTACCTGTTAAGCACTAGTATAAAGGCTAAATGATCATGGGATGATCATGTTAGATTTATAGGTACTTGTTTGGAACAAGGTACTGGACATAACCCGCTGTATGAGATTTATGTCATGGTCTATGTCGTACATATATCTCATATTAGTTATGTCATTTGAAACCTTAGACACGAAGTTATTATAGTCTTCCACTTGATGAACATTATGTTTGACATATTCAAACGCTACCTTTAACCGGGAAGTTATAAAGGGTATGATTGGCATAATCGGATTCACATAGGGAAGAGTAATAAGTTAAATGGATTTGTCCCTCTTCGGAGAGATGTCAAGCTTGGGCCTCTCATAGGAATGATGTTGATGAAAATGTTCGGCCGGACTCAAATGAATTGATTAGATCAATGTCATTTGGATTATCAACATATTCGGAATCGAGAAAGTATTGAACAAAAACAAGTTGACTTGCTGACCATGACTTGTGTTCAATGACATCGTGGACAAAAGGATTGTGACATATTCTAAAGGAATGAGAACTTGTATTTAGTTATACTATTTGGATAGGTATAATCCTAGAGGGTCACACATAATAGAACGAATCCTAAGTAAGGACTATATTGGAAATTTGGAAAATTGGATTTTCTGGGCTGTTTGGGCGACCGCCCAAAAGGGCTGGGCGACCGCACATGGTTTTGGGCGGCCGCACGCCTCAGTTTGGGCGACCGCACAGTACTGTCGGGGGCAGATTCCTAATTTGATTAGGAAACGAATATTGAACGATTTTTGACACAAGTTTCCTATTTGGAATAGGTCATACTTGTGTATAAAAGACCAAATTCGGCCAGCACTCTCAACATATGTGTGGTGTGAGTCTCCAAAGAGTTTGAGAGAGTTTATTTTGTTCCAAGACATCCTTTGATTGAAGAACAAAATAATACACAAATAAAATTCCATATAGTCATATTAAATTGTGAAAGTGTGTTTCATAATTTTGGTCTAGCAACCAAGATCAAGAAGCTCCTTGATATTCGTTCGTGGTGTGGATACCGCTAGAGGGTGAAGCTCATCATCTTCAAAGTTCGTGTTCTTACTTTCATTGTGATCAAGCTTCAAATCTCCACCAAGATCAAAGCTAGAATTCAAAGTCATCAAGGGTTAGTTTTTCCTCTATTCATATTGTTGTATTTGATTTAATCATATGAACGGATCTATGGGCTTTGGGTTTCATAAATTTTAAATGCTTTATTTCGCTGCGCATATTACTACGAAACCCAACACCAAATACCTCTCCAACCATTCTGGATGCCTTTCTATAACAGGATCAATGGAAGTCACTGAATACTGCAAAGGTTGACCCATGGTTCTTGGCCACCACTCCTCAACAACATCATAAGGAGGAAAGTCATCCAAGGGAGACATAAAACTAAAGGTTCCTGAGGTTTGGATGCTCTCATTTGCTATCATAGCCATGTGAGATGAAGGTCCACCATCATTGTCTTCACTGACTTGGACAGGACTGCAACACCTCAAATACTGTCTAAACAGCTGAGTGTGAGTAGTTGATAGAGACTGCTGGACCCCATGGAAATTATCACCCCCTCCCTCCAGCACTGCCATGCTAATGGACAAAGAATCCCTTGTCACTGGGGCATAAATCCTTGGCTGTTCAGCAACAGGCACCTTTTTGGCCTGAACAGCTAAGCCATCCTCTTGTTGCATCAACTCCCACAATGTAAACTGCCTTACATTCTGAGTCTCTCCTATCACTCTCCTACCTAGATCCCTTTCATGAACCTTGAATTCCTCCTTCCTCATTAAGTCCCCAAAGGAATGGACCCTTTGGACTTCAGTATGTGCAACATTTGCTTTGCTACTCTCTCCTTCCCCTATCCTCATATTCTGACCAAACAACTTAATACTAGCCCTCTCCTATCCTTGTTTTTTTTTTCCCTTTCCCTCAACCTTTCTTAGTTGAGCCAACCTCTCCCTTTCAAACCTCTCTATAGCTTGCCTTTCATTCTCACACTCTCTTTTTCTTTTCTCTCTCTCTCACCTCCCTATACTTCAAAGGATGATTAAGAGGAAGATGCTCAACTTCGTCATGCAACTTATGATCACTTTGAATGACATATGACCTAAAATCTCTTTCAAACTTATCCCTCTCTGTCTCCTCCCCTGCAAGAATTGTAAAAATCAATTTTTTAGCACTTTGTGCCATTTTCTTGGGACTGAACTTAGAGAAAAGTCTTCCCATTTTTCAATGAAATGAACTGAGTATATGTTCTACAGCTAAGAACAAAGAGAACAAAATGAGTGTGGTTTCTATAGCTAAGTGCATATTTCTTATATACACAAAGAATTTATGTTGGTCCATAATAGGGTATGGCTATAGACTTAGCTGTTGAATAATTTTTATGTCCTAAATATCGACTGATTTGACTACCAAATATGTATTATTGGTACAAAGGTGTGGCAAAAATGAGATGTGATGGTCAATATTTAATTAGGAGCATGTTAGGTTATTTTTAGCCCCTTACTTTCCATAAATAGCCGCCCACTATTTCTGGAAATAAATGATATAACATTTAATTCTATTCTATTTACTGTTCACATGAACAATAATAGAGGATAACTGTCATATCACCTTAACGGCTACCTTTAAATCTACACGTCGCCTCTCTCTCCCAAATTATAACCGTTATCCCCACCTTCTAAACCACGATCTTTCCATTATTCCTACCCATTTATAATCCCTCAAACAGTAATTCCCTTCCAAAATTTTCATTCATTCGATTCCTCTTCTTCAAACCCTAACACTCTGTTTTTCCCCTTACCGTGTAAAATCAATGGCTTTCCCTGAAGAATCCCATGGCTACTACATCGAAAGTGATTTCTTTGATAGTGAAGTAGGAACCTATGTCAAGGGTATTTTAGAAAATAATGGTCTTCTTAACATGTTAACTGCTCAGAATCCTATTCTTGAAAATGCATGTTTGGAGGTATATAGGATTGGCACTAGGCTCAAAGATAGCTCTATTCTTTGTAGCTTCCAAAATGTAAAAATGATTATCACTCCTGAAGATGTGCATACCACTTATGGAATCTCAAATCACCCTAGCCTTCTAACCAACATTTGGAGCAGTGAGTTGGATACAACATTCAGTGTCCTCTACAAAAAATTCACCAATCAAGAAGACATTGACTATGACTCTGTCAAGAACAAGTCAATCTTGAAGAAAAACTTGTCCATCAATAATTCAGCCCTAAGTGATGTGGTGATCAAAGGGATGTGTGGGCAGAAATCTTCCTTAGACCAGTTGAGCTCTTCAGAATGGAAAATTTCCCTTGGTCTCATTAGAAGGAAAGTAAATTGGTGCACTGTCATGCTTGAAAATTTCAATCTTGCCTCTTCTCAATCTCTCTACAAACCCTATGTGAGATCCACCAAACCCAACTTGTTTCGATTCATGAGTGGGATTTTAGCTAAAAAGCTTAAAGACCTCCCTGCTATTCTCAACACAAGGTGGATTGAATTGGTTCCCCTTAGTTCCTCCAAAAAGTTTGACAAGAAGACAATTCCCCTCAAAGGACCTAAAGATGCAACAACTAAGCCTTCCAAAACCAAACCTTCAACAGCTAAGGCAACCAAATCCTCATCCAAGCCATCCCTGACCAAGAAGGTCTCAACAGCTAAGCCTGCACCTGAGGAAGCTCCAGTAACCAGAATGGCCACTAGAGGAACAGCCAAGTCCCCTGCTAGAAGGAAAGCCATAGCTGTTCAAAAGACAGGAAAGAAGAAGATTGATGAACCTCCATCCTCTTCCTCCTCCTCAACATCAAGTGAACCAATAAGATCCAACTCCCAAAACTCCTCCCTACCTATAGACAGTAATGAGCACACTACTGTCAGTGGTGAGAGAGTTAGGGCTGCTGACAGCAATGCCAGCCAAATATATGTTGATGAGGAAGCAATAGTGAGTGAAGGAGACACTGAAGTTCAGAAACCAAGTAACTCAAGTGATGTCCAAATTCTATATGATGAGGAAATATATGTCCAACTCACCCTTGCTGACCACTTCAAACATCTGAGATCTGCCAAGAAGGCTCCCAAGGCACCTATGGTGAAAAGCTCAATAGCTGAGCAAGAGGATCCAACAGCTGAGACCCCACAGGATGTCACTGAGAAGGTAACTTCCTCATCCTCTACAGTTGGTCATTTTTTTGTAAAGAGAAGACATGTCAGATCTCCCTCCCCTACTCTAAAAAGACAAAGACATATATCTCATCCCTCTCCCAAAAACACTTCCAGTTTTGAACATGCCTCTGCCATTCAAGGCATTATTCATCTTACCTCTCAAACCATCTCACCTATTGAAATCTTAAGGGGGAACTCACCAAGTTCAGAGAGCTCTGCTAAGTCAAGGGGGAACTCTCCAGTTCATGAAACTTCCCCAACAGTTGAGACTCAAACTCCCTCTGTACTTCCTCCTTCACCTCCAGCCCTGATTCCTCTTCCTCCTAGATCTCCTGCTCATCTCATCTCTAAAAATATTCAGGAATGCCTCTGCACACCTTCCTCCCTTGTGTATGCTCTTTGCATTCAATATGCTCAGTCTACCTTTTGGACTATTCTTTCTAAAAAGAGCTGCATAATTGGGATTATTGTCAAAAACCTATTTTCTATCTCTACTGTTTATCCTCAACAGTTTTCTCCACCTCCTCCTGATTTCCATAGGAAATCCAGATCAAAATTGCTCATCTCCCTCCCAATTTTTATCCTTTCAAATACACCCCTCCATATCACCTCACCTATGCTGACTTCAATCAATTCTCAGCCACCCTCATCAAACAGCTCAAAACTGCCATCCTTAGAAAGCTTGATGATGTGTCTGAATTCATTATTCAAAAAGGTGAGAATCCAATTCCTCCATCTCCTGAACAGCCAACCCAATCAACCTTTCCTCCTCCTCCTCCCAGCAGCCAACCCATTCCTCTAAGACCATCTCAAACATCCCTACTCTCATTCTTCCAAGCTCCTCTACCTAGTCACCCTCTAAAATTCACCAAGAAAAGGTCTGCATCTCTTTACAAGGACTATCCCATGGGGGTCTCCCTTTCAGAACAGACCATGTCTCCTTAGCAACTGCAAGCTTGGATTGGTCCAAGGCTCCTCTACAACCAACCAGTTCTCACTAAAGATCAGTTAATAGCCAAACAAGATCAGTACTTCCAGTACAACCTCATGATGGGTCTTGACTGAAAAAATGAATGATTCTACAGAAAGAATGAACCAGTAAGAAGAGCTGCACTCCTTCAAGAGCTAAAAGCAGTGGAGAGGAGCAAAAATGCCTAACTAGGATTGAAATCAGTTGGTTTGTTTTTGTTTCTGATTTGAATAGCTATTCAGAACAATTATTATTTTCCAATTATTTCCTTTAGTATATTTCAGTTTGTTTGCCAAGAAATATTATCAAGAGGAATTTCTCTTCATTGGTTTTCTATTCCCTTAGCACTTATGATTGCAGGTACATAATCAAAACCATTATTTATTTACCAAAAAAGGGGAAATTGTTAGTACCTCACTATGTTTAACTCACAATTAATCATAGTAAATGTGTTTTGATAAATAAATAATCAAATCCAATTGATTATATGATGTATACAAAAGACCTGAGCACAGGCAACCCAATTCAAAGCTCAACAGCTAAGCTGTCCTGTTTCCATTCAAGCCAACAGTCAAGTCATTACATGATCCACCTATCATCTATACATCAAACAAACTTACCTATTACAGACTCCATCTACCTCAAATGAATTATCAAGATGATAAATACAAAAAAGCTTCAACAGCTAATGGCTTACAAGCCCAACATCTAAGCTCCCCTGTGTCAACAGCTAAGACTGGTCTTCATCAACATCTGACTCCACATCATCATCCTTGAAGAATGATTATTCCAATATTACCAATCGTTGGAATAACTCATATTGAAGCATGTTCAAGTGTGAATACACCTTCCCTTCCCTTGACAACATGTATACAGAGGAATAACAAAAAGTCAGTCAAAGTCAAAGACAAACCATTACTTCTCTGTATCTTTGTCCCCAAACGGCTACTAGTGTACCCTTGTCCCCCAACGGCTATATCCCCTCCCTTATATAAAGGAGTATACTGGCATGTTGTCAAGTTAACCTTTTACACCCTTTCTTCAAATCTTTAACCCTCACAATCCTTTGTAGCCTTACTGCATTCTCACTCTGCAGTCTTAAATATTTCCATAGACCCCTGCAAATATTATGCCACTTTGCACCCAGTTACAACCCACTTACAGCCAGCTAACAGCCAAGCAATTTTTTTTGTAAACACACTTGTGATATTTTTCTTTTTCTTTTTCTCGCTTTGAAAGAAGCAACCTTAATTGAAGTGTCAATTAAGTAGAGGGGGTTCAAAGGAACTTGCCTTATCAATTCTTGTAATTCTTATTTGAAGAGAATATTATAGTGGATTGATCTAACTGCTCTAACAGTGGGGGTGGATGTAAGAGAAGGGTTTTGCCTCTGAACCA
This sequence comes from Campanula takesimana, assembly GCA_026119855.1. Taxonomy (NCBI): domain Eukaryota; kingdom Viridiplantae; phylum Streptophyta; class Magnoliopsida; order Asterales; family Campanulaceae; genus Campanula; species Campanula takesimana. The sequence continues at coordinate 1,436,746 of JAOWBW010000066.1, read as the reverse complement.
CTTTAAAATACTGTGTACACTCTTGTCCATACACTAACACACACACACACACACTACACTTTGTCCTTTCATTTTTTTATTCATCTTTATTCCGCTGCACATTTCTTTTATTTATTATTTCTTAACAGTTAACCTCAAACAGTTAGCTGTCCAAGTTTTAATTAATCTGTTCATTAAGTTAAACAGGGCCTTTCAACATGAATACAATGCTAAGATGGAGGGTCGTGTTTCTGCAATCATAGCAGCGGGAAATAAAGATGAGATTAAAAATCCTAAATTTGGTAATTATCCACCCTATGCTGCAATTTTCTTCTGCTCTTATTATTTTTCATCCAAAACCTCCGTAACATCTCATCATTTGCATTAAGTAATGTGCTTTAATCAATACTCAGATTGCTGGTCACACTCTGCAACACACCAACTCGGATATTCAGATGGCAGAATCAATGATAAATGCCTTTGGAAGACCATTTTTCCTTGAACAATGCCTGCTTGATCGTTTTGATGGTCTAAAACCGAAGTTTGATAAATACTCTACCGATATGAGCTTAGTAGCGGAAGAATCTGATGATGTTTAGAAACACTATTCCCATTAAATTTACACTTGGGCTGGATATTTTTAAACGTACACTGACTTCATTTCTTGATCTCCTTCTAGATAATTCTCAGTTTGTCTTTTGTCTCTTGCAGTTTGTGATAAGTCCAACCATCAATATTCCTATATTAATTACTGACTTATCTGGGTGCCCTTTCTCAAAGTATAAAAGGGAGTGATCAGTCCTTGTGTCGTTCTTTTAATATGTATTCAGTCATAAAGTGTCCACGATAACAATAATAGATTACATGACAATATATTTATTGATCTATATAGCCCGATATAAAAAGTTCTTCCTAAAATGAATGTCCATGTTTGAGCAATCTAGTACATTAACGTTTTAATAAACTTCTTGTATCAACTGTTTACTTGAAATACTATAACTGTAGCTACTAAAAAACATGCATGGATTCAGTATCTAAGCTACTGAATCCAATTGCAACGTTAAAAAATACACATAGATTCAGTAGCTAAGTAGGTATACAAAAACCCATGTGTAATGTTCAAAAATACACATAGGTTTTTAATAGCTAAGTAGCTACTAAATCCAAATACAATGTTTAAAAAATACACATAGATATTAGATCCAAGTTCATTGTTCAAAAATACACTTGAATTTTCAATAGCTGAGTAGCTACTGAATCCATGCGCAATGTTCAAAATACACATGGATTTAGTAACTAATTAGCTACTGAATCCATGCACAATGTTAAAAAATACAAATGGATTTAGTAGTGTATTATGACAATTTCATTTTTGTTCTTTTTTTTTTTCAAAATCTTATCTTTAGGGATGTAGTTTGACCCGCCTCGTTGAAACGAAAAAAAGTAGTATTCTTAATTTTTTTCGACTTACAAATTTTGAAATATTTAATTTTGAAACTAGTGGGAAATTTTGATGATGACATGGCAGGTCATGAAATATTGAAATATTTAATTTTGAAAATAGATGGAAATTTGGATGATGATGTGGCAGGTCATGAAAAGTTTGGAGCATTTTCTTCACTATGTGGATGAACAATACAGTTTTATGGGTATCTGGTAGCCTTCACTGTTTTGCCCTTGCATATTTTAAAAATTACAAGTTATGCCACCGCTTCGTTATACCAACTGACTAATCTGAGCCATTCAATTATTTCTAATCTGATGGTTCTAATTAGTTCTTATGATTCGTATATTGTGTAGGTTCTTATTGGATTAGGACCTAGGAAAACTTCATTTTAGGGTCCAAAATTTTGGGGGTGATCACAATTTGGGACCTGGTGTTCCACTTTGATCAATTTAGGGTCTAAAGTTGACACATAATTTCATGTTAGGGTTATTTGACCGAATAATTAGAAAAAATCATTAAGTCATTATGTGTCATGCTCATGTGAGTTAACAGAGGTTATTTGTGGGCTTTATCATTGCTTTATTACTAAGCAAAATGCCATAGGAGATGCATTGTAGAATGGAAAAAAGGCTAAACCTAAAAGAAAAGAAAAGAGCGGTTTATTAGTTTCTATTTTTCATTTGAAAAAACCACTCTACATTCTCCATAAGCATTTTATGATATTTTATTTTGGCCGCTAGATGAGTAGTTCTTTGACATTGAATCAACATGGGCCTAAGGAGTAGGCCCAAAACAATGGCTAGGTGCAATTAGGGTAAAAAATGACGCACTCTTTCTTATATCCTCTATAAGTACAACTTAATCTAAACATAAAACTAATTCGTCTCACTCAAAAACGCCGCCTCTCTGATAGAATCATTTGGTTGTATGGCGGCACATCTCAACTTGGGAGATTTTCTCTGATTTGAATGTTTGGTGTACGTGCTTGCTGAGCAGATGAAGCATCACCTTGTGAGTTACATTTTTTGTTTTTAAAATAATTTTAAACATTTTCTTTTTGTTGGTTCAATAAAGTTCTCTTCAATCATAAAAATGATGCTAATTTATTAGCTATGCCTTTCGATCATGGCTTTGAGTGGATAAAACAAATGTGTTAATCTTCATTTTTATTTGTTTATTTTTCAACAGATAGTACTTTGTTGGGATGGATATGCTGGAAGTCATTCAAAATTAATTGTGCAATATTGATCGTTGTTCATGGTATATCGATTAGAGGTTAACAATCTCGCACCTTTGCTAGTTAGTAATAGCATATAATTAGCTATAATATATTATACATCTACTTAATGCTACATATGTAAAATTGTCCTCTTCAAGTACTTTATCTTTTTTCTTAATTGCTTGGTTCTATTGCGTTTCAAAATTAAATACTTTTATTGATGTCATATGATATGGTGATATATGGTTACAGTAATTGTCTTATAGTTGAAACAACTGTTTTAGGTTTGGCATATGATTTTATGAAAATTGAAAACGAGTTATGTTTGTTTGGGCAAGGGTTAAGGGATTGTATCTATAGACGATGTAAAAAAGAGGTAGATCTCGAGAACGATCAACATAGACTAAGACCAAACTTTGGGGTCTGGGTGAGATGAAAAGATCGTCTAAGTTTTCCCTGACGTGATAATTAGCCCTTCAAAATTGGATACACCCGCTTGTTAATTCACTGAGTTGTTGTCAAGGAGAGAAAAAAGTCTCAGACATATCTCGATTGTCTTCTCTATAGATCTCTCCATTTTTTTCTTGTCTAGTTTACACATATTGGATTCATAAAAGTTGTACAGTTGCTTGAATTTTGCAACCAATCATTTAGCTAGGGTTTTATTACCTTCTTTTTATATATTTCAGTTTCTTATCTTCTTTTTTTTTTTAACGATGTCCACGCTAGAAGGAGGCAAGGAGAGGGATCGAACCCTAGCGCTCACCGAGTGTGAGGCTTGGCTTTACCACTGGGCCACTCCTTTGGGGACATTTCAGTTTTGTATCTAAATATGTACATTTTGTAAATTTAGTATGTCACATATTTTGTAATTTTGGGAGAAACTAGTTTCCCCCAAAAATACTCAATTTAGATTGTGGGATTCAAGCATTTATTTACTTTACATAATAATTTCTTGAAATTCTGTTTCAAAACTGTTTTGCAGGTATTAATAATCCAAAGTTCTCAAATTTCTTCAAAATGGAATATGGAGCCCAATAACAAACCAAACCCTGGAGTCACAGTGATAACATCTGATGCTCCATCCGAGTATCAGGTAGTACCAAGGGTGGAAACTTCAACCCCAGTCACCGGAGCCCCTCTAGAAACTTCTACTCCAGTCTCCGAAACCCCGGCATTCGCTTGGGTAGGGTCCATCACTAGAATGATGGGCTCGTCGGAGAAGAAGCGGAGAGGGAGGCCTAGAGAGTATGGTCTCGATGGGGTGATGAGTGGTAATACCTCAGGGGAGATATTATCCCCAACCCCCATCTCCGTTAGACCCCTAGTTGATTCCCGTGACTTTTCCGATTTGCCGCTGCCATCTAGTGGTGGCTTGTCCACTGACAAGAAAAGGAAAGCTCAGATAAATGCTTCAGGGTGTAGACAAAGGAAAATTAACGAGCCGGAAGGTTTAGGTAATGGAGAATGGGGACTCTTTAGTAAGTACTTGTTTCAAATTTTGATTATGCACAACTCATTTAGTGATAAGATTAAGTACTTGATCAAATTAATTAATGGTTGATAATTACTTATTTAGTGCTTAATCAGTACGCACCGTCTCTTTTTTTCTGAATATATTAGATTCTGTGATTATGAAACTGGTATTAACTTTTGATTAATTATTTTCTGTGGCTGTGAGTAGTAAAAACACTAATCGCAGTTTTGTTTTGTAGGTTTTGGGCTGTTAAGGGAGTGGATCATGATTTCCAATAGTTTCATCAAACTCACTTGATTTCAAATCCAAAGCACTAGGAGACTCATCCAAATCCACATGTATGGATTCTTTAACAACCATTCTTCTTCTATTGTATACTCTGTAAGCCTTGCTTGATGCAGAGTAACCAAGAAAGATTTCCTCATCACTTTTAGACTCAAATTTGTCTAAATTTCTCTTTCCATTGTTGTGAATATAAAACTTGCTTCCAAAGGCATGAAAGTAAGAAATTGTAGGAGTTCTTCCATTCCACAGTTCGTAGGTAGTCTTCATGTGGTATTTTTTTTATTAGAGTCTTGCTTTGAACATAGATTGTAATAGTAACAGCTTCACCCCAAAAGTACATAGGAATGTTGTTTTCTGACAACATGGTTCTTGCATCTTCACAAATTGTTCTGTTCTTTCTTTCAGCAAATCCATTTTGTTGTGGAGTTCTAGGAGCTGAAAAGTTGTGACTAATGCCTTGTTGGTTGCAGAATTCTTCTACTCCAGTATTCTCAAATTAAGTTCCATGATCTGACCTGATTCTTACTATTTTGCTATCTTTCATGTTTTCAATTTGATTGAATAGTTTCACCAAGTGTCCAAGTGTTTCATTTTTGGATTCCATGAGCAGAATCCAAGTGTACCTTGTGTAGTCATCAACAACTACTAAAGAGTACCTTTTTCCACCAAGGCTTCTAGTTCTGATTGGACCAAATAAGTCCATATGAATCAGTTCAATTGGCCTTTTTGTATCACGTCTGCTCTTCACTTTAAATAAAGTTTTCTTCTGTTTACCACATTGCCATGCATTTCATAGCTTGTCCTTTTTAAAGAATATTCTTGGAAGTCCTATGACAAGATTAGAAGATGCAAGTTTGGCTATGCTTTTGAGATTGAGATGAGCCATTCTCATGTGCCAAAGCCATGCCAAATCAGATTGATTATAGGATAGCAAACACATAGCATTAGATTCTTTAGTGAATTCTAAGTGTAAGCAGTAAATGTTCCCTTTTCTGAAGTGTGACGCCCCAAATAATCGATCCATATTGCATGTATATACTTGACAATTTTTATATGTGTGTATTAGAGGATAAATTGGTTTTGCATTTTTATGAATTATGTTATTATTTTTGTTGGGTTAATGCCTTTGAATTTGGGACGCCGAGTTAAAGAATTAGACAACAGATGAATTTTGTAATTCTGGGACGAGCACAGAACAGAGGGTCTGTCCGGACCAGAGGAAGGACCCGGCGGGACCAGGTTGATGTCGAAAATTGGCTTTTGGCGAAAGAAGAAGATCCGACCAGGTATAGCATGGGATGCGGCCGGACCAAGCAAAGGACCCGGTCGGACCATGCCTATGACCCGGCCGGACCAGTGACCAAATAGCAGCAGGATTTTGGACAGTGTCTGTTTCGCAGATGGGAAGGTTTTAAGTCAGTTTTGGACTTGTATTCCAAGTTCCTACCAGATCTCGAGCTAGGCTTTGAGTGGTATAAATAGAGGCCATTAGTTTAGATCAAAAACACACCTCAGACTGTCATAGACAAATTATTAGAGTGCTCAAAGAGATCTGTAATTCTACAGTTGTACAGTTAGGAATTTTGTGATCAAAATTCGTGCAGCAGTAATAGTGTGATCTTGTAATCGTTCTCCAGATTGATAATAATATTCTCTCCCCTCCCCGTGGACGTAGCCAAGTTGGTGAACCACGTAAATCTGTGTTCTTGTAATTGCTTGCTTTTCTCATCAAGTTTTGTTTATTGCTCTAGCAAGTGGTATCAGAGCTCTGGTAGTACCAGAGCTTTAGTTCGTGGTTAGGGTTCAGGGAATCCGCTACAAAGAACGAGAAGATGGGTCAAGGAGCAGATTCGATCGACAAGTTCAATGGGAAGAATAGTTTTTCTCTCTGGCAGATCATGATGAAGGCTTTATTGATAGACAAAGATTTATGGGAACCGTTGGAGATTGTAATCAGGGATCGCAAGGATCCCAAGGGTAAGGCAATCACCACATAAGGGTTAAAAAAGGACAAACAAGTAGCTGCCAAGGAGGAAGCAGCGTTGAAGAAGTTAGATCAGAAGGCTCACGCCAAGATCATCAGACAGTTGGATGATGAGATCCTAACCAATGTTGCAGGAACAGACTCCGGAAGTGATCTTTGGTTAAAGTTGGAAGATATGTACATGACGCGTTCATTGACCAACAAGTTATACCTGAAGCAGAAGCTGTATGATTGTCACATGACAGAAGGTACACCCATAAATGATCATCTTGATAGATTTACTTCTGTATTACTTGAACTGCGTAATATAGGAGTTATTGTGGATGACGAGGATGCAGCCTTACAGCTTTTAGTATCTTTACCTATGTCTTATGAACATTATGTCGATTTGTGCATAAACCGTAAAGATGGTATCTCTCTAGAGGAAGTGAAAAGTTCTCTCAAGACGAGGGAGTTACGCCAAAAGGCGAGTGGGAATGAGGCAGGTAACCAGTCATCAGGTTTGGTTGCTAGTAGTAGTAAGAGGGGTTCTAGTAGGAAGAAGAACAATAAAGGTAATTCTTCACACAAGAAAGGTCCGAAACCTGGGGATATCTGTAATTTCTGCAAGGAGAAGGGGCATTGGAAATTTGATTGTCCCAGAAAGAAGCAAGGCAAGGCACCGGTCAGAGCAGAGGCCATGATGACCAAGGATAGCAGTTCAGAAGAGGATTATGCTCTAGCTACATCAGAATCAGCACGCGCATCTGATGCGTGGATTCTTGATTCAGGAGCATCTTACCATATCAGTCCTAGGAAAGAATGGTTTACTGATTACAGGCAGATAGATGACGATGATATAAGCATGGCCAATAGTAAAGTCTGCAAGGTTGTTGGTATTGGTTCGATCAAGGTCAGGACTCATGATGGTAGGTTTGTCACTTTGAACGAGGTTCGACACGTTCTGCTTATGACGAATCTGATTTCTCTTAGTCAGTTAGACAGCAAAAGGTTCAGTTTCAAAGGTAAAGGTGGAGCAGTTAGTGTCTGTTACAGTTCAGAAGTGGTACTGAAAGGCCTTAAGCGGGGCTCCTTGTATTTCCTCCAAGGAAGGACGCTTGCAGGGTCGGCTATGGTTGCATCATCAGAGGTGAATGAGGGAGATATGTCTAAGCTGTGGCACATCAGGCTCGGTCACATGAGCACTCGAGGGATGCAGGAGCTGGCTAAAAGGGATATTCTATGTGGCCATAAGATCAAGGATCTTATATTTTGTGAGCATTGTGTGCTAGGGAAGATGAAGCATAATAGTTTTCCCAAGGGCATACATAACATAAAAGGCATTCTGGATTACATCCACTTAGATTGTTGGAGACCTTCACGTCAGGAATCCCTAAGGGGGCACATATAGTTCTTACCTATGATTGATGATTATTCGAGGAAGACTTGGGTGGTTATCATGAAGCACGAGAATGAGGCTCTAAGGAATTTCAAGGACTGGAAGACGGTAGTAGAGAACCAGACAGAGAAGAAGATCAAGAAGCTCCGGACAGATAATGGTTTGGAGTTCTGCAGTACTGAGTTAGATTCGTTTTGCAGAGAGGTGGAGATTTCTAGACATCTCACCATCAGAGGCACGCCACAGCAGAATGGTGTAGCAGAACATATGAATCATACATTGCTTATGAGAGTGTGGTGCATGCTCTCCAAAGCAGGGTTATCTAAACGTTTCTGGGCAGAAGCGGTTAGTACAACAATAAATATATTCAACTTATCGATTTTACAATAACGAAGACTCTCTCTCTCTCTCTCTCTCTCTCTCTCTCTCTCTCTCTCTCTCTCTCTCTCTCTCTCTCTTAACACTCTTGCAAATCCTCACCAATGAATACAAGTGTAGAATTTTAAGAATTTTTCTCTCTAAATTGTAGCCCCATGCTAACTCTCTCTTGAGTTATATCAAATCCATAACTAATGAAGCCTATTTATAATGTGGGCCACACTTACTTTTCCTCTTCCTAACTGATGTGGGATTAATATTCCTCCTCCTAACCAATGTGGGATTTAGTAATATTTTTCCGATCAAAATATGATTTAGGTAATTTCATCAATTTCCCAATGAATCTCCCCTTGACCCAATTTCCCAAATCTCATCAATGCGTGAGAAACACACCCCTTTCTTAGTCTTCTTCTTCCCTTTTTTGTCATCATAAAAAGACCTTGCACGCAAGGATCGCCCCTCCAAGTAGCAAATTTTCCTTTTACTTTTCCTCCCTTGAAGAATCAAATGTTTTTTTTTGTACATTCTGCATGTCTGTGTTCTTCCAATATATCAGTATCTACGGGTTATCAATACTCCTAGTGAAAATATTTGTAGTCGCACTTGGATCATACTTTACATTCAAAGCGGTTTTCACAATCCCGTCATGAAGCTTGAAGCGTACACTCCCAACACCTTCAATCTTCAATTTCTGTTAATTCCCTACTTTGATTTCTCTAAGTTGTCTCCCTGATCGCAAAATGTCAAACGTAGCTCAATCTTTGCAAATATGGAGTGAAGCAGCAGAATCTAACACCCATTCAGACTTATTCTCTTTAGCTGTATCAACAACAACTAGGTATCTATAAAAAATCTACATCATCACTAGTAACTGCTTTGACATTTTTCTTATCAACGTTTTCTTTCCTTTGACAGCACGTATACTCTTCAGATCTTCAAAAAAATTGTGGGCAATGCATTTTCATATGACGAGTCTCTCCATAGCAAAAGCATTCAACCTTACTCATGTCTTTACCCCCCCTTGATTGAGACCTTGCTCTTCCTTTTTTTATGCCACCACAGTTGACACTTCTTCCTCTTTCAAAACCCTCCACAACTAGTACCTTTTCCCCGTAGGGAAAGCTATCATTCTTTTTTATCCTTTCATTATCCCTTAACGCTCTAACAACATCATCAAGTGTTAAAGTTATCCTACGTGTTAACATCGTTTTCACAAAAGACTTATAGGACATGGGTAATAAAGCCAAAAATAATAATACTTGCTCCTCATCTTCGGGTACCTCTTCAACGTTAGATAATTGACTTATTAGTTGACTGAAAGAATTTATATGATCAAATTACCCCTTTCATCAAACTTCAAACAATACAAATCCATCTTTAAGAAAAAGCGATTAGTTAATGACTTTGATGTATAAATACTCACAAGTTTCTCCCAAATACCCCTCGGTGTTTTCTCCTTCAAAAAACTATATTGAATTTCGGGAGCAAGCACTAATCTCATCGTGCTCTCGAAGCCTTCTTCTGATTTTTTGCCCAATCCGCGTCTTTCATCCCCTATGGCTTGTTCTCTTCCAAAGCTTCATCAAGACTCTGTTGAACCAACACATCTTGGATTGTCATCTGCTATACTCTGTAATCCATCCTTCCGTCGACAACTAAGAGTTGATACTACGATACCCCAATATCCATATTCCCCCTGAATTTGAATTTCTTCAAACTGCAGCTGCTGTCCAAACACAATTCCCAATGCCACAGACCTAAAAATTCGATATCCATCCTTCAGATTGTAGATCTATGAGTCTCCAATATACTTGCTAAAATCAGCACGATCCAATGGTAAATGAACGCTCTACGCCAATTTTCCCACTGTTGCGTTGTAGAAAACAAACCAAATCTGCTCCCTTGTCTTGCTTCGATTATGGATCTCTTTTGCTGATGCGAATTCTCCCCTTCAACCAAGCCCTGATAACTTATTGAGATCGCTCGCTAGCAAGAGAAATTGCAATAAGTGATAACAAAATAGACACAAGCACACAATCATAGACAAAACACACAATTTTCTGTGGTTTGGCTTAAAGGATATTCCACCCAACAATAAATATAATAAACTTCTCTAATATTAGAAGAATGACTCTCTCTCTCTCTCTCTCTTTCAACACTCTTGAATATCCTCACCAACACATACAAGCATACAATTTTTCTCCCTAAATTGTAGGCCGATGCTAACTCTCTCTTGAGTTATATCAAAACCATAACTAGTGAAGTCTATTTATAACGGGGAGGTATAATCTCTCTTTCCCCTTTCCTAACCGATGTGAGATTACTATTCCTCCTCCTAACCAATATGGAATTTAGTAATCTTTTTCCAACCAAAATATATTTTAAGTAATTTGGTCAATTTCCCAACACTGTGAAACAACTAGGTTTTTTTTACAAGCATAAATCCTATTATTATTTACTTTTACTTACGTGTAATTCCTCTAAGTTTTATATTACAATAGTTGTAGTCTCAACTAGAGTTGCCTATTTTTCCTTCTTGGAATTTCGAAGTACCAACTATCCAAATATATTTTGTACTCCTAAACCCAAATTGTGAGTAACTTTATTTATTATTCATTTGGAGACGTCTTTTTTTTTTAAACTAATTTATTTTTATGGATAAAATTTAAATAATAATAAACTGATGGGGTATATTTCTTTAAATAAAGCCCAATTAATTTGATGCAATTTGAGCAAACAAAGCCAGCTTGAAACTGACCCATTTTATCTGCACTGATGTCTTAGTTTTTTGGAACATGCAGTTAAAAACTGTAATAAAAAGGGAGGAGGTGACAGATGGCAAAGCTGGAAGGAAGCCTATAAAAGGGAACACACGCATCCAACTAGGGTTTATTCACTTTCTCAAGAAAGCTCATTTCTGCTCAACCTATACAGACACTCCCCTCATTTCTGCGGCTACCAACTTAGGTCTCTCTCTCTCTCTCTCTCTCTCTCTCTCTCTCTATCTTTCACACACACACACTGTGCACAAACATTAACTAGTACTAGTATATGATCTGGTAGATGCTTATAGACTTGTATCAACTTGCTGCAAATGTGGATATTGGGAAGTTTATAATTTTATTATGGACCCCCCATGAAAAAAAGAGTAAATACAACAAGAATGAAAATTGAGTTAAAATTAAGTCTTGCCTATATAAATTAAATTGAATTATGATTTTTTTCAGCTTGGTCTGGATATCGATCAACAATTCTAGATTCATTTATTTCATTTCTATTTCGGGAATGATTTTATGTTCTTGGTTAATTTGGATTATTTTCGAAAACTGAGGCCTTCTTGCTTAAGAGGGGGAAATGTTTTTCTTTTTGTTTTTCTGTTCTTTTCTTTTCTTAGTCAGTTCCCTTTAAAGTTTATATTATGTTCTCAGACATAAGAGTCGAATCTGATCCTTTTATTTCCTGCATGCAAACTAATGATTTAAAAATTTTGATGGTTAAGATTCTTGAGAAGCTATTGGTTTAGTCTTCATATCAACACCGATTACCTTTGATATGCGCCAGCACGAAAACTATATAGTAAGATAATTCGAAGAATGAAGAAGATGTAAAAATGAGCAGTATATAAACACATAATGCAGTCACTCTAAAATTTATGTAATCTTCACCCTGATTTTATCATCTTTCTTCAGCTTCAAAATTAGTGGTGGAATTTTGATCAAATAACTTCTCTATTTTCCTTTCATTTTTCTGTAGCATCCTGCCTATCTTGACAATATTGTATATCTACTTTTGCTAATAAAAGTTCTAATTATTGACCCTTTGTTTCACTTGATTTGAAATCAGTATGATCAACTATGACAAGAACATTTTTATTGTATGCCTATTATAGATATTATAGATAGATCATGTAACACATGCTACAATTAGCGACTAGCAAATAATAGACGGCCAGCATAGGTAATGATTTAAACTAATCAACGGAAATTCACCTTTTTGAGTGCGTCGTTCCAATAGGGACAAGGGAACAGTTGTCATAGGCATCGTACCTTAATAACTAGTCGCTTTGATTTATATTTAGTTGTAGAAGCTGTCTACCTCTTGTCCGGCAAATAATCTATTTCTACGCGACGTGAGTTTGCTTTGCTTTCTACTTTCATTGAAATAGTTTCATACCTTTCGAAATTATTAATTATATATAGATTTAATTTTTTTTCAACCACTATACTTTAGTCGAACTTTCACTTTAAGCACCATACTTATTTTCTTGCATGAAAACTAATATACTGTGGGAAATGTTAGTCCAAGCCTCCAAAACTTAACCCTGTTAAATTTAAAATATGAAAACATTTAGTTATTCACACTTCCACTCCTCCATGTGAAATTTTAGGGGGTGAATGTGTGAACGATTAAAAAGTTCCACCACCATATTTTAACAGGGATAATATTTTGGGACATGGGTGGACATTTCTTAGAGTAGAGAGGATTTCGTGCAAAATTATTAGTACAATGGTTAAAGTGGAACTCGGGATAAAGTATAGTGGTTGATAATGAAACTAAACCTAATTTTTATTTGCTTTGTAATATAAAGATATTTACGTAGCTATGAAACAACTGAATTTCCTTTGACTGCCATAATTCCTACTATCTCTAAGTCATGTACATACCTATGTTCCACTGTAATTCCTGTCATAGTCATTGTTTCATCACATATAATCTCCCTCAACAATTAGAGATTAGACACTTTTTATGAATTTATTACTTCGGTTCCTTGAACCAAATCCGTTTTCACTTGCAGCAATTATGAATCACAATACTCAAAGACAACTTATGCAACTGCCAACTGATCTGTTGAAGCATATTTTGCTTCTTATAGCGATGTCGTCTGACGGAGCTAACGACACCGTCAAAGTTCTTCTGATGTAAGAAACCTTTTCTTCCTTTATATTGATATCCTCTTGCTATATAGTAATAATAAGTGAAATTTCTAAACAGGAGAGAGTTCTAATATTGTTCTCACAACAAGCACAAATATTAGCTTATACAACATTGTTCTATACTCCCTCTGTCTTTTTAGTCTGTTCACTTTTGGTCAACAGAAGTAAATGTTGACCAAACATTTAATGTCAATCTAACAATCCTAATGAAATTTTAAAAATTATTATTGATAAATTAAATGATTATTTATCAATTACAATTTTTAGAATTTCATTAGGATGATTAGATTGACATTAAATGTTTTGTCAGAGTTTACTCTCGTTGAACAAAAGTGAACAAACTAAAAAGACGGAGGGAGTATATGTTTGGTTCCTAGTCTCTAGGAAATTCTTCTACTAAACAAAATAAAATCAAATATAAAACAAACCCCTTATTATGTACCCCATTCTAGATTTAAAAAAATAAAAGCATGCAGTGAATCTATGGCTTTAAATTATCTGAAATCTCCCTTGCGTTGTTGAGGGTGACTCTCAATTCGGGTTGATTTGGTCTTGCAACGGAGAAGAAAACCAGACAGGAGGTCTGGGCGGTCGCCCACTTGGGTTATGGGCGGTCGCCCACATTGCTGTTTCAGAGGTCCAACAAACTGACGTCTTGGGAAGTCGCCCACTTCGGGTTTGGGCGGTCGCCCACAGTGTCGGGTATGGGAATCCTGAATCGATTTGGAAGCAGTTTTTGGACGGGTTTTGGACTTCTTTTCTTCTAGGGTTTGGTTTATATCTTGTGTATAAATATAAATAAGCTTCCAGACCATATAGAGTGACTTTAAATAGATCCTTGAGAGAGAGATTGATAGAAAAGCTAGGTTATTCACTATTGTGAGAGATTGTGAGATTGTGTGAAAGGTTTTCACTTTGATTCTCCTTGTACTCTTCTTGATTATAGTGAATTGTTTCTCCGTCGCCCGTGGACGTAGCCAAGTTGGTGAACCACGTAAAATCTCTTGTGTTCATCTATTTTTCAATTTTGTTTCGTTCTTGCTATTGTGTTATTTGTGCTTTCATCTTTATCAATCTAGCAATTGTGTTTGGGCCTTAAAATCCTTACAATTGGTATCAGAGCTTTTGGTTTGTGGATCTTGTATTGCTTATTGGTAACGATGTCAGGGAAGTACGAAATTGAGAAATTTGACCGCAAGGTCAATTTTGGTTTATATCAAGTGAAGATGCGAGCAATCTTGGTGGGTAAAAATTGTGTCAAGGCTTTGTTTGGGAAGGCGAGGAAACCGGCAAGCTTGACGGATAACAATTTGATGATATGGACGAGAAGGCTTTATCTCTCTTACAATTGAGTCTCAAAGATGAGGTATTGAGGGAGGTTGTGAGTGAGAAGACTGCGACAACACTTTGGCTTAGGCTTGAGCAATTGTAGATGACTAAGAGTATTAGTAACAGGTTGCTACTATTGAAGAAACTCGAGGAGTGTAAACTCAAAACAGGTGAGTCTTTGGAGAAACATCTTGATGAGTTTGATGGCTTGGTCATGGACTTGAAGAATGTCGATGTCGTGATTGATGATGAGCAATTGGCGGTAAAATTGCTCTACCTCCGGAATACATGCACTTTAGAGAGACAGTGTTGTATGGCAAGGATGAGATCTCTTTGGAAGAGATCAAGAATGCTCTACTACAACGGGAAGTCATTGAGACGCACTTGACCTCAACAAGTGTTGAGCCTCAAGGTGATGGGTTAGTAGCTAGAAGCGGCAGAAAGTCAAGGAAGGGTCAATCTGGTTCAAGTGAATGGTATAAGAATGTGATATATCATGGTTGCAAGGAGAAGGGACACATTAGAAGGTTTTGTCCAAACCAAGAGAATACAACCGCGAAGACAAAGGGTGAAGCTGGAGTGGTTTTTGAACACACTAGTGATGACAAAAACTGTGATGCACTTACTGCTTGTGATTCGGGTACCGAAATTCGTGGTAGTTGGATTTTGGATTCGGGTTGTTCTTATCATATTAGTCCCAATCGGGCATGGTTTAGTTCATATAAGGCTGCCGGCGGAGTAGTTTTGTTGGGGAATAATACTGCATGCAAGGTTGTTGGTATTGGGACTATTAAGGTTAAGATGTTTGATGGAGTAGTACGGAAATTACAGAATGTCAGGTATGTTCCTGAATTGAAGAAGAACCTAATTTCTCTAGGCACCTTGGATAGCCTTGGGTATAGTTTGTCCATTGCGAATGGCGAATTATCGGCTATTAAAGGTGACTTGGTGGCATTGAAGGGAAAGAAGGTGGGGACATTGTACAAGCTTCTTGGGTCTACGGTTGTTGGTGATGTGTCTATTGCAACGGGGTCAATGGTTGAGGCGGAGGTTACTCAATCATGGGACATGACATTGGGTCACATTGGCTTGAATGGGATGACAGAAAAGGCTTGGTATTTGTTGTCACAGGCATTGTTGGGTACAAAATTTTGTGTGGAGGCGATTAGGATGACTACTCACTGGGCTAATCGTTCTCTAAATTCTTGTATTGTGATGAAGACTCTAGTGGAGATGTGGTTAGGCTCTCTAGGAGATTACTCAATATTGTGTATTTTTGGGTGTCCCTTGTATGCTTGTGTGAACAACAAATTGGATCCAAGGGAAAAAAGATGTTCCTTTGTTGGGTATACTACTGGAGTGAAGGGATTCCGATCATGGAATCCGGTGGCATATAAGTTCTTGACATGTAGAGATGTTGCTATACTTCTCCGTGGGAAAAAGTGTTCTGCAGAACGAATATATAAACATGTGGAGTTAGTCGGAGATGAAAAAGATATGGTGGAACTTGACTTAGATGTCAATGATGTGTCTGATGAAGCGACTCCAATTGATGCTCCAGTTCAAGAGGAGGAGACCAACAAGCAGGTGGAGACTACCATTGTTTTTGGTAGAGTTCGATATGGTTTGGAGGATATGGTGACTTATGCATTGTCCGCTGCGAAAATAGTAAGTATGCATAAATTAATCTCTTTCAATGAAGTTATATCGTGTGATAAATCTGCTATGTTGTTGGTCGTTGTGAAAGAAGAGATGGTATCTCTTATTAAAAGTCAGACATGGGAATTTGTTAGATCACCACCAAAGAAGGTGTTAGTCAGTCACAAGTGGATCTACAAGTTCAGAGATGGTACTCCAATGTTTGGGGTAGACTACAATGATTTTGTTTATGGTTTGTAGTGATGGCACATTGAGTTATCTTGTTTATGTCAATGGCATTCTTGTGGCTGCGATAGATATCAATGATGCTTACCAAGTGAAATGGTTATCTTCTTTAGATAGTCCCAATGTTGGAACAATTTTAATCCCTGAATGCCATACTCACTTTAGAATAGGATTGAGGAAGAGATGAAGCGGAAGCGATAAAATATATACCTGTTGAATCCATGGATGATGTAGGGAGAAATAAGATGAAGAAGAAGAAGTAGGGAATGAAGATCTTCTAAGTAATAGTGACTTCTTAATCTCTCAAGTACTTCAATAATGTGAAGAGAATTTAGGAGAGATAACAAGAATGAATAGTTGTTTCTAGGCTTGATGGAAGGGCATTTAAATAGGAAATATTGTGTCACTTCACCTAGGGACTACACCCTTTCAAGAAGCTTAGTGATATTATATTACCCTTTTGCCCATCACAATTAGGTAATTATATATCCAGGAATTCTACACATTTTATTATCAACTATACTTTATAAATTAACATTATAATCATAATTTTATAAATGGAAGTCTAAATGACTTGTGTTGCAAGCCATGTCCTTACAATCTCCCACTTGGGTTGCAAAACAAAGTCCTTCCTTTAAATCATGAATATAACACAAATGACAACCCTAATGTGCGCACTTTATTGTCATTTATAACAATCTCGTCCATTAGCCATACAAGTATAGGACTAAAGGGGCAGTCGTTGTAATTGATTCGCAACTAAACCCACAATAATCACGTATACAAATCTAACTAAATGACATAGATCAAAAGTATAGATGTGTAGCATGGAATCATAATGAATATATACATGTTCTTCCAACTAGTCCAACTTAACCAAATGAGATCAAAACTTTAAATAATAGAACAATTAATGAAAGAACAACACAAACTCCCACTATACTAAATGTTATCAAAAGTTGTTACACCCATATGAGCAACATGCTCGTGAAACACTGAAGATGATAACTCATTCATAAATGGATCCTCTAAATAGAGTTTGTTTCTATAAGTTGTATCCCTTTCGTTCATGTTGTACTCTTTTCTTTATAACAAGATAATTAATGTCTAAATCCATAAACTCTTGTTAGAGTACAGAACTGCTACCTGATAGTCATTTCTTAATTGGTATTTCGACACTTGTTTTGACAAATTACAGTCCATTAAAACATATGCAGCCATATATTTAACTAATGTCGGAATACCTAATGATCTCAAGATGATCCGACTTCAAAACATAGGCATGTAGTTCTTTAGTGTTTTGTAAATACTTCTATCATTCTTTTGGCTGCTACTTAATGTTCTTTCCGGATTGCTTTGGTATTGACCAAGCATCCCAACATTAAATGTAAGATATACATATACATTAAGCTTCTTCCTACTGCTGATGTAAAGAGGGAATTTTCCATATACTTGGATTCAAAATTTACTTTTAGGACACTGTTTGAGACTAAGAATGTCTCCTTTAAAATTAGGGGTGTCATGTGGTTTACATTTTTGCATGCTAAACCTTTTGTAATACCTTTCCATATGGCCTTTTGTGATAATCCTAAAACATCTCGTGAGTGATCACGGTGAATTTGGATTCTTAATACAAAGATGCCTTACCAAGATCTTTCATTTCAAATAAGAAATTTCTTAGTTTTTTTAATAAGGTTCATATCATTACTAGCAAGCAAAATCATCATCCATATATAAGACCAAAATTATAAATTTACTCCCACTGAACTTATGGTATACACAATCTTAATCAAGATTCTTTTCAAAACCAAATAAAAATAACTTGATTAAGTACCATTGATGAGAAACTTGCTTGAGTCCACTGTAACGCCCATCCTTAATCTCGTTAAATATTTGATTTATTTGTTAAATTCTTGACTTTCTTGTTAAATTCTTGACTAGCATATATATATATGATATTTTATTTGAGTTAATTATTTAACTACTTTAGAAAATTAAGGTGGTTAAATGTCAAAGTTAAAAGTTTAGGGGCCTTTTTGTCAAAGTTAAAAGTGAAACTTGAGGGGCCTAGTTGCAATTCTTGGAAAGTTCCAAGTATATCACCTTGGGTTTCTCTCTGAGAAACCATTTTACCCAAATTGTTGTACGTATACTCCTTCTGTTCTAAAGCTAAGTTTAGGATTCTTCCTATTCTCGACTCCTCGAGCTTAATTATCCCTCCGTTCGTGATTTCGGTCCCGGATAAATATTCGTGGCGCTGAATAGAGCGTTCCAGGCCGATCAGAAATTAATTTGGGTCAACTTGATTTCGGACTAGGTAAGTTATTAGCTCCCCCTTGCTTGTAATAACATGCATATATGTTATTCCTAATACTTGTGCTTGTCAATTTCGTGTTTTGGGTAATTTTTGTGATACTTGTAATTTTGGGACGAAGGGAGTATAACCTACTGTGTAAATAATGAAAAAAATTACACTTGAAATAAGTGTTTAGAAATTGTACTCCTATTCGTGAGACGGTAAAATAGTAACTTGATTTAAATATTATTAGAAAAATTGTACCATTATTTGTGGTACGGGGAAAATGAATGGAAGTATCTCTAAATGTTTATATTAGTATATTAGGAAATTATACTTATATTTTTGGGACGGTGAAATATTTAAATGGAATAAAAGAGAATTATTCTATTACTTGTGGGACGGTGATAAATTAATAAAGTGTCCCTATAGAAGTGTTCTGAACATGTTAAAATGCACTCTTGAATGTTAGAAAGTGTTAGTGGGTTTATACTCCTATACTTGGGACAGAGAATTTGTAAGTATAAAAGTCTCTATTGAAATAAGAAAGTATAATTGAAATAAGTGATTTAAGCTTATTATATGTCCTGGGTAATGTTAAATTGTGAGTAAAAGTTACTCCTACGCTTGGGACGAAGAATTCTAGGTCTGGAAAGAAATTGGTGTTTGCTGAAAAATTGGACTAGGCGCCCGCCCTCTTAGGCACCAAGCGCCCGCCCATTTGGCCATAGGTTTTGGTTTCAAAAACGCTTGGATGAGCGGCCGCCCGATCTACCATAGGCGCCCGCCCGGTCCCCTGTTCCAACCAAAGTGTTTTAAATCTAAATTAAATTGAAAGCTTATCCCTCCTAAGGCATATAGCCTTAAGATAAGATGTCCTAGCAAGTGTTGTGACATTTTAGGGGTATCAGAAGTGAGTCTTGAACATGATTACTCATTAAATTAAAATGAGAACTTGAGTATAAAAGGAATAACTCTTCTTTATGTCTTGAAAGTGCTATGAACAAGCACTTATATGTTATGCTTGTCTTGGAACCTATGCTTGTACACCTTAAGGATACTAGAACAAGATCTTGAGCTTGAATATCCTAGTAATAGGATTAAGAACTTGTGAGTATGGGATGTATAATTCATCCTCCTAGCTTGAACTTGAGTATAAGAGTAATAACTCTCTTTTATGTGTCTTGAAGTTAATGTTTGTGTACCTTAGGGGCACCAACTAATGTCTTGAGCTTGAATGTCCTAAGAAAAGGATTGAAAAATAATACGTGAAAGATGTATAATTCATCTTCCTAGCTTGAACTTGAAGTATAAGATAATTAACTCTTGTACATGTTTAACCATCCAAAGAAATGGATTGAGAACTTGGATATAAGGTGATAAAATCTTGTATATGTATTGAATGTCTTGAATGTCCTGAATGTCTTGAATGTCTTGAATGTCCTGAATGTCTTGAATGTCTTGAATGTCCTGAATGTCTTGAATGTCTTAAGTTGAGACAGTAACTTGAAGTATAAGACAATAATATCTTGTACATGACTTGAACATCCAAATAATTGGATTAAGACTTGAATATAAGATTATAAAATCTTGTACGTGCCTTGACACCAATATATGTGTATGGTAATAAACTTGAAAGATCCTTGATGTGTATATGCAAATCTTGCATATAGTTACTTGATAGAATGTGGCTTCTTGATTACTTGATACATGGTATGAATAACCAAAAGAGTTGGGATATGGAACTAGATAGAGAATGATTAATTCTACTACACATTTGAATTTGATACGTGTATATTGGAAGTGCTATTAATAAGCACTAAAGTGCTAGTGATTGGTTTTAATCGTGTATATACTCAATGAAGTATATAAAGAATAAAGAAGATATATTGTCTTGAAATGGGTTCCTAAAGAAAATAGGGACTAGTGTAATATGAAGATAATTCATATAATCGTGAATACCACGATTTAAGTTAATAAGAATAACTACAGAACACAATATGTGTTGGAAAATGTATTCGATTACTAACGATACATATACGTGAGATATGATTGTGACTAGGTATGATGTGACCTATTCTACGTATTTAGAGTCTAAGGTATTGGGCTCTATTTGATAGTAAGGGTATCGTGATAGACACTTTAATGTGTTAAACGTGATATGAATATGTACGTACAAACTTGGCATGTGACAAAGTGATATAAAATGATATACCCTACTACTTGTTTGAGGTCTGTTATTAATAGACTCTAACTTGGATTGACCGTGTTATATGGACACTCTACGTGCCATTGTTAGATTGATTTATCTTCGCAATGATTGCGTATGTGTACTTGTATTCTCGTGAGCACATGATACATGATTTCATGGTGCATATTCTCGTGAGCACATGATACATGATTACATGGTGCATATTCTCGTGAGCACATGATACATGGGACTTAGTTCTATTCTCGTAGTTCAAGTAAACATCTACTTGTGCATTCTCGTGTGAGTCCAGCTGGCTTATTTGGTTCAGAGGGGTGTATAGGTTCACGCTTATTGCGAGAGCTGGGGCATAAGTGATAATCATGGGTCTATGCATTCGGTCTGTTTTTCCCTTACTACCGGCCATAGTAAGGGCTTAGCATCCTATATTGGAGCAATACGCCTGATAAAAGTGAATTCTAAACTCATGAACACCTCGTGAATCTTGTTCTTGTGAATGACACTGGTTACCGGGTCTTCTTATATACTGCATAGCAGTCTCTTGGTCTTGATCGTGGTTGTCCTCAGCTATACAAGCATCGACAACAATGGTATTCTTGGGAGAAATAAGGAAGGATTCAGGTAATGATACGTGATAGGCCTATGTGCATCTTGGTGAGTTGGTCTAGCCTCTCACACTACTTGACTACTTGTTACCTGATCATATCTTGAGCTTGATTACTTGTTGAGTTGCCTTAGCCTCTCCTATACTTGTTACTTGATGATACTTGATATATGATTACTTGAGTATCTACTGGAATTTCATGATAACATGTCATGTAGTTGCATGTTAATAGCTTACTGAGATTTATCTCACCCTTTATTTTCTCCCCCCCTATGAAAGCAGGGGATAGTACGCAGTGAGGCTCGACATAGCTGGGAACGTACTCCGCAGGATGTTCTTGTTTGAGACTAGTGTCCTTTTACACTTTGGTAAGGAAGATGTTGTATGAGTTGTTAAACTCAGGGATTGTTTGGGGTAGACTTGTGTAGTACTTGTTGTCTCTAGACATCTCTTGATGCCAGATTATGTGCTAGGCATGTCTTCCGCTGTATGTAACCATGTTTGATTTTAATTTTCTTGGTCTAGAACTCGTTGTGAGCTATCTTAGCTCCTTACTCTTGAGTATATATATCATGTCAGTTTGTTTCTAACAGGTATTGTCCCTGTTTCCTGTTAGTTTCTTGTTTCTTGTTAGTTACGCGCACCAGGTTTGAGGTTCTATTAGGGGATCCCGGGACTTGGGGCGTGTCATCCACAAATGAATTTCTTTAAATTCACAAACTAATTGCTTAGTTTGATCCAAATCAACCATATATTCCTCAATGTATCCATTAAGGAAAGTTGTTTTTATATCCATTTGATAAACTTCAAGATCATAATATGCTATATGTGCCATAATGATCTAAAAGTGTTTTTAGAAGATACCGGAAAAGTGCTTTCTTTATAATTAATGTCTTCCTTTTGAGTCAAATCTTTAACAATTAGATGGGCTTTATATCTTTCCATATTACCTTGTGAATCCTTTTGGTCATAAAGATTAATTTAATCCCAATAGGTTTCACATCTTTAGGTAATGGGACAAGATCCCAAACGTTGTTATCCTTATAGATTTTAACCCTTCATTTATGACATTAATTTACTATATGAGAATTAGAACTATTAATGGTTTCATGGAAAATGAGAGACTCATCTCCCACTAAACCTAAGTGTCCTTTATTCTTGGCAATATACACTTCATAATTATCCGGATTTGCACTTTCTTCTTACTCTATTGGATCTTCCAAAGGGCACCGGTTCTATCTTATTTTGAGGTTGTTGAATTTCCTTCTTATGATCAACATTTCCATGTTGTTCAATATTTATAGGGAAATCATATTTATTTTGAATTGTATGTTCTTCTTGAATGTCAAGTTCAAAACTTGATATCCAATTGGAACTATGGGAAGTGGTATATAAATGGATTCCATACAAATGAATTCCTCTTCCTTTTCAAATTCAAAATATTACTCCAAATTCTCCCACTAAATTCAACATCCTTAAAAGAACCTAGCATTTCTCGTTTTTCAAAACGTTCTAACTTTCGGGTTGTAAAATTTAGATATCCCCTAGTTCTCTCGGCTTACCCCATGAATAACTACTAATAATCTTACGTCTAACTTGCCCTTAGTAGACTTATAAAGTCTATCCTTATGCTAGACAACCCCATAAATGAATATGATTTAAGGACGAATAAGGAACGCGTCCTTAAATCATTAAGGGTTTATATTAGTAGCCTTAGAGGGAGCTTTAATGAGAATAAAGGTTGCGGCTTTAACGTATCGCCCATAATGAGTGAGGTAAGAGAAGTATAAAACATACTTATTACCATATCCTTAAGGATTTCAATATGTCTCTATTACAATATTCATGCTAGGCGTACCCGGCTCAATGTAGAGAGAGATAATCCCACACTGTTTCAAAATAGCGAGTAAAAAGGACCTAGACGTTGTTCCTTTTAACAATCATTCCAAAGATGTATACACCATCATGAATGACCCTAATGTTCTTAATAGTTTTCAAAGTTGATTTCCAACTTTGTCTTTATAAGACTTTTACAACGTCCAAACTCAATATTTTATGAAGCAAATAAATGTATTCAAACTAAGAGTTAGTCATTTTGAACATAATAACTATTGTTGATGTAACACCCCAACTTTTCACTACAATTAAATAATAACTTAATACGAATAATTCCCATAATCAGAATGCCCAACGGCTACAAATAACCACAATTCAAACTTTAACCAACGTTCAAATCCACAACGGCTAGTACAAACCACTAGCTCAAACGGTAACTAACTGAAAGTAAAGTTTATAACTTAACCGTAACGGAAACATAACCACTAATTAACTTTATTTAAAAGATAACTCCTAAGCCGCCAAACCTTGCGACTCTTGATCTGCTTATTTATAACCTGGAGAGAGAAAAAGATGAAAGGAATGAGCGAACAATGCCCAGTAAGTTCATACGGTATCCCCTCGGGTACTAAGAGGAGATGACCGAAACGAACGGTAACAATGAATTACAATGAACGGATATAACTCAAGGATCAAACTAACACTCAGTTTGAAAAGAAACATTTACTTGATGAAAAACAATTCATTACTTGAAAACACGTGGCTTCAGAGACAGTTTCCAAATCACAACTTTACACACACTTTACTTATCTTTACTTCACTTTACTTCATTTAGGGATTAAGCACGCGCTGTACCCAGGGCTCGGGTTTCTACTGACCGCACCCAAAATCGGTATATCATGATAACCTACGTTACTTCATCAAGCAACGCAAAGGGGTCCACATGTTCAACTTAGAACTATGGATAACTGTAAGGGGTCCACTTATCCGTTTCGGGATTATGGATAACTGTAGTCACTTTACTTATTATAAGAATTCACTTTAAAGAGCTTTTACAAAACAAAGCTTAACTTTACAAACTTTACTTGATCACTTTTTAAAAGATACTCATCTCACTTGGACACCAAGGTTACAAAATCAATCATACACATGATACCTCTATTTGTTGTGGATATGGCCCTCCACTACCCAAGCAAACCCACAAGAACAATAAGAGCGCACAAACAAAGCACAAGAAATCAAAGCAAGAAAAGACACAGAAATTGTTTACCCAGTTCGTCAATATGTTTGACTACGTCTGGGGGCACTACCAAGCCAGGATCTTGCACTATAATATGTTAATTCTGAGTTACAATGAGTATGGGGGCGGAACATTGTTTATATAGCAAACCAAGAGTAAGACCTAAACCTAAACATAAGAGAAATCCTGAAAATCTGCACTTTCTCGGCATTCCAGGCGCCCGCTTGAAGGGGACCAGGCGCCCGCTTACATACCAATTCCAGGAACCGGACCTTCTGTCCAAACCGGGCGCCCGCCTGGTCAATACCAGGCGCCCGCCTGGAACACTGCTCCAGATTTTCTTCTCCTTGTTCCTTTGAGGGATCTCTACTCCAACAATCTCCCACCTAGAGATCAACCGCATATACAAACCCCGTATCCGTCTTCAACTCATCCTTGGTGTCTTCCTAGTGCTCACCTCGATCATGGTAGTGCCTTCCTGCTCTCTTATTCTCCAAGCCCAATTGAAGCTATGCATAGCTTCAACTTTTCAAGGTTTACCACCTTGGTCAACATGTCAGCCGGGTTCTCCGATCCCAAAATCTTCTCCAGCCTTAAGATCTTCCTCTCCAAGAGATGCCTGATGTAGTGAAACCTCAGCTCAATGTGCTTCGTCCTAGAATGAAACACCGGATTCCTAGCCAAATGTATTGCACTCTGACTGTCACTGTAGAGAGCATTACCACTTCGCGTCTTCCCAAGTTCACCCAAGAAGTTCTGCAACCATACCATCTCTTTGCTTGCCTCTGTCACTGCCACATATTCTGCTTCTGCAGTCGACTGAGCCACGATCTTCTGCAATTTAGAAGCCCAGGAGATAGCCGTACCACCCAATGTGAAAACATAACCCGTAATACTCCTCCTCTTATCAAGATCACTTGATGCCAAATCCGCATCCACATAACCCGCTAACACGACCTCTTTGCTTGAGAAACATAGAGCCTTACCAGCAGTACCCTTTAAGTAGCGCAGGATCCATTTAACCGCTTCCCAATGTTGCTTCCTAGGATTGCCCATGTACCAGCTGACTACTCCCACCGCATGTGCAATATCCGGCCTTGTACACACCATTGCATACATTAGATTCCCCACTGCCGAAGCATATGGAGTCCTCTCCATCTTGTCACGCTCTTCCTTGCCCTTAGGTGAGTCCTTTTCGGATAGCTTGAAGTGCATACCCAATGGTGTCCCTGTTGGCTTCGCCTCTTCCATGCAAAACCTTGTCAATACTTTCTCAACGTATTCTGCTTGTGAAAGAACCAACTTACCCAACTCCCTATTCCGGTCAATCCGCATGCCCAAGATTTTTCTGGCCTCCCCCAAATCCTTCATCTCGAACCGTTCTGACAACTGAGCCTTCAATCTGTTTACCTCTCTACTGCTAGAGCCCGCTATTAGCATGTCATCCACATATAACAGCAAGATTATATACCCATTGTCCGTGTTCTTGAAGTAGCAACAGTGATCCGCCTCACATCTGACAAAGTTAATGTCATGCATGAATCCATCAAACTTCCTGTACCACTGCCTAGGAGCTTGTTTAAGGCCATACAAGCTCTTAGTCAACCTGCAAACCGGTTCCTCGTTACCCTTAGGCAAATATCCCTCTGGTTGTCTCATGTAAATTTCTTCCTCCAAATCCCCATGAAGGAAGGCCGTCTTTACATCCATTTGCTCCAGCAATAAGTTATTCGCCACTACTAGCCCCAGAACCATTCTGATAGTGGTCATCTTCACAACAGGAGTGAATACCTCGGTGTAGTCAATACCGTACTTTTGCTGAAAGCCCTTTACAACCAACCTTGCCTTGTAACGTTTACTGCCGTTTGCCTCCTCCTTAATCTGGTAAACCCACTTGTTATGCAATGCCTTCTTCCCCTTAGGCAGTTTAATCAACTCCCAAGTTTTGTTGGCTTTCAATGAGTCCATCTCATCATCCATCGCAGCTTTCCACTTATCACAAAGTGCACTGCGAACAGCCTCCGCATAACATTCCGGTTCACCACTATCTGTCAGCAACAAATAGTAATTTGAAGGAGTATACCTGTCAGGTGATCCACGCAACCTGCTGGATCTACGCAGCGGAATATCCGGTTCCGGAGTATGTGGTTCATCTTCAGTGACCCCCTGACCTTGGTCATCATGAACCGTCCTGCTCCCACCCGAGTCTGGAATATCCACCTCTACAACCTCCGGTTCTGAACTAATGTCATCAGATGCCCCCTTTCTGTCCTTGTACAATACCTGTTCATTGAATACCACATCTCGACTACGAATAATTTTATGGTTTTGGTCATCCCAAAACTTATACCCGAAGTCATCCCCACCATACCCAATAAACGTACATTTTACAGATTTTGCATCTAACTTAGTTCTATCAGCAGAATCAATATGAACATATGAAACGCAGCCAAATATGCGAAGAAAGGACATATTTACCTGCTTGCCACTCCATGCTTCCTCTGGAATTCCATTCCCCAATGGTACCGATGGTCCTCTATTGATCAAGAAAGCCGCCGTGTCAACTGCATATGCCCAAAACGTCTTCGGAAGTCCACACTTCAACCTCATACTTCTAGCCCGCTCGTTCAATGTCCTGTTCATCCTCTCTGCAACCCCGTTGTGTTGTGGTGTGCCCTTTGGAGTCTTCTCCATGCGAATGCCATTCGCTGCACAATATTCCTTGAACTCCCCGAGCTCATACTCCCCTCCGTTATCTGACCTTAAGCACTTAAGCTTAAGTCCCGTCTGATTCTCCACCAAGGCCCTCCATTTCTTAAACACCTCGAATGCCTCATCTTTGTGTTTCAAGAAATAAACCCAGACCTTCCTTGTTGAATCATCAATGAAGGTCATGTAATATGACGCACCACCCAGAGAAGTTACCGGAGATGGTCCCCACAAATCCGTGTGAACCAGTTCTAACTTTGCTTCCCTCAAAGCCCTACCTGTCCTCGAGAAATTACTTCTCGCCTGTTTGCCAAACACACAATATTCGCAGATCCCCACGTCGACTGTCTTCAAACCCGGTAGTAGTCCCTTTGAACAAAGTATCTTCATCCCCTTCTCACTCATGTGACCCAATCGACAGTGCCACAAATCAGTATCACCCTTGGCTGACGCCACCGCGATACTATCCTTGGTGTTATTCGCCAAATACAGTGTCCCCTCCTTATCACCCCGAGCAATCTCACGATCCTCCTTGGTAATAACCCAGTTCCTGCAGCCGAATGTTACCTTGTAACCTTCTTCGTCCAACTGCCCAACTGATAATAGGTTCTTTTTCAAACCCGGAATGTGCCTGACCCCGTTCAGATGTAGGACCTTCCCGTCCGATGCTCCTATTCTGACATCCCCCTTCCCCTTGATTTCCAAAGGCTCGCCATCCGCCAGATAGACCTTACCGAAATCACCGGAAGTATAATTCTCCATCTCTTCTGCATGCCCGCAAGAGTGGAATGATGCCCCCGAATCCAGCACCCATGATTCTAGTGCACTACTAACACTTAGAACCAGTACATCATCACCTTCGACTGTCACATTCACCGAATTGCCCCCACGATTGGGACAATCCTTTTTGTAGTGTCCTAACTCCTTGCAATGATAACACTGCACCGATCCTTTCGCAACCCTTGGTTTATCTCTGATCTCCACGGCCTTGCCCTTACCACCCACTACGTTTTCCCTTGATTCAGTTCTCCCCTTATTGCTAGTACCCGGCCTTCCCCTTCTAGTAGTAGCTAAGGCCGATCCCGAAGTAGACGATGTCCCCAACTTCTTCAAATGATTTTCCTCACCCAACAAGAAATCCTTAACATCATCATACTTCAACTTGTTCTTACCCGCTGAAGCATTGATCGCTGTCACCGTACCGCTCCAACTTCCTGGTAAAGACGCTAGCAACAAGCACGCATGAACCTCATCATCAAACGTAATATCCAGCGCAGTCAATGAGTCTATAACATCCATAAACTCATCGATGTGCTT
This sequence comes from Campanula takesimana, assembly GCA_026119855.1. NCBI lineage: Eukaryota > Viridiplantae > Streptophyta > Magnoliopsida > Asterales > Campanulaceae > Campanula > Campanula takesimana. The sequence goes on along the minus strand of JAOWBW010000066.1, from coordinate 1,408,241 downwards.
AGCTAAGGATCCTCCCTCTTGCATCTTGAGACTACCCATCTTGCGTATCAAATCAACTTTGTTTGCAGCAGATGGAGTTTCAAATCTCTCAGTAAGATAATCCAATAGCTCCTTTGTGGTCTTCGCCTTCTTGGTAGTCTTCGCGATCCACTTTGACAAAGTAGATCTAACCACCCCTAGGGCCTTCCGATCCATGAGATCCCAATCTTCTTGCTTTTCTCCTTCCGGTTTGACACCCTTTAGAGGCTTATAGAGATCTTTGTTGTACAAGAGATCCTCTATTTGCATCCTCCAAAACCCGTAGTCAGAACCATCAAATTTCTCAACCGCCTGTTTGTCCTTGCCCATTCTTGATTGCTTGACAACACCCAATCGCTTGATAAACCAATCTTACGATTAACCCTGATCTCCAACCAGAGCTCTTGATACCAGTTGTTGTGGATATGGCCCTCCACTACCCAAGCAAACCCACAAGAACAATAAGAGCGCACAAACAAAGCACAAGAAATCAAAGCAAGAAAAGACACAGAAATTGTTTACCCAGTTCGTCAATATGTTTGACTACGTCTGGGGGCACTACCAAGCCCGGATCTTGCACTATAATATGTTAAATCTAAGTTACAATGAGTATGGGGGCGGAACATTGTTTATATAGCAAACCAAGAGTAAGACCTAAACCTAAACATAAGAGAAATCCTGAAAATCTGCACTTTCTCGGCATTCCAGGCGCCCGCTTGAAGGGGACCAGGCGCCCGCTTACATACCAATTCCAGGAACCGGACCTTCTGTCCAAACCGGGCGCCCGCCTGGTCAATACCAGGCGCCCGCCTGGAACACTGCTCCAGATTTTCTTCTCCTTGTTCCTTTGAGGGATCTCTACTCCAACACTATTGAACAATAACAATATCAATAGAGTGGATAACAAAAGACGGAACAATTCGCAGAACGGAATAGTTATTAAAAGACTATCTAGCCACACAGATAGTTTACTTTATAAAACAAAGATTGGGAATCCTAACAAAGGATTAAGAATCAATACACAACTAAGAGCGTAATCCCTTACCTTGGCCTTGCGTTTGACTATCTCGCTTACTCCGCTTGGCAATCTACAAACACGAAATAGCCCGAACTTAGACACAAGTAATGCTATTTTACTTCCGTCCCAAACTACTACTTTATTTTACTAGGTTAACCTTGTGGGTAAATCTCTTTGAACCCCTTTAGGTCAGTACCCAAACTTGGGTTATACTATACCTTAATTTTATACCAAAATACTTCTTTCGGTTTACCCCAAACACTCCTAGGGCTTTACTATTTCCAATTCCCCATTCTAAAGTCAACAGTGGAATTTACATACCCGAAACACTATCACAGCACTAAATTTTACTATTCACAGCACACCCATTACAAGTACACACACTGTTTACACTTGCTGTACACACACACACACTCTGTATCACATACGCACACACAAACACACAACAGCACACCCATTACAAGCACACACAATGTTTACACTTGCTGTACACACACACACACTCTGTATCACACACGCACACACAAACACGCAACAGCACACACACCCGCACACACACGTACACCAGCACACCCAGATGCGCACCAACACACACACGCAGGACACACACTTCCACAATCCATATTTTTCTTCCTTAATTGCATACTATTAAACCCTAGTTGATCAATCCCTATCTTAGGGTTTCTTAATCCAACAATTTGATTTACAAAGATGAAGAGAAGAGTTTAAGGGTTCCAGGATTACCTTTGTGAACTCGATCCTTCCTCACTTTTCTTCTCCTTCACCGTCTCTCTCTTTCTCTCTGTGATCTATACCGATCGCCGCCCCCTTCCTCTTCCGTTCTTTCTTTCCTTTCGGTGGAGTATTATAATATTAGGGGTTTTAATAAAGGAGTATTTATATAAAAGGGTTTCCTCAAATCCCTAAATTAAAAGGGCTCCTAACCCTCTTTAGATAATGAATTGGGCTTCTACTCTTGACCCAATAACTACTAATCTTTTTATTAAAAGTTCAGCCCAAATAATAATTAAGGGTTTTAAAATAACTAAAATATATAGAGGGAAATTTCGGGTTATTACATTCTTACCCCCTTAAAAGAGTTTGGTCCTCGAAACTAAACGTACCTTAATCTTCAAACAAAGCGCGATACATATCACGCATTTCACTTTCGAGCTCCCACGTGGCTTCTCTTTCCGTGTGATTGCTCCACTGCACTTTTATGTACGGAATCACTCGCTTCCGCAAAACTTGATCTTTACGGTCTACAATCTTTACCGGCTTCTCATCATAACTCAAGTCTTCACAAAAACGTAACTGTTTGTACTCTATGACGTGGCTCGGGTCAACTACGTATTTCCTCAACATCGACACGTGAAACACATTGTGCACACCAGACAGCACAGGAGGTAGAGCCAACTTATAGGCTACCGCTCCTATTCGTTCTAGAATCTCGAACGGCCCCACGTACCTAGGACTTAACTTTCCACGAATCCCAAACCGCATGACCCCTTTTGTCGGTGAGATCCTCAAGAATACATGATCTCCTATTTGGAACTCCAGATCGCGCCTTCGATTATCCGCATACGATTTCTGCCTACTCTGCGCAGTTAACAACCACTTGCGAATCTGTTGAACTTTATCCGCCGTTACTTGAACAATCTCGGGTCCAGTTAACTTTCTCTCGCCTACTTCATCCCAACACGCAGGCGATCTACATTTCCGCCCATAAAGAGCTTCATACGGCGCCATTCCAATACTAGAGTGGTAACTGTTGTTGTAGGCAAATTCCACTAGTGGTAGATGATCATCCCACGCTCCTCGCCAATCTAACGACGTTGCTCTCAGTAGGTCTTCGAGAGTTTGAATCATCCTTTCTGACTGTCCGTCTGTCTGAGGGTGGAATGCCGTACTCATAGTTAACTCCGTCCCCAACGCTTTCTGTAAACTCTTCCAGAAATTCGATGTAAATCTTGCATCTCGATCTGACACTATAGAGACCGGTATCCCATGTAACCTTACGATCTCATCCACGTACAACTTAGCTAAATTCTCCAACGAATCAGTTACCTTGATTGCTAGAAAGTGAGCCGATTTAGTGAGCCTATCCACTATGACCCAAATTGCGTTATGACCCTTCAACGTCTTGGGAAGTCCAATCACCAGATCCATAGTGATGTGTTCCCACTTCCACTCTGGAATAGGTAATGATTGTAGTAGTCCCGCGGGTTTCTGGTGTTCACTTTTCACTTGCTGACACACCAAATACTTAGAAACGAATTCCGCCACCTCACTCTTCATATTGTTCCACCAAAAGGATTTCTTTAGATCCTTATACATCTTAGTACTCCCAGGGTGGACCGAAAACCTTGAACAGTGAGCTTCTTCAAGAATTTCCCTCTTGATACTATCATTATTAGGCACCCAAATCCTTGATCGATACCTCATGATCCCGTCGTCGCTAACACGGAAGTCTACCATTCCCTTCTTACTGATAACCTTGTGAATCGCTTCCAACTCGTCATCCACATTCTGAGCTTCCTTGATTCTCACTAACAGTGTTGGTTGGACACTCAACTGAGCCAAATAGCCTTTAACTTTAACCTCTAGCTTTACTATTTCACTATTTCTCAATTCTCTTACCCCCTTAGAAATCATAGTCGCGAATGTTCCATGGTTCTTTCTGCTTAACGCATCTGCCACCTTATTGGCCTTCCCAGGATGATACAATATTTTGCAATCATAATCTTTAAGTAACTCTAGCCATCTCCTTTGCCTCATATTCAGCTCTTTCTGAGTGAAAATGTACTTAAGACTTTTATGGTCGGTGTAAATTTCACAAGGTACCCCATACAAATAGTGTCTCCAAATTTTCAATGCAAACACCACGGCCGCTAACTCCAAATCGTGGGTAGGATAGTTTTTCTCGTGGTTCTTGAGTTGCCTAGACGCATAAGCCACCACTTTATCATTTTGCATCAACACACAACCCAAACCTTTCAATGAAGCATCACTATAGATCACGAAGCCATCACTGCTTGTTGGTAACGTAAGGACAGGCGCAGACACCAATCGCCCTTTCAATTCTTGAAAACTCTTCTCACAATCGTCTGACCACACAAATCTTGTCCCTTTTGTGGTTAACCTGGTCAATGGTAGAGATAACTTCGAAAACCCTTCCACGAACCTACGGTAGTACCCTGCTAAACCCAAAAAGCTCCTTATCTCACTAACAGAAGTTGGTCTCTCCCAATTAACTATAGCCTCAACCTTTGCAGGGTCAACTGCTATCCCATTCTTAGATACCACATGTCCCAAAAACGCTACTTCCTCAAGCCAGAATTCACACTTCTTAAATTTGGCATACAACTTTTGCTCCCTTAAAATTTGTAGTACTAATTTCAAATGCTCTTCATGTTCCTCTTTTGACTTCGAATACACTAAGATGTCGTCGATGAACACTATTACACACTTATCCAAATACTCCTGAAATACTCTATTCATAAGCTCCATGAACACAGCAGGCGCATTTGTCAGCCCAAACGGCATTACTAAGAACTCGTAGTGTCCATACCTTGTCCTAAAAGCCGTCTTTGCCACATCTTCCTTTTTTCACTCTTAATTGATGGTAACCAGAACGCATATCAATCTTAGTTAGAGAAATAGCATGCACCTTGGAGTTGGTCAAACAAATCATCGATCCTTGGCAAAGGATACTTATTCTTAATTGTCACACGGTTTAACTCCTGATAGTCAATGCATAGTCTCATCGACCCATCCTTCTTCTTTACAAATAATACCGGCGCACCCCACGGTGATGCACTCGGTCTAATCAGGCCCTTGTCCAAAAGTTCTTGTAATTGCTCCTTTAACTCTTTAAGTTCCGGCGGAGCCATCCTATATGGTGCTCTTGAAATCGGTGCAGTCTCAGGTGCTAGATCTATCGAAAACTCCACTTCTCGCTCCGGCGGTATTCCTGGCAAATCCTCGGGAAAAACATCCTTGAAATCTTTTACTATGGAGAGGGATTCGATGGTCACTTCTTTCTTGTTTGACTCACCAACATACGCAAGAAATCCCTCACAACCTTTCCTTAACAGTTTACGAGCCTTCATTACGGAAATCAGGCCCGTTCGGACTCTTGGTTTCGCCCCTTGAAAACGAAATCCTTCTCCAGAGGGTAATTCAAAATTCACTTATTTTCTAAAGCAGTCTACTTTGGCATGATACGCAGCCAACCAGTCCATACCTAGGATGATGTCAAAGTCACTGAGATCCAGACATATAAGATCAACCTCGAGTTCTCTATCGCCTATCCTTAGGGGACAACTTTGAAACACTGAAGTAACTGGGATCGACTCCTTAGTCGGGGTATCAATTACCAAGGGTACTTCTAACGCCTTAGGTGACAATTTTAACTGTTTTGCCAACTTGGAACAAATCACCGGATGGGTGGCACCAGGATCAATCAAAGCGTATACATTGCGCGAATAGATCTGTAACGAACCGGCCACCAAGTCATTCGTGGCTTTAGCATCCCTAGTGAACATACGTCCCTGTCCCCCAACCTTACTTTTGTAGTCGTTTCTCTAGACTAATTTACTAATCGTTGGTCGATCCACTAGACCCTTATTATTTTCACCGGTCCTTCCAATAGACCATTTTCGCTTTCGTTGGTCGCTTCACTTGACCACTATTGTTCACACTTGGTTGCCCCACTAACTAATTAATACTCATGGTATTTTCACTCGAACCATGCTTTCTTGCTTTGGGTTAACTCACATGCTAACAATACTCATTATTTACGCATATAAGTCGTCTCAATAGACTAATCATTCAATTAAGGTCAAACACTAGACCTATGGTCGTTTCAATAAACAATACCACTTTCATCAGTCAACTTACTATACTCCTTGGTCGCCTCTTTAGACCTTAACATTTCCCATAGGTCATTCAATAGACCATCACTTAGTTTCATTAGTCGACTTTGCTGGACTCTTTGGGGTTTCATTAAACCATAACTATTCACTTTGATCATTTCAAAAGACTATTACTTCCTTGGTAAGTCGTTTCACTTGACTTAGTCATATATCACAGTCATTTCACTAGACCGTTTTCACTCATTAGTCATTTCAACAGACTATAATTTCTTCACTTACATATTCACACATCAGTCTTACTTTAGACCTTTCACTGAATCGGCCTTACTTTAGGCCTTTAACCCTACTTAGCCGTTTTACTAGACCGATTTCATACTTTTATAGGCCGTCCCCACTGGACTAACTACTATAATTTAACGCATTCACTAAATTTATTCAAACATAAATTAATAATATTTTCACATGATTAGAAATAACTCAACTTTGAACTAACTTTTATTATTTTAACTGAAATCGAAACTAAAAACAATAACTAAGTTCTTTACTAATAGAACTAACAGAATACTAAACTTCTAAGAAAATTACTAATAACTGACTATTTCCCTCATAACTCATGGGGTTACATTCTTTCTAGGTCTACCCCTAGGCCTTCCAGTTAGCACATAAGCTTTCCTTGAGCCTCTTGACCTCCCTTTTGGCCTATGAACCGGTACTTCTTCCAGTTCTTAACCATCTTCAATTACAATCCGATTGGCTTCATTACCTTCAAGGTTGATATCTACTTCCTTGATTTCATCATCAGCTACCAATTCTTCCTCATTTGGTGCTTCATTACTTATGAGTGTGTTCGGGTTAAGCTCTCTAGCCTTTCTTTCTTGAACTCTTTCAGTTCTTAATACAATTGATAGGCCTCTTCTCTGACCTCAGGGTAGTACCTCTCATTCTGACTCATAGTCTCTTTCACTTCTTTTAACTCTTTGCTAGCATCTAAGCAAGCATTCCTATCTCGCATCTATTTACCCAATGCAAGACTCACCTTGGCCTTTTCAGCTTTTAATTATCCTTTCAACTTCAGGATTTTTTAGTGTATACCTCTAGATCACTCTTTGCTTAATCGTTCTATACTTCAAGTTCATCTTCGAGTTTCGTCTATGTCCGTCCATGACCTCGATTAAGTCATAACCACTATCAGTATCATATAACTTAAATATATAGGATCAAAATCATTATTTGCATAAGCAACTTAAAAGGTTAGTGTTCTAGTGTAACCCTTCAAGTTACACTTCCCAAGTGTTCACTTATATTCCTCTATATTCCTTGAGGAATCCTATCTTAGGTTCTTTCCTAAAGTAGTAAGTTTCTATGAAAGGAAAGTTTCCTGACTTAGAAAGTTTCCCAAAATGGAAGGTTTCCCTAAATAGAAGGTTTCCTCAATTAGTGCTTCCCAAAAATATTTTGTTCTTATCAGAGTTCTAAAGCCCAACATCGTTAAGTACTACTTCTCCTAATAGTCTTAACTTCTAAGTCTGAGTCTCCCAAGTAATCCTAAACCGGGGCTCTGATACCAACTGTAACACCCCAACTTTTCACTACAATTAAATAATAACTTAATACGAATAATTCCCATAATCAGAATGCCCAACGGCTACAAATAACCACAATTCAAACTTTAACCAACGTTCAAATCCACAACGGCTAGTACAAACCACTAGCTCAAACGGTAACTAACTGAAAGTAAAGTTTATAACTTAACCGTAACGGAAACATAACCACTAATTAACTTTATTTAAAAGATAACTCCTAAGCCGCCAAACCTTGCGACTCTTGATCTGCTTATTTATAACCTGGAGAGAGAAAAAGATGAAAGGAATGAGCGAACAATGCCCAGTAAGTTCATACGGTATCCCCTCGGGTACTAAGAGGAGATGACCGAAACGAACGGTAACAATGAATTACAATGAACGGATATAACTCAAGGATCAAACTAACACTCAGTTTGAAAAGAAACATTTACTTGATGAAAAACAATTCATTACTTGAAAACACGTGGCTTCAGAGACAGTTTCCAAAATCACAACTTTTACACACACTTTACTTATCTTTACTTCACTTTACTTCATTTAGGGATTAAGCACGCGCTGTACCCAGGGCTCGGGTTTCTACTGACCGCACCCAAAATCGGTATATCATGATAACCTACGTTACTTCATCAAGCAACGCAAAGGGGTCCACATGTTCAACTTAGAACTATGGATAACTGTAAGGGGTCCACTTATCCGTTTCGGGATTATGGATAACTGTAGTCACTTTACTTATTATAAGAATTCACTTTAAAGAGCTTTTACAAAACAAAGCTTAACTTTACAAACTTTACTTGATCACTTTTTAAAAGATACACATCTCACTTGGACACCAAGGTTACAAAATCAATCATACACATGATACCTCTATTGAACAATAACAATATCAATAGAGTGGATAACAAAAGACGGAACAATTCGCAGAACGGAATAGTTATTAAAAGACTATCTAGCCACACAGATAGTTTACTTTATAAAACAAAGATTGGGAATCCTAACAAAGGATTAAGAATCAATACACAACTAAGAGCGTAATCCCTTACCTTGGCCTTGCGTTTGACTATCTCGCTTACTCCGCTTGGCAATCTACAAACACGAAATAGCCCGAACTTAGACACATGTAATGCTATTTTACTTCCGTCCCAAACTACTACTTTATTTTACTAGGTTAACCTTGTGGGTAAATCTCTTTGAACCCCTTTAGGTCAGTACCCAAACTTGGGTTATACTATACCTTAATTTTATACCAAAATACTTCTTTCGGTTTACCCCAAACACTCCTAGGGCTTTACTATTTCCAATTCCCCATTCTAAAGTCAACAGTGGAATTTACATACCCGAAACACTATCACAGCACTAAATTTTACTATTCACAGCACACCCATTACAAGCACACACACTGTTTACACTTGCTGTCCACACACACACACTCTGTATCACATACGCACACACAAACACACAACAGCACACCCATTACAAGCACACACACTGTTTACACTTGCTGTACACACACACACACTCTGTATCACACACGCACACACAAACACGCAACAGCACACACACCCGCACACACACGCACACCAGCACACCCAGATGCGCACCAACACACACACGCAGGACACACACTTCCACAATCCATATTTTTCTTCCTTAATTGCATACTATTAAACCCTAGTTGATCAATCCCTATCTTAGGGTTTCTTAATCCAACAATTTGATTTACAAAGATGAAGAGAAGAGTTTAAGGGTTCCAGGATTACCTTTGTGAACTCGATCCTTCCTCACTTTTCTTCTCCTTCACCGTCTCTCTCTTTCTCTCTGTGATCTATACCGATCGCCGCCCCCTTCCTCTTCCGTTCTTTCTTTCCTTTCGGTGGAGTATTATAATATTAGGGGTTTTAATAAAGGAGTATTTATATAAAAGGGTTTCCTCAAATCCCTAAATTAAAAGGGCTCCTAACCCTCTTTAGATAATGAATTGGGCTTCTACTCTTGACCCAATAACTACTAATCTTTTTATTAAAAGTTCAGCCCAAATAATAATTAAGGGTTTTAAAATAACTAAAATATATAGAGGGAAATTTCGGGTTATTACATTTGACCTTTTCCATGAAGGAATAATTAATGGCCTACAAATATCCGAATGCATTAGTTCATTGAGACACTTGATGCTCTCGAGAATACTATAATGTTTGTAAATTTACTTTAAGGCATTTAATGCAAAAGTATTTTCCAAATTATCAAGTTTGTTTAAGATTTTCCTTTAACATAAGCTTATCAATTTTCCTCTTGGAAATATGACCCAAATGCCTATGCTTTAATAAAATATAAACTTTACTTGATAACTTTTGCTTTCTAGTTTTGGTTTCATTATTTAAGGGATACATTTATTGTTTGAATAATGTCAAGTAAATAAAGAACACTTGACAAAGTACTAGTACCAACAACCTTGGAATTTAAAATAAAAATCACATTTATAAAAGATGAACAAAATAACCTTTTTTGTTCAATAGTGTGATAAATATCAAATTCCGTCTAAATGACGGTACAACAAATGTATTATTTATACAAATAACACTAAGCACTTTAACAATAACCAAAATTCCCGATGCTTTCACTTCAACCGGATCCCGGCTTCCATATAGATGAATCCTTCATCTTCTCCAGGACTTCGGTATTTCAGGCAATCCTACATAGACATTCATTATGTGAGTTGTTGTAACATATTCAACCACTATGTATATGTAGGAAATGAAACCAAATTAGCCTTTATCACAAATAATTCCAAATGACATACCTTTCTTAGCACGCCAAGCGTGATACTTAGGGCAGTCGTACTTCATGTGAGTGAGGTCCTTGCAAAAGAAGCATTCCTCTTTATGATCATGAGATGATCCCTTAAGCTTCTTTTTACTTGCAACCGCAATGTCCTTCCCTTTTCTCTTTGTCCCATGAGAAGAGGTAGATGCCAAACATCCCTCAATCATATCAAGGAATGTTTTAGCATCAACGTCCTTGGAGACACCGTCCAAAATGGTCTCCGGGACAACTATATTCATGATCATTAGGCTCACGCGGTTGGAGCGTTCCCACTTCTCATTATTTAAGCAATCTTCTTGAGTGCTTATATCAGAAAGAGGAAGAGGAAACGGTTCCCTTAATGCGTGATCTATGTCCATATAGCCTAAGATCATCATCAATTTATTTTTCCAAGTTTTAAAATTAGTCCCGTTAAGCATCGGTAAAGTACTCATAGCAGTAATCACAGATGAAGCAATAAGTAAATCTGTTGGGTTTTGAGAACAAAAAAGAATGAAAACAAAAACATGAATAAGAAACTACAAAATGAAAAATGATTAATTATATCAACGAAATCCATCAATAAGACAATCAACATGACATCAAAACTAATCTTTGGATTGCGAGTTAACTCATAAATGATTGCCTTAGGTAACAAGTAATTTGAACTTATATTTTAATAAATACTTAATCTTCCTTTGGGCCGACATAAGTACATAAGAAAATATCCTAATGTTCATTTTATTTGTTACCACATGAATGCCTAAGTTTAGTCAAATGTCAAGATCTTCTTTGGAAAATTCAAGTCATTCACATATTAACTTAAACATCCAACACTTTACAATTTAAGGGTTTAAATAACGTAAATCACTTAGGCGACAATATTATTTAAACAATGAATAAAATTTTCAAAGCATATAATTAATCATAACTTTTTAGGTTTGAAATAATGTAGGTTTTGTTCCAAGGAAAAAACAAAATAGTGCAAAACTTAGAAAAGTCCAAAACCTGTGAACAGTAACTGCTCGGCCGAGTCTTATGAAGTGCTCGGCCGAGCACCTTAATCAGAATGTTTTGATCAATTTGTCACATTATGCTCGGCCGCTCTAAACAAAACGCTCGACCGAGTCATATGATGTGCTCGGCCGAGCACCTTAATCAGAAACAAATGCCTTATTTGACATACAATGCTCGACCGTGCAAAACCAAATGCTCGACCGCGCAAGTCTTGGTCCGACCGGGCATAACCAAAGACCCGACCGGGTATTCAAGAGAACCGGACCGAACTCGATCAAAGGTCCGACCGGTTTATGCCATTTTTGGCGCCTGTTCATGTGCTCGGCCAAGCAAATCCAAAGACTCGGCCGAGCAGTTCGCGCCTTTCATATGCTTGGCCGAGTAAAACAAATGACTCGGCCGAGCACCCCATTTTCTGCACTTTCTGAATTTGTTTAATTTATTCCCAAAAGGCCATGAATTGCAAGTAGATCCACATGGTATGTACTTAAAACATAAAACCATGTTATTTAGGGATAATCTTGCCTTAAAATTAATGGAATCAAGTGAGTAGATCCACATGGTATGCACGAAAACATAAAACCGTGTTATGAAGGGATAGTCACACTTGAACCATTTAGTTTTAATGAACAAAACTTTCAAACCTTTTCTGAATTTTAGATGATGATTATCAGTGCTCTATGAACGAATTAGAGTCCCTAATCAACATCAAAACTTAATGATTCAACAGGGAAAATGAATCAAAATTGAAAGTATACACTTTCCAAAAAAAAAGAACTCAAACTTAAACTAAAGATGAAACAGGCTCTGATACCAATTGTTGGAACAATTTTAATCCCTGAATGCCACACTCACTTTAGAATAGGATTGAGGAAGAGATGAAGCGGAAGCGATAAAATATATACATGTTGAATCCATGGATGATGTAGGGAGAAATAAGATGAAGAAGACGAAGTAGGGAATGAAGATCTTCTAAGTAATAGTGACTTCTTAATCTCTCAAGTACTTCAATAATGTGAAGAGAATTTAAGAGAGATAACAAGAATGAATAGTTGTTTCTAGGCTTGATGGAAGGGCCTTTAAATAGGAAACATTGTGTCACTTCACCTAGGGACTACACCCTTTCAAGAAGCTTAGTGATATTATATTACCCTTTTGCCCATCACAATTAGGTAATTATATATCTAGGAATTCTACACATTTTATTATCAACTATACTTTATAAATTAACATTATAATCATAATTTTATAAATGGAAGTCTAAATGACTTGTGTTGCAAGCCATGTCCTTACACCCAAGTCTAAAGATGATGTGTCACGGGTTCCGTATTCAAATGCTTGTGTGTGCATTGTGTATGGCAAGAACAATGATGGTTTTATTGGGTATGTCATGACTATAACGAAGGCGGTCATGTTGACAAAGCCGGGTTCGAAGGTTTCGATTGCTAAGTTCAAGAAGTTCTTGGACTTAGTTGGTGTTACTAGTCATTGATGCCCGTAGGGGCGGGGCGACGGAGATAGAGATGTTCTCTTGGTTTACTAGCTTTTCAGTAATTGATCGTCAAGGTGGAGAATTGTTGAGGGTGACTCTCAATTCGGGTTGATTTGGTCTTGCAACGGAGAAGAAAACCAGACAGGAGGTCTGGGCGGTCGCCCACTTGGGTTATGGGCGGTCGCCCACATTGCTGTTTCAGAGGTCCAACAAACTGACGTCTTGGGCAGTCGCCCACTTCGGGTTTGGGCGGTCGCCCACAGTGTCGGGTATGGGAATCCTGAATCGATTTGGAAGCAGTTTTTGGACGGGTTTTGGACTTCTTTTTTTCTAGGGTTTGGTTTATATCTTGTGTATAAATATAAATAAGCCTCCAGACCATATAGAGTGACTTTGAATAGATCCTTGAGAGAGAGATTGATAGAAAAGCTAGGTTATTCACTATTGTGAGAGATTGTGAGATTGTGTGAAAGGTTTTCACTTTGATTCTCCTTGTACTCTTCTTGATTATAGTGAATTGATTCTCCGTCGCCCGTGGACGTAGCCAAGTTGGTGAACCACGTAAAATCTCTTGTGTTCATCTATTTTTCAATTTTGTTTCGTTCTTGCTATTGTGTTATTTTGTGCTTTCATCTTTATCAATCTAGCAATTGTGTTTGGGCCTTAAAATCCTTACATGCGTGTTTCAGATCAAAAGGACTGATGGAATTGGCTTTAAATAACGAAGTTCTAAAAGCTATTTCATTTGGCAATCAACTTCCATCAAGTGAATTCTGGGATAGAAATGGCTTGCTAATCAAATCTGCTCGTGCAGGAAATCTCCAATCGCAAGAGGAAATAATGACGGTATTTCTTCATATTTTTAAATAATTATTGCAAGATGTCTTCTATAACAGAAGAAATGAGTCATGTATTTTTATGCCAAAAAGAATGATCTGTTATACAAAATTTACAGAACTTGAAAACAAAACAGAAACAAACAATAATATCAGAAACGGAAAACAGAAATCTTCTTGGATTGCCCGAGTCGTGTGAATGCCACACTCTCCTTAAGACAAATTCGCCCCCTCACCGAGTTGTGCTTGAGGTGTTCTTGGACGTTCGCCTCCCAGGATACAACGGGTTAACCGGACGGAATCTGCACACTGGAACCTCCGGTGAGCTAAAATAGTGCCTGGTCGATGTCACCACGAAATTGCAAAGAGGGCCAAAGAACAGGATACGAACGAGAGAGAGGAACTGATGGAAATTTTCTGTGTTCAAAACATTTTGTGAACTCTTGAATTTATCCTGCCCAAATGATCTCACTCAATCTGGAAATGAATGCCAGTAAATGGGATTTAATTTTGCTAGTAAATGAGTTTTAATTCTGCTGTTACAATCCTTGCCATCCATTTAACACAGAATTAAAATTCGAATTACATTCTGGTGGGAAGGAAAAAAAAATTAACAAAAAGGTCACTTGGTCGAGCTAGGCCATTTCGGAGCTACATTCGTGTCCGCAGGTCGCGCACACATGAGTCCATCGGACCGAGGCACAAATCGTCAAATTTCAACTCAAATTTGCACCCCCCCCCTGCGCACCCGGGCGCGAGAGAGAGCCTCTACTCCATACAATCTTAACCCATACAAATGGGTCATTGTATTTAAACTAGCTCAAACTTTTGTTTCAAACCAATGTGGGATAAGTCACAAAGACTTTACCCACCAATTAACCTTTTCTTTATTTCCCTCCTTATCCCTTTTGGGATACCCATTTTAAAGAAGGAACCCATATGCATTTTACCTTCCCATTCAATGTGGGATACCAACCCACTTCCCAACTTACCCATTTCATTTTGAGCTTCTATTTTCTATCATTCATTAAATAAATTGGACACACCAACTTATTTCTAGTATGTAGAAAATATTATGTTCACCTTAATCAACAAATGATTTTCTCAAGGAAACGCGCGCAAATTTCCTTCACATTATTACACATTTTTCCAACATGATCATGAAATGAATCAACAAAATGTCTATTAATATGAGTATTTGCTATCGGTCCAGTTCTGATTTCATATCTTTGTCCAGAAAATTAAAGTGAAGATAGATTCTGCACATAGACAGTTAGATTTTGGCATAAGAGTGTTGGAGGTATTAAATATTTTGACTGTCTAGAGAAATCTTTCTTTTCTACCCTGTCGAGTCTGATTTTATCAAAAACGAAGCCTCTTATTTCCTCTGTATGTATCATATGTCACAGGAATACAATGCTAAGATGGAGGGTCGTGTTTCTGCGATCATAGCAGCGGGAAATTAAGATGAGATTAAAATCCTAAATTTGGTAATTATCCACCCTATGCTGCAATTTTCTTCTGCTCTTATTATTTTTCATCCAAAACCTCCGTAACATCTCATCATTTGCATTAAGTAATGTGCTTTAATCAATACTCAGATTGCTGGTCACACTCTGCAACACACCAACTCGGATATTCAGATGGCAGAATCAATGATAAATGCCTTTGGAAGACCATTTTCCTTGAACAATTCCTACATTAATTACTGACTTATCTGGGTGCCCTTTCTCAAAGTATAAAAGGGAGTGATCAGTCCTTTGTGTCGTTCTTTTAATATGTATTCATTCATAAAGTGTCCAAGTGACTGTATTGAGTCTTATAAGCAATCTTGGTATCTAGTAATTATTTGTCATTGTACCAAGTAATTTCATTCATAAATAAAAGTATAATTTTTGGGTCTCACCAATCCCGACTTGGTGTTCTACATAGCCCGATATAAAAAGTTCTTCCTAAAATCAATGTCCATGTTTGAGCAACCTGCTGCATTAACTTTTTAATAAACATCTTGTTTCAACTGTTTACTTGAAATACTATAACTGTAGCTACTAAAAATACACATGGATTCAGTATCTAAGCTACTGAATCCAATTGCAACGTTAAAAAATACACATAGATTCAGTAGCTAAGTAGGTATACCAAAACCCATGTGTAATGTTCAAAAATACACATAGGTTTTTAATAGCTAAGTAGCTACTAAATCCAAGTACAATGTTAAAAAAAAATACACATAGCTATTAGATCCAAGTTCATTGTTCAAAAATACACATGAATTTTCAATAGCTGAGTAGCTACTGAATCCATGCGCAATGTTCAAAATACACATGGATTTAGTAACTAATTATCTACTGAATCCATGCACAATGTTAAAAAATACAAATGGATTCAGTAGTGTATTATGACAATTTCATTTTTGTTCAATATTTTTTTTTTCAAAATCTTATCTTTAGGGATGTAGTTTGATCCGCCTCGTTGAAACGAAAAAAATGTAGTGTTCTTAATTTTTTGACTTACAAATTTTGAAATATTTGATTTTGAAACTAGAGGGAAATTTGGATGATGACATGGCAGGTCATGAAATATTGAAATATTTAATTTCACAAATATATGGAAATTTGGATGATGACGTGGCAGGTCATGAAAAGTTTGGAGCATTTTCTTCACTATGTGCAAGAACAATACAGTTTTATGGGTATCTGGTAGCCTTCACTGTTTTGCCCTTGCATATTTTAAAAATTACAAGTTATGCCACCGCTTCGTTATACCAACTGACTACTCTAATCCATTCAGTTACTTCTAATCTGATGGTTCTAATTAGTTCCTATGATTCGTATATTGTATAGGTTCTTATTGGTGTAGGACCTAGGCAAACTTCATTTTAGGGTCCAAAATTTTAGGGATGATCACAATTTGGAACATGGTGTTCCACTTTGATCAATTTAGCGTCTAAAGTTGACAAATAATTCCATGTTAGGGTTATTTGACCAATTATTAGAAAAAAAATCATTAAGTCACTATGTGTCTTGCTCATGTGAGTTAACTGGGGTTATTTGTGGGCTTTATCATTGCTTTATTACTAAGCAAAATGCTATAGGAGATACAAAACCTAAAAGATAAGAAAAGAGTGGTTTATTAGTTTCTATTTTTCATTTTTTTATTTGAAAAAACCACTCTACATTCTCCATAAGCATTTAACAATTTTTTATTTTGGCGGCTAGATCAGTAGTTCTTTAACATTGAATCAACT
This sequence comes from Campanula takesimana, assembly GCA_026119855.1. Taxonomy (NCBI): domain Eukaryota; kingdom Viridiplantae; phylum Streptophyta; class Magnoliopsida; order Asterales; family Campanulaceae; genus Campanula; species Campanula takesimana. The sequence goes on along the minus strand of JAOWBW010000066.1, from coordinate 1,391,357 downwards.
TGGGCCTAAGGAGCAGGCCCAAAACAAAGGCTAGGTGCAATTAGGGTTAAAAATGACGCACTCTTTATTATATCCTCTATAAGTACAACTTAATCTAAACATAAAACTAATTCATCTCTCTCAAAAACGCCGGCTCTCTGATAGAATTTGGTTGTATGGCGGCACATCTCAACTTGGGAGATTTTCTCTGATTTGAATGTTTGGTGTACGTGCTTGCTGAGCAGATGAAGCATCACCTTGTGAGTTACATTTTTGTTTTTAAAATAATTTTAAACATTTTCTTTTTGTTGGTTCAATAAAGTCCTCTTCAATCATAAAAATGATGTTAATTTATTAGCTATGCCTTTCGATCGTGGCTTTGAGTGGATAAAACAAATGTGTTAATCTTCATTTTTATTTGTTTATTTTTCAACAGATAGTACTTTGTTGGGATGGATATGCTGGAAGTCGTTCAAAATTAATTGTGCAATATTGATCGTTGTTCATGGTATATCGATTAGAGGTTAACAATCTCGCACCTTTGCTAGTTTGTAATAGCATATAATAAGCTATAATATATTATACATCTACTTAATGCTACATATGTAAAAAAATCCTCTTCAAGTACTTTATCTTTTTGCTTAATTGCTTGGTTCTATTGCGTTTCAAAATTAAATACTTTTATTGATGTCATATGATATGGTGATATATGGTTACAGTAATTGTCTTATAGTTGAAACAATTGTTTTAGGTTTGGCATATGATTTATGAAAATTGAAAACGAGTTATTTTTGTTTGGCGAAGGGTTAAGGGATTGTATTATAGACGATGTAAAAAAGAGGTAGATCTCGAGAACGGTCAAGATAGACTAAGACCAAACTTTGGAGTCTGGGTGAGATGAAAAGATCATCTAAGTTTTCCCTGACGTGATAATTAGCCCTTCAAAATTGGAAACACCCGCTTGTTAATTCACTGAGTTGTTGTCAAGGAGAGAAAAAAAAGCTCAGACATATCTCGATTGGCTTCTCTGTAGATCTCTCCATTTGTTTTTCTTGTCTAGTTTACACATATTGGATTCATAAAAGTTGTACAGTTGCTTGAATTTTGCAACCAGTCAATTAGCTAGGGTTTTATTACCTTCTTTTTATATATTTCAGCTTTGTATCTTCTTCTTCTTTTTTTTTTTTTTTTTGACGATGTCCACGCCAGAAGGAGGCGAGGAGAGGGATCGAACTCTAGCGCTCACCGAGGGTGAGGCTTGGGTTTACCACTAGGCCACTCCTTTTGAGACATTTCAGTTTTGTATCTGTGAAGACAAATAGTTAGAATAGGACTCAGTTATTTTGTTTCCTTAGAATAGGATTCTTTCCTTAAGTAACATGATTGTACTCTATATATACTGGTTTTCCACGACAATGAGGACACAAGGGAAAAACCCTAATCTGATATTCTATATGAGAAAATACCTATTCTTGGTTTCCTACATGGTATTAGCCTAACATCATACACAAGTTTACATCTATGGCTGACGATGATCCTCCTCCGCCGCCCGGCGGTAACGACACAACAACTTCTTCTTCTTCTGCTGCCACTAAAATCGAGTACAACTCTCCATTCTATCTTGGTCCTCAGGATAGACCAGGTGATTTCATAACCCCTACCCGTTTTCGCGGTGACAATTATGATGATTGGGCCGGTGATATGCAAACCGCTCTTGAAGCTCGTCGCAAATTTGGTTTTCTAGATGGCACGATTTCTGAATCCGTCTCTCCTTGCACCATGTCCGATTGGAATACCATTCATGCAATGTTAATTTCCTGGATCATGAATACCATTGAACCTGAAGTTAAAAGTACCCTCTCCAAATTCCGTGATGCCAAACGCTTATGGGAGTCCCTTAAATCTCGATATGCTGTGGTTGATGGTCCACGTATTCAACAATTGAAGGCGTCCATCGCGCGTTGTGAGCAGACTAAGGGCATGCCGGTGGCTACCTATTTTGGTAAATTAACTGGCTTATGGGAAGAACTCCATAGCCACGAACCTCTGATTAATTGTATTTGCTGTACCAACTGCACGGCGGGCCAACAACATGCGACTCGAAGGGAAGTAGGCAAACTTCATCAGTTTCTCATGGGCCTGAACTCCGAGTATCATGCTAATACTCGGACAAATATTTTATCTATGTACCCTCTTCCCAGTCTTGATCGAGCATACAAATTGGTGGCTTAAGATGAAAGGGTTCATCTTGCTAAACCTGTTCTTGATGATCCTCCTGATGTAGTCAGTTTTTCTCTTCGTACCAGCAGTACCCGTGGTCGTGACAACCCTGATCGATATACTCTTACTTGCACCCATTGTCAGAAACATGGCCATGACACTGCCTCATGCTTTGAACTTATCGGATACCCGGAATGGTGGGGTGACCAACGCAACAAGTCTTCTTCACGTGGTGGTCGCTCACAATCTAGTCGAGTCAGAGGACCTTCTCGCAGCAACTCCACAACAACACCTGCCCCGGATCGCGGACCAGTTAGTATTGGAGCAGCAGCCGTAGGTTCCACTTCTGCCCCCTCTTCAGCGTCCTTCACAGCCGAGCAATGGAAGGCTTTGGCAAGTCTTGTTGGTAATTCTCCAATCCCGAATGATCGTCTCCATGGTAAGTTTGACTCGACTTCATGGATAATTGATACAGGCGCTTCCAACCATGTCACCGGGAACGCATCTTGTTTTCTTACTTCTCGACCTATACCACCATGTCCAGTTGGTTTACCTAATGGGTCTTTTGTCTTGGCTCATCAAGAAGGATTTGTTCGCTTGACGGATACTATTATTCTCTCTCGTGTTCTTTTTATTCCTAAATTAAGCTGTAACCTGCTTTCAGTTTCCCAACTTTCGGATGATATTCATTGCACTGTCCAATTTAACTCCTCTATGTGTGCTGTACAGGACCTGTCGAGGAATCTGATTGGAATGGGTGTTAGGCGGGATGGACTATACTATTTTCACATACCAGTTTCAGCACATCATGCTTCAGTTACCGGCTCATCTTCTTCGTTAGATCTGTGGCATCGTCGCTTGGGGCATCCTTCTGAGAGAATAGTAAAGCTTCTTCCTCCAGCTAGTCATATTTCTGGTAGTTTAAATAAGGCATGTGATACTTGTTTTCGCGCCAAACATACTAGAGATAGTTTTCCTAATAGTGAGTATAAGTCCACCAGAATATTTGAGAAAGTACATTGTGATTTATGGGTGCATACACTCATGCCTCTTCTTGTGGTGCACGATATTTTTTGACTTTGGTGGATGATTATTCACGTGCTGTTTGGAATTATTTATTAGTAGATAAAACTGAGGTTTTCCGTATGTTTATGGCTTTTATTGCAATGGTTGATCGGCAGTTTTCTCAAAAGATCAAAATAGTGCAGTCTGATAATGGAACTGAGTTTAATTGCATGCTTGATTATTTTTTCTCCTCTGGCATCTTGTTTCAAACTTCTTGTGTTGGCACTCCACAACAAAATGGGCGTGTCGAACGAAAACATCGCCATATTCTCAATGTTGATCGGGCACTTCAGTTTCAAGCTCATTTGCCTATTTTCTTTTGTGGTGAAGCGGTTCTCACTGCTGCTCATTTAATTAACCGAACCCCTACACCCATCTTAGGTAATAAAACTCCTTATGAGGTTCTGTTTGGAAAGTTACCATTTTTTGACTCTCTTCGAGTATTTGGTTCTCTGTGTTACGCACATAATCAGAAAGCAAAAGGAAATAAATTTTCTAGTTGGAGTCGAAAATGCATGTTTGTGGGTTATCCTTTAGGTAAAAAGGGGTGGAAGTTATTTGACCTCGAGACGAAGAAATTCTTTGTCTCCCGGGATGTGAAGTTTTTGGAGCATATCTTCCCTTATAGTGATCCTAATATTGTCCCACATATCTCTGATTCGGTTGACACTCTTGATCACGACGCTGAATTTGCCTTCTTTGATTACCCAAATATGGAGGACAACACATTACCTGTTGTACCAGCGGCTGTTGTACCTACGACTGTTTCAGAAAATATCACAGTCATGCCCGAGGATACAACTTCAGCGCCGGTACCATCTGATTCGATCCCATTACCGTCCGCACCTCTGTCTGATTGTTCTCCTGCCGAGTCTGAAGCTTTAGGGAGGGGTATGCGTAAAAAGGCTCCCTCCGTTCTTCTTCGGGATTATGTTGCTCACACAGCTATTGCTCCAAGTCCATCCCCTACACAACCCACTCCAATCGATTCCTCAGGTACTCCTTATCCCATATCACACTATATAAATTGTGCCAGTTTCTCTGTGAAATATCGTAACTTTATTGCAGCTATAACCTCCGACACCGAACCTCGGTCTTTTAAAGAGGCCATGTCCCACGATGGGTGGAAGAAATCTATGCAAGAAGAAATACGTGCCTTGGAGGATAATGGTACTTGGTCTATGGTACATTTACCTCCTGGCAAACATGCTCTAGGCAGTCAGTGGGTTTATCAGATCAAATATAATTCTGATGGGGCAATTGAACGGCTTAAATCTCGACTGGTTGTACTTGGCAATCATCAGAAGGAAGGTATTGATTACACGGAAACTTTCGCTCCTGTGGCTAAAATGGTCACGGTACGGGCTTTTCTTTCTATCGCTGCCTCAAAGAATTGGGAACTGCATCAAATGGATGTTCACAATGCTTTTCTGCATGGCGATCTTCAAGAAGAAGTCTACATGAAACCTCCTCCAGGTTTCAATACCTCTCAGCCTAATATGGTATGTCGTCTCCGTAAGTCTCTTTATGGCCTGAAACAAGCTCCTCGGTGTTGGTTTGCCAAGTTGGTGGCCTTCTTGAAAAACTATGGTTTCTTGCAGTCTTATTCTGATTACTCCCTTTTCATGTTTACGAAGGGTTCCATTCATATAAAGGTTCTTGTGTATGTTGACGATCTTATTATCGCTGGGAATGATTCCGCTGCTTTACAGTCTTTCAAAAAGTACTTGTGTGACTGCTTTAAGATGAAAGATCTTGGCTCTCTGAAATATCTCTTGGGTATTGAAGTCGCTCGTAGTTCTTCTGGTCTATTCCTTTGTCAACGCAGTATACTTTAGATATTGTCTCTGAGGTTGGTCTTTTGGGCGCGAAGCCCTCTGGTTTCCCTATTGAACCCAATCATAAACTTGGTCCTGCTACTGGTGATCTCTTGGATGATCCTGAACGCTATCGCCGTTTAGTTGGTCGTCTTATCTACTTAGCAGTTACACGGCCAGACTTGGCATACTCTGTCCATATCCTTTCTCAGTTCATGAAGGAACCTCGTAAAGAACATTGGGATGCTGTGATACGTGTTGTTCGTTATCTCAAAGGTACACCTGGTCAGGGCATTCTTCTTCGGGCTGACAGTGACCTTACGCTACAAGGTTGGTGTGAATCGGACGGGGCCGCTTGTCCTATTACTAGGCGTTCTCTTTATGGTTGGCTTGTGTTTCTTGGTCATTCTCCCATTTCATGGAAGACAAAGAAACAATCTACTGTATCACGTTCTTCTGCCAAGGCTGAGTATTGTTCTATGGCAGCTCTTACATGTGAATTAAAATGGTTGAAGGGATTGTTGTTAAGCTTGGGTGTTCATCATTCTAAAGCAATTAAAATCTTTTGTGACAGTCAGTCGGCTCTCCATATTGCCAAAAATCCCGTCTTTCATGAACGTACGAAACACATTGAAGTGGATTGTCACTTTGTTCGTGATGCGGTTTCTGACGGTCTCATATTTCCCTCCTACGTCTCCACCAAAATGCAGTTGGCCGACATTTTCACTAAAGCTCTTGGACAACAACAGTTTGATCTTCTTATTAGCAAGTTGGGCATATTTAATCCCCATGCTCAACTTGAGGGAGGGTGTGAAGACAAATAGTTAGAATAGGACTCAGTTATTTTGTTTCCTTAGAATAGGATTCTTTCCTTAAGTAACATGATTGTACTCTATATATACTGGTTTTCCACGACAATGAGGACACAAGGGAAAAACCCTAATCTGATACTCTATATGAGAAAATACCTATTCTTGGTTTCCTACAGTATCTAAATATGTACATTTTGTAAAGTTAGTTTGTCACATATTTTACTTAACGTTTTTCATTGGCTGCACTTATTTAGAAACAAACCAAAGGCAAAGAGAAGAAGATGGCATTCAACAACACTCGTGCTGCAAAAAACAAATGGTGAATAGGGGTAATTGGTCACCAGAAGATGATGAAAAGCTCCGAAACTACATTTCAAAGATGGACTTGGACACTAGACCACTTTTTCTGAACGTGCGGGGTTGCAACAATGTGGGAAAAGTTGCAGATTAAGGTGGAAGAATTAATTAAGGCACTGGCATTGATTTAAGGCCTGATGTAAAGCGTGGAAGATTCTCTTCTGATGAAGCCTCTCTAATCATTCAACTTCAAGAAATTTATGGCAAGAAGTATATAGACATCTTTTATATATTCATTTCAATCTTTTACCAGTTATATAAATTAAGAAAATTAATTTCTGTTAATTCAAGAAAGAAAAAATTGTTGTAATATATGTAGGCTGAAAGTTTTGATAGTTAAGATAGTCGTAAAATAAAGAGCAAAGATATAGTGTATGCTCTGATGTAGTTACACCAGAATCTACACAAAACAGAATTGCAGCAGAATTTAAATCAAACACGAAGTATTTAACACATCTACAGCAATATGATGTAAACAACAAAAACTTCCCTTTATAAAATCAGTTATGAACGATTACAAATTAAGAAATCAAGAGAAACGACCAAAGATTAAAACACTAAATACAAAAATACTGAAATACTTGTCTAAGACTTATGATACTCTGGGAGCACGATACTAGGCTGAACAAATCAGCAAAGATGAAAAAGAATTGTTTCTTGAAGAACCAAGTCTATCCTAGAAAAGTACAAAACACGTTGTGGACTACGATGTAGTCGCATATGTGTCCACATCAACAACATACGAAAAACTTCACAAAAGGACAACACTCTTCAACTTTGTATGACTCTCTTAATATTCTGAGTGCGTAAATAATCTGGAGCTCTCCTCCTCCTTTTATAGACGTATAGGAGTCGTTCAAGATATGGAAATGATTGTCCTACAAGAAAAAGATAAACACTAAAGAAGGAAGATATTCATTAGGGTTAGTATTCCATAATCAAATCCCTAAAGAATAGGTAAACTCCTAAAGAATAAAAAATTAAAATCTATCTATATTAAATAATCATTTACAAGTAAACAATAAATGTAAAAATTATATACAAAATAGGAATCTTTTTCCACCAAGAAAGGCGAAAATCCTAAACACATTATCATTCTTTTTTTCACTCGGCAAGTGTGGGACTACGCACACTTACATAGGAAAAACAAGTGAAGAATCTTTCTTGTTGTAATAGAGGTAGGCAAAAATAGTGAAGCATCCTGGCAGCGGAAATGTTGACGGGGCAAGTAAAACAAAAGAAAAAAACAGAAAAATAAATTAAATATTTATTATTACATACGTATCAAAACTTTGTTGTCTTTCATGCTCCAATCTCGATAGTCTTTCGACATGAAAACTCTTTTCACTTGCTTCAACAATGTTCCTTCTCTTTTCTTTCGGAACTTGAGAGTACCTAACAAATGCACCTAAACACCTTCACGTGTCTCAATAATGACATCCTTCCATTTGATGCTTTAAATGGTGTTTTTTTGTATATTAGTCTTTGTGATTTTTCCATCCACTTATTCCATTTTGTTATGAAGTATAGAAAACTGTGAGTGGCCTATCAATTGCTTCATCCTCACAAAATTTATGAATCTTAATGTTATCATATTCAATGCTTCTCTCACTACTTTAAGGAGTTTAATATTATGCCCACTTTATTTTCAAAAAGAGAATAAAATACTTATTATTGGCATGATTTGAATTCTCTATTTGACCACATACATCAGTACGAATCACCTCCAGTTTTTCCTTTGCTCACCAAGCCACACTATTCGGAAAAGATTGACGATGATGTTTCTCAAGTGCACATCCTCAAAAATGATATAAACCATGTTCTCTAGTTAAACTATCTTGAGACCATGAAAATTCAAGAGTCCAAGCCTCTTGTGCCACAACCATGAATCTTCAAGAATATTGAGCTTTCAATGCCAAATTTTAACCATACTTGAATACAAACAAAATGTTGGATAAAATCTTAGAAAATAAAAGAAAACAAATTATGATATATATGAAATTACAATTACAACAATAAAATTAAAACATGAAAATGAAACAACTTAACTGTCTTTGATCTCTTGTATCTGATTCGTGTGTGACACACTCTACGTAAGAGTAATTCATCCCCCTTTCTACGGGTGCTTGAGGTTTCAAGGGGCGTTAGTCTCCTAGGATAAAATGGATGACCGGCCGGTGCAACTCCGCACTTGAGCCTCCCGGCGAAATGAACTATGCTTGTACGAAATCACCATTCCAATTATTCAAGGAGTTCAAAGGAAGAAGAAGAAGAAGAAGAAGAACAAAATGCAAGAGGGAGGGAGGAAGGAAGAATATTGATGGAATAAATTCTTGTAACATTCTTTGTTGTGAGTTTTCTCTTTTATAGCTCAACCAAATAATTTATGAATACCTAATTAATCATTGTATTAATAGGTGATTTATTACTTTGTATTCATAGAGTTTAAATGTAACTCCAAATACCAAAGTAATGATACCTATTAATCCTTCAATTAATCTAAGACTCATCTCACATCAATGGTTGAGTTAAATTCCAAAGTTACAATTTCAGCCCACCAACTTTGAGCTATCATATCTTTCTCATCCAATCTTAAATTGGACATATAGATATACAATTTCAATGTTCACACGGAGTGAAACATGAACCCACAATAATATTTTCCAAATAACAAATGATTCATGTAAGAAAATATAAACAATTTCCTTCACACACAACATATTTTTCCAACACAAAAAACATATGTTTCTCTCTTTGATACAAGCAACCAATTGTTGTGCACCTTTTATCGTACATATCCTTGAAATTCATTTCATATTCATGCTCCACAAGATGCCCTCCACTGAACAAATTTTGATCTAACTCTGAAACAAGCAATACATCATGAATTAATGTACATTGCTCACTTCTTTGTTCGCACACAAATGGTACTCTTTCGTTGCACCTTTACCAAAGCTCCATTTTTTGTATTCACTTTTGAGTCTATGAAGGTATCCACCATAAAAATTGATCTGTCTCATGTCATAAGATTATTAAAACCGCTACACTTTTGACTCTATGAAGGTATCCACCATAAAAATTGATATGTCTCATGTCATAAGATTATTAAAACCGCTATCCACGTACCACCGACAAACATAAAACATATTCCCCACACTTTCTTTCTCTTGCTAAACGTACTACATTTTCACCCTATAATCCTTCTTTTATGGCCAAATGTTTGACAAGGATAACAATTTGACTTGCCTTTAAACAAAAAATCTTCAAAACTATGACCATTTCTTTCCTAAGTTTCACAAACTTGGGAACTTTGCGAATTTCCTCACCAATCATTATTTTGTCTACCCCCAATCAAGACTTTTGGTATTTTGAGAATGCGGATTAGTCAACAAAAAAGTTGAATTCAAATTCCTTTTTATTGGACTAGATAAAATAGAAGGCATTTTCTTTTATTGAACACATGGAGAATTTTGCTAATATTAATTATCTTTAAAATGGAGCTGACTTTCTACCTATCAATCAAATTGATTTTTTTCACAAGCATTATATTGATTAGTCTTGTGAGGTCTTAATTGTTATTATTAAGCACAAGCTAAAGGAGATGACTCTAGAAAGGAAATAGGTATACTTTAAGGAAAATGAGTTGTTTATTAGCTTCTATTTCTCATTTACACTCTAAATAAACATGGTAAATTTCAACAATATTTTCTTTGGCTGCTAAATGAATAGTTCTTTGACATTGAATCAATATGGGCCAAAGGAACAGGCCCAAAACAAAGGCGGGGTACAATTAGGTTAAAATTTTACACTCCATCTTAGTGCCTCTATAAATACAACTTAATCTAACATAAACCTAAAACGACCTCTCTCAAAATCCTTTGGTTGGACGGCGACAGATCTCAACTTAGGAGATTTTTTCCAACATGAATGTTTGGCGTACATCGTTGAATGTTTGGCGTACATCGTTGCAGCAGATGAAGCATCTGCCAAGTGAGTTGTTGTTGTTTTTTTGAATTATTTTCTTTTGGGTGGTTTATTAATGTCTACAATCATAAAAATGATGTTATATTCTGTTATGGCTCTGAGTAGATAAAACACTGTGTTTTGCTTAAACTTCATTTTTATTTGTTTATTATTCATCAGAAAGTACTCTGCGCGGATGGATATGCTCGAAATCAATCACCATTAATTGTTCAAGATGGATCGTTGTTCATGGTATATCGATTGGAGGTTAACAATTTCGCACCTTTGCTAGTTATTAATAACATACATTTACTTAATTCTACATACGTCGAATTTTCCTTTTCAAAACACTTTATCAGTTTCTTAATTGGTTGGTGATGTTGCGTTTAAATTTAATATACTTTTATTGATGTCGTATGGTTGTCAATATATATTGATGAAACTGCTCTTTTATGTTTTTGAGTATGGTTATTGTTCGTGTCTTATTGAAACAACTTTATTAGATTTCGCTTAGGGTTATATGGAAACTAAAGATGAGTTATATTTTTTTAGGGGTTAACAATTGTATTTGCAATAGTAAAAAAGCGAGGTAGATCTCAAGATAAATATCAATATATGGTAAGACCAAATTCAAAAGAAAAATTTGTCAATCTCAAAGAAAGTGATCAACTTGGACTCTTAAAAAAGCAAAACAGGCAAACAAGGATTGTCTGATTTGCCACGCCCGTGTGAGTCCTGACACTGCACATGAGGCTCATACGAGCTTTGGTCACAAGAAATGACCAAGAAGTCCCTAGATTTAACTTTGTTATCCTGGTTGAGTATAAACCCCCCCCCCCCCCCCGATTAAGTCAGAAATGTAATAACATGTGATGCAAGCTAATGAAAACTAATGAAAATAGTCAAGGAGACAAGTATGCAATTTTTTGATAAGCATTTTAAAATTGGGTGTCTACAGGGCCCCTCGACGACATAGCATAGCAAAGCAATCGTTGTCACTAGAGAGACAACCAAATGTTGTCCCAGGTGCCTGCATATTCCTGTAGGGAAACCTTACCAAAATGTTGTTCAGCGCTAAAAATGCGGACATAATAAGTAATACATGAAGTATAAAACGTGACCCCATTAAGTGATCACAAAATTGAAAACTTGAATGTTCGATACAAAGAAAACCCATTGTAATGCCTCAAATGGAAAAGCCAAAGATAAATATCCCAAAGGAAAATCTCAAAAGATCAATGCCACAAAAGAAATCTCAAAAGATCAATGTCCAAAAGAATGATCTAGAAATATGACACCTTTCGAGCACTACAACAAAAATGGAAATTTCCAGCACTTATTTACCAGCTTTTTTACAAGTTCCGTAAATTTGTGGCACTTTTGAAAAAAATGCTAATTTCTGACAATTTTTATTAAGTGCCGCGAATTTGCCTAAACTTTTTAAATGAGTTCCGTAAGTTTTTGCACTTTTAAATAAGTTAGCCTAACAGTAGAAAGGTTGCTTCATATGCATTAGGTCTTGTGTTTGTATCTAGGTAAATTCAATAATAATTTTATTTAAAATACAACAGTTTGAAAAGTGCCTGAAATTTTGTGGCACTTAATTAAGTGCCGGAAAGAATAAGTGTCGGAAAATACTTCTGACACCACTTTTTTCGGCTCTTACAGAAGTGCCGGAAATAGCTTTTTCGACACTTTTTTCATGTTTCCGACACTTTTTAATGTGCCACTAAATCATTTTTGTTGTAGTATGACAGTTTCAAAAGTTGAATCTCCCAAAGGACGATATGTAATGATAAACACCTAAATGCAACCTCAAACGATGAATATACGAAAGGAGATCTCATAAGATCAACGCCTTAAAAGTCATTCTCTAAAGTAGAATGTCCTAAATTAAATGACGATGTTAAAAGATCAATGCCTCAAAAGTCAATCTCTATAGATGAATGTCCTAAAGGACGATCTTAAAAACCAAGGCCTCAAAAGTAAATCTCTAAAGATGGTTTTACAACCACAAAGTGCCAAATGATCAACGCCTCAAACGATTTTTAAGAGACGACTAATGATTAGACTTATAGTGTGTTTAGTAGCACTGATCTCTAGGATGAGTGAGCCACGAGCCTTAGTGGCAATTACATAATTGTGTATGTCATGTCTGGTTCATACGATTGAGCTTTAGTATACAATCTACACCTGTGCGAGTTTATGATTACAGATTTTGGGTTGAACAACAACAACATTACCAACATCACAACCACCACAGATAAATAAATTTACACCACCACAAATAAAAACTTCAACACCACCACAAATGTCAAAACATAACCAATACTATAAATGGTGAGTGGTGGTGGTGGCAGTGGTGATAAAAAAGTGGTGATGGTGATATTAGCGGTGTTGCTTGGGTAGTGGTGAGTGGCAGTCACGGTGGTGGTTAGAGGTTTAGTGGGTGGTGGTGACTGTAAAATGGTGATAAAGGTGCTCCAAGGTATAGTTCTTATTGGTAATATACTGAAATAATAAGTCTATAGTTTAGAGTTAGCTGTAAAAGGTTGGTACCTCTTGTCTTACTAATGGTCTATCTTCTATTTCTAATGTTTGGAATTTGTGTCCTTAATCTGATGGTCTTGGAAGAGTTATACGTGGGGCTATGAAGGCAAGTCAAGTAGCCGCATAAACATAGCATGCACGCATAAGGAGAGCGCATGGCATGCACATATGGCTTTCCGAGAAGCGAAGTTTCTGTGCTTCCATGGGGCCTAGGAAAGCGCCCACAAAGAAGGCTATGCTCCCTGGCTATGCGATTGCATAATCACAAAGAAACTTCTGGTCTAGCCGATTCTAGGTAGCGTTTCATGGTTTCGTAAGGATCAGGGTTAGAAAGTATAAATACTAGCTAACCCCAGGAGGCATATCATTCTCACACAACTGAGATTAACAAAGATAAAGAGAGATTGATTTTTGTAAAAAAAATTCATAGTGATTGATTTATGTTCGTTGGTGATTCAAGAGTAATCCACAACGCTTTGAAGTCCGAGATCTGTTAATATTTATCTAGGTAATATGGTATTTGAATATGGTGTTCTAGATAGGTGATCTAGAACACAATTGGAACACGTTCTAAATCTTAATCTGGTCATATTGGAGGTCATGGGTTCGATCACCCCTTCCCCCAGAAGTTAGAGAGAAGATTTTTCTCTCCTTAGGATTTGTCTCCTAGGCGCTTCTGCTGATGATTATGTATTGAGTTCAATTATGAATTAAATTTGAAAAAAAAAAAAAAAAAAAAAACTGAGTTGTAAATCTGTAATCAGGTTTTCTCCATAGTTATAAATTTGTCGTCCTTTCTGCCCGTGGATGTACCTAACATGATGTTAGTTAACCACGTACATCTATATGTTCTTTTAATTTCACATTCACAAATATATTGTTGCTGTATGTTTATCTTTCTGCATCTGCTACTATAAAATTAGTATATTTCGCTGCTTTATAACATCTACATTAGGTGAGTTTGCATTGGTTTATATGCTCTTTGAAATAGTTTAATACCTTTTGATTTAATTAATTTTTATTCGTAATTGTTTGTTGTTTTTTACGTAGCTGTGTGTTGGGATCGCTCACCAACAAGGAAAATCGCAATAAGAGATAGAAATTTACACACGCACACAATCGAAGGCAACACACAATTTTCTCAGTTCGTCATAAGGTCTATTCCACCCAACAATAAATATATTCAACTTCTCGATATTACAAGAATAAAGACTCTCTCTCTCTCTCTCTCTCTCTCTCTCTCTTAACACTCTTGAATATCCTCACCAACACATACAAGAGTAGAATTTTCTCTCTAAATTGTAGGCCCATGCTAACTCTCTCTTGAGTTATATCGAAACCATAACTAGTGATGCCTATTTATAATGGGGAGACACACAATACTTTTGCTCTTCCTGTGGGATTATTATTCCTCCTCCTAACCAATGTGGGATTTATTAATATTTTTCCATTAAAAATATGATTTAGGTAATTTCGTCAATTTCCCAACGAATCTCCCCTTAACCCAATTTCCCAAATCTCCTCAATGCGTGAGAAACTCGCCCCTTTCTTAGTCTTCTTCTTTCCCTTTTTGTCATCACAAAAAGATCTTCCACGCAAGGATTGCTCCTCCAAATAGCAAACTTTCCTTGCACATTTACTCCCTTGAAGAATCAAACGCTTTCTTTTGTACACTTGGCATGTCTGTGTTCTTCTAACATATTGGTATTGGCATGTCTGTGTTCTTCCAACATATTGGTATCCATGGGATGTCAGTACTCCTAGTGAAAACAAATTCGCAGTCGCACTAGGAACATACTTTATATTCAAAGTGGTTTTATGGTCCCGCCATGAAGCTAGAAGTCCGTGGTAACAAAGATAACTCTTTCAATCTTTATCTCGGTAGTCTGTTATCTGAATTTGGTTTTCTAGATAGGTGGTCTAGAACACATTTGGAACACGCCTTGAATCTTAATCTGGTCATATCGTAAAATATGTTATTTTGATCTACAAGTCAAGTACACAATCTAAGTTTGTAAATCTATAATCTGGTTTTTTCCGTAGTTATGAATTTGTCCTCCTTTCTTCCCGTGGATAGAGCTAACATGATGTTAGTTAACCACGTACATCTGTATGTTCTTTTAATTTCACATTCACACATATGTTGTTGTTGTATGATTATCTTTCTGCATCTGTTACTATCAAATTAGTATCTCCCGTTGGGTTATAACTGTTGAAGATATACACCACACACACACCCACTCGGCTCACACTCACACAGCCGCCATATCCTAGGGTTTCCTAGGGTTTCTTGCTTCTCAATCTTTCTCTATTTTATGTATATATCCTTCCCTTATTTTAGTGCTATTGTTCAAACTCGATTGTATAGACTTTAGGAAACTAGATCATAGTATCTCATTAGAAGAATTACTCTTGTACTGTATATACTGATTCATTGTGAATAATAAAATCACTTTTTGCCTATTCTCATATGGTATAGAGCTAAAAAGATCCAACTCTCTTCCTCTCCAAACTTTTTCAGCATCATCACTCCTACAACCCTCAATGGCCAGTTCTACTACCACCATTCCCAACGCCGCCGAGCCTGACCACCCACTTCTCCTTGTTAACCTCTCGCATTGCTGACTTACCCCACTAACCTATCTCACGTGGGCTTCTCAAATCACCTCTATCCTCTTCGGTCTTGATCTCCTCAAGTTTGTTGATGGTTCTCACCAAAAACCCGATGGCAATATAACCATCACCACCCTTGCCGTCGCCGCCTCTGGTGATGTACCCACAAAACCCGCCATCACCACAACGACACCCAATCCCGCCGCCACTACTTGGAGTCACCAAGATAGACTCATCCTTAGTGCTCTCATCGGAACTTTAGATCCCTCAGTTGCACCCCTTGTCAACCAAGCCGCCACCTCTCATGAAGCCTGGGAAATCCTTAAAACCACCTATGCTAATCCCTCCCATGGTCATATACTCCAAATCAAAGACAACCTGGAAAACTAACCAAACAAAATCTATCCATCACCGATTACATGCAAGCCATTAAATCCTACACCGATAAAATCGCCATCCTCGGCAAACCTATGGATTCAGAAGATATTGTTACAAAAATGTTAGTGTTGGTGCCCTAGGCACGTTTATTTAAATGTTATGTATGTTATAATTTTATTCATATTAATAAAGAGATATTTTGATTATTATTGTTGTTCATGTTTGCTTATAATAATATCCGTCCCTTGTACTTATGAGCACTAGTATAAGTCTAAATGATCATGGGATGATCATGTTAGACTTATGGGTACTTGTTGGAGAACAAAGTACTGGACATGACCCGCTCTATGAGATTTATGTCATGGTCAATGTCATATATAGATCTCATATTAGTTATGTCATTTGAATCCTTAGACATGAAGTTATCATAGTCTTCCACTTGATGAACATTATGTTTGACATATTCAAATGCTACCTTTAACCATGTAGTTATAAAAGGTATGATTGGCATAATCGGATTCACGTAGGGAAGAATAATAAGCTAAATGGATTTGTCCCTCTTCAGAGAGATGTCAAGCTTGGGCCCCTCGTAGAATGATGTTGATGAAATGTTTGGCCAAACTCAAATGAATTGATTGGATCAATGTCATTTGGATTATCAACATATTCGGATTCGAGAAAGTATTAAACAAATACAAGTTGACTCAATGACCATGACTTGTGTTCAATGACATCGTGAACAAAGGGATTGTGACATGTTCTATAAAGGAATACGAACTTGTATATAGTTACACTATTTGGGTAGGTATGACGGTTTGCTAGAACCTTATCATATCTTATGATTTTATGTTTAAACCAATTGCCAACTTAGTGTAATCCTATATGGTCACACACAAATAGAACGAATCCTAAAGGACTTAATTGGAATTTGGATTGAAGGGCCTTTGAGGGATTTTAGGAATTTAGACGAGAAAACCGGAAAAAGGGAGGGTATGGGTGGACCTATGCAAGGACCCGGTCGGACCATGTATACGACCCGAGCGGACCTCCTATAAGACCCGGGCGGACCAGTCGGTTTTGGCTTGGGACTTTCTTAATCCGATTGCTTGCGTTTTTTTACCACTTGTTACCTATTTTTAATAGGAGAAACAAGTATAAAAACCTCCTCTAGTTTCCCTAATGAGTCCAATGCATTGTGTGAGCCTCCAAAGAGTTTGAGAGAGTTATTTCTTATTCTAAGATCCCTTGGTTGAAGAACAAGAACATAACTTAAAATTCCATATAGTTCTAAAACAATTGTGAAAGCGTGTTTCACAATTTGGTCTAGCAACCAAGATCAAGAAGCTTCTTGATATTCGTTCGAGGTGTGGATACAGATAAAGGGTGAAGCTTATCACTTCCATAGTTCGTGTTCTTACTCGTGATCAAGTTTCAAGGTTCCACCAAGAATTAAGGTTGTTAATCAAAGGCATTAAGGGTTAGTATTCTAGTATTCATTATGCAGTATTTGATTTAATCATATGAATAGATCTATGGGCTTTGGGTTTCATGAAAATTTTAAATGCTTTATTCCACTGCGCATGATTATAAAAAACCCAACAGTGGTATCAGAGCCCCGTTCATGTTGATTATTTCAATACACTATCATGTTGTGTGTATATAAATTGTTTATGTGCCTAGCATGATTTGAATATTGGAATTATGATGTTTATGTGGTCTATGTGTTTTTGTAACTTTAATCGCACTATTCAATCGCAATAAAAATTATGGTGGATTTAAAATTGTTTGGGTTATCAATTTCTAATTGGATCAAAGTTTTGATAATCTAGAGATTCATGAATAAATGGTTTATTCAAGGTTTTGATGATCATGGTGATTGGATCACCAAGAACACCAAATCCTAATTGAATCGGAGAAAAACAATTTTGAGACAAATTTTGAATTTAAAAATTTTGATTTTTCGGCAGAGGTCCGACCGGACCTAAGTACTGACCCAGCCGGACCTATGGGTTTGGTGCGGGCGGGGCTTAGGGTTTTGGGGTGGATTTTGTGGTTTGAAATTCTTATTTGTTTTAGTCTTTTGAATTTTAAGATTGGATCAAGTTTTGGATGGCTAGCCTACGTTCTCGAGATTGTGTTTTCCAAAATTGATCGCAATCAAAGATTCAAAGATAAAACGAAATTAGAATTATGAAGGGTTCATAATTGCTAAAATTGAGAAACAAAGTTCTTGATTCAAGATTGGAGATCCATGTGGAATTGTGAATGCAATTGGCCTACGTTCATCGAGACCATCTATTGCTTAGTTTTGGCCACATGGACTACTTTCTTGGTTTATTGAATTATTGCGGAATTGTGGTTGCCCATGGTTTAGTTCGGCCGCACTTCTTGTTGTCTTGATTTGGAGATGATAACCAAAGTTCAAATAGTTTCATCCTCATAATTATAGAGAAACTAATGACACATAAATATTATGTTTAAATTAATGGAGATTAATTTAGTGACTAAATTGATGCTAGACATATTTATCTTATGTGCTCATAAATGTGTTGTATGCTATATGGTGATGAACCTTCTTTGAAATTTTAAGTCTATATGCCATGCCATGATTAAAAAACTTGTAAACACATGAGTAATTTTGTGTGGGCTCGCCAAAGTGAGGTGCATTGATTTTATTCATGTATGAGCAAGATGAGTGAATAAGAGTTTCCTATGCGTTTAAAATGGTTGGACTTAATTAGGCGTCAAAACAGTTTTGGGCATAAGGCAAAGATGAGATTAAACATGATTTTGAAATTGGATTTCTAAAGAATCTCATAAAAGATCTAAGAGTCATATGTGATATGATTGACAAGAGTTGTCTACCTAATTAATTTGATTTTGAGCGGTCACGCCAAAGCGGACTTAAAATTAAATTAAAGTTAGATCTTAGTCCATTTAAATTATATTATACAAATGTTGTATAAGAAGGTTATATAATTTAGTGGGAGTAATTTTTGGAAAAATACATTATTTATCTCTTTAATGAAATTGGTACTTATAAAATTTTAGAAATTTTGCATAATTGTAGATAATGACAACAAACACTCAATCAATTTCGTTGCGATCGATCCTTGAGAAGGATAAGCTTCAAGAGAATGGTACAAACTTCATGGATTGGATCTGAAGCCTAAGAATTGTTCTAAGGTAAGAAGATAAGTTGTACATTCTTGATGGGCCTATTCCTGAAGAACCCGAAGCCAACGCCCCCAGGGCGGAAAGAGACAATCACAAGAAACATAAGAATGATTCTAGGGATGTGAGTTGTCTCATTCTCGCGACCATGTGCTCAAAACTCCAAAAATGTTTGGAATATTTGGAAGCCTATGAGATAGGCGTGGAGTTGAAAGTCATGTTTCAAGAGCAAGCTAGGCAAGAGAGGTATAACACCATTGTTTCATTTACTTCTTGCAAAATGAGTGAAGGGAAACAAGTTGGACCTCACATGCTTAAGATGAAAGGCTACGTGGAGCATCTTGAGAAACTTGGCTATCTTTCATTGGAGCTAGCCACGGATCTCATTCTTAATTCATTGCCTAAAAGTTATAATCACTTTGTGATGAACTATAACATGCATGGAATGGATAAGAATCTCTCTGAGTTACATAACATGCTTAAAACTGTGGAGAAAAAGATAGTGGAGAAAGGTTCTCCAGTGCTCATGGTTCATGATGGAAAGGGGCCAAGTGCCAAAGGAAAGGGTAAGGAAAAGGTTGCCAAACCCAAGATTAGCAAGGCAAAGGTTGCCAAGGCTATAGTTGAAAAACCCGATTCACAAAGGATGCAATTTGTTTCCATTATCAAGAAATTGGTCATTGGAAACGTAATTGCAAGGATTTTAAGGAAGAGCAAAAGAAGAAGAAGAGCCGTGGGACTGCGTCGACTTCAGGTATCTATATGATAGATATTCTCATTTCTACCACTAGTTCCTGGGTATTGGATACCGGATGTGGTTCTCACATTTGTTTAAATGTGCAGGGACTAAAAAATAGAAGGCTACTTAAACATGGTGAAATGGACCTACGTGTGGGTAATGGAGCAAGAGTTGCTGCATTAGCCGTAGGAACTTATGAAGTTACTTTACCTTCCGGTTTAATACTTGTTTTGAACAATTGTTATTATGTACCGGATTTAAGTAGGAATATTATTTCAATTTCTTGTTTGGATAATGAAGGTTTTAAGTTTCTTATTGAGAATAAGAGATTTTCTATTTATTTAAATGATGTGCTTTATGGTATTGCAAATTCATTTAATGACCTTTATGTCCTAGATGTCAAGAATGAAAATAATTATAATGTCTATCATATAAATAAGAAATCTAAACCTAATGATGTAAATCATACTTATTTTTGGCATTGCCGTCTTGGTCATATTAATGAGACGCGTATCTCAAAACTCCATGGGGACGGTCTTTTGGGTTCATGTGACCTTGAGTCATATGAAACTTGCGAATCGTGTCTTATTGGAAAAATGACCAAGACACCTTTTACCAAGAGGGGATGTCATCTCCTGATTCAGATAAGTGTCTTGGAGCCATGGAATCCGAATTACAATCCATGCATGATAATCAAGTTTGGAACTTGATTGATGCACCTGATGGTGTAAAAAACATAGGATGTAAATGGGTCTTCAAGAAGAAGACTGACATGGATGGGAAGGTGCATACTTACAAAGCTAGGCTTGTAGCGAAAGGTTATAGGCAGATTCATGGTATTGACTATGATGAAACCTTTTCACCCGTAGAAATGATCAAGTCTATAAGAATTTTGATTTCCATAGCCGCATATTATGACTATGAGATATGGCAAATTGATGTCAAAACTGCTTTCCTTAATGGAAACTTACAAGAGGATGTCTATATGACACAACCCGAGGGTTTTGCACAAAATTCTAAAGTATGCAAGTTGCAAAAATCCATCTATGGATTGAAGCAAGCTTCTAGGAGTTGGAATCTCCATTTTGATGAATCAGTCAAAGAGTTTGGCTTCATCAATAACGAAGATGAACCTTGTGTATACAAGAAGATTAGTGGGAGCATAGTGCTGGTTCTTATTTTATATGTGGATGATATATTGCTCATTGGAAATGGCATTCCTACACTTCAATCTATAAAGACTTGGTTAGGAAAGTGTTTCACAATGAAATATATGAGTGAATCCGCATATATCCTTGGCATTAAGATCTATAGAGATAGATCAAAGAAGCTAATTGGTTAAGCCAAAGTACATACATTGACAAGGTTCTTAGAAGATTTCGCATGGAAGACTCTAAGAGAGGACACTTGTCAGTGTTACATGGAGTTTCTCTAAGCAAGACTCAATGTCCTAAGACAAATGATGAGCGTGAGAAAATAAGTGAGATTCCATATGCTTCGGCAATTGGATCCATCATGTATGCCATGATATATACTAGGTCAGATGTATCTTATGCTTTGAGCATGACGAGTAGATAGCAATCTGACCCCGGTGAGAGTCACTGGATGGCTGTTAAAGCGATTCTTAAGTACTTAAGAAGGACTAAAGATTCATTTTTAATCTATGGAGGTATGGAAGATGATCTCGTTGTAAATGGTTACACGGATGCAAGCTTCCAAACCAACAAAGATGATAGTAGATCGCAATCGGGTTTTGTGTTCATGTTGAATGGTGGAGCTATAAGCTGGAAGAGTTCCAAGCAAAGTACAGTCACTGATTCTACAACTGAAGCTGAGTATATTGCTGCATCGGATGTTGCAAAGAAAATTGTTTGGATTAAGAAGTTCATTGGTGAACTTGAGGTGGTTCCTAGTATTGCTAATCCAATAGACCTTTATTCTGATAATAATGGTACTATCGCTCAAGCAAAGGAACCTAGATCGCATCAGAAATCCAAACACATTCTTTGGCATTTTTATATCATTTGAGAAATCGTTGAAAGAGGAGACGTGAGTATATGCAGAGTACCAACTGAGGATAACATTGCTGACCCACTGACAAAGGGTCTTCTGCAAGCGAAGCATGATGGTCATGTTAGGTCTATGGGTATTCGATACATTAATTAGGCCTAGTACCAACTGAGGATACATTTTTATATCATTCGAGAAATCGTGGATAGGGGAGATGTAAATATATGCAGAGTACCAACTGATGATAACGTAGCGGACCCGCTAACAAAGGGACTTCCACAAGCTAAACATGAGGGTCATGTTAGGTCCATGGGTATTAGATACATGGGAGATAGGGCCCAGGGAAAGTGTGAGATTGTTAGTGTTGGTGCCCTAGGCACGTTTATTTAAACGTTATGTATGTTATCATTTTATTTATATTAATAAAGAGATGTTTTGATTATTATTGTTGTTCATGTTTGCTTATAATAATCTCTGTCCCTAGTACTTATGAAGCACTAGTATAAGTCTAAATAATCATGGGATGAACATGTTAGACTTATGGGTACTTGTTGGAGAACAAGGTACTGGACATGACCCGCTCTATGAGATTTATGTCATGGTCAATGTCATATATAGATCTCATATTAGTTATGTCATTTGAATCCTTAGACATGAAGTTATCATAGTCTTCCACTTGATGAACATTATGTTTGACATATTCAAATGCTACCTTTAACCAGGTAGTTATAAAGGGTATGATTGGCATAATCGGATTCACGTAGGGAAGAATAATAAGCTAAATGGATTTGTCTCTCTTCGGAGAGATGTCAAGCTTGGGCCCCTAGTAGAATGATGTTGATGAAATGTTTGGCCAAACTCAAATGAAATTATTGGATCAATGTCATTTGGATTATCAACATATTCGGATTCGAGAAAGTATTGAACAAAAACAAGTTGACTCAATGACCATAACTTGTGTTTAATAACATCGTGGACAAAGGGATTGTGACATGTTCTATAAAGGAATATGAACATGTATATAGTTACACTATTTGGGTAGGTATGACGGTTTGCTAGAACCTAATCATATCTTATGAGTTTATGTTTAAACCCATTGTCAACTTAGTGTAATCCTATAGGGTCATACACAAATAGAACGAATCCTAAAGGACTTAATTAGAATTTGGGTCGAAGGTTCTTTGAGGAATTTTAGGAATTTAGAGGAGAAAACCGGAAAAAGGGAGGGTCCGGGCGGACCTATGCAAGGACCCAGTCAGACCTTGTATACGACCCGGCCGGACCTCCTTTATGACCCGGCCGGACCAGTCGGTTTTGGCCTGGGACTTTCTTAATCCGATTGCTTGCATTTTTTGACCACTTGTTACCTATTTGGAATAGAAGAAAGAAGTATAAAAACCTCCTCTAGTTTCCCTAATCAGTCCAATGCATTGTGTGAGCCTCGAAAGAGTTTGAGAGAGTTATTTCTTGTTCTAAGATCCCTTGGGTGAAGAACAATAACATCACATAAAATTCCATATAGTTCTAAAACAATTGTGAAAGCGTGTTTCACAATTTGGTCTAGCAACCAAGATCAAGAAGCTTCTTGATATTCGTTCGAGGTGTGGATACCAATAGAGGGTGAAGCTTATCACCTCCATAGTTCGTGTTCTTGCTCGCAATCAAGTTTCAAGGTTCCACCAAGAATCAAGGTTGTTAATCAAAGGCATCAAGGTTGAGAGACCGTAAATGGCCTATCTAAGGCCATTTACGGTCTTAAACAAGCCCCACGTGCCTAGTTTAATGAACTAAAAACCTATTTAACCTCATATGGATTCCAACCCTCCCTAGTCGATCCCTCCCTTTTTATCCTCAACAAATCTCCCAACCCCCTATACCTCCTCGTTTATGATGATGACATTATTGTCACTGGCCCTTCCACCTATCTTATCACCTCCTTTATCAATATCCTCTCCACGCATTTCTCTCTCAAAGACCTTGGTCCACTTTCATACTTCCTTGGTGTCAAAGTCACTCTAAATAAAAATGGTCTTCTTCTCTCTCAGACTAAATATTCATCATATGATTGATTCTAAACCCCACTCTTCAGCCGCCTCACCCACCGATCCACCACCTCTCGGGCTATCGTCAGTGGTCTTCAATATCTCTCCTTCACTCGTCCTGATATAGCATTCTCTGTTAACAAACTAGCTCAGTTCATGAAACCCCCCCACCAGACTCATTAGACTGTACTCAAACTCCTTCTCTGTTATCTTCATGGTACAATGCATTTTGGACTTCAGTTATTTTCCAACAGTCCTACTACTCTTCATGCCTTCTGCGATGCGGACAGGGCTGGTGACAAAGATGATTACATTTCCACTACTAGTTATTTAGTTTATCTTGGTCGCAATCCTGTTGCTTGGTCCTCCCAGAAGAAACAAACACTAGCTCGGTCTTCCACTGATGTCGAATTTCGAGCCATTGCTGATATTGTTGTTGAGTTAGTCTGGGTTCGCAACCTTCTTCAAGAACTCAGTCATTCCTCTGCTTCTCCACCTGATATTTACTGCGACAACCTCAGTGCTACTACTTACTCTGCCAACCCTGTGTTTCATTCTCGCATGAAACATGTTGCTTTATCTTTTCACTTTGTGCGAGAAATGGTGCATTCAGGGAGTCTTCGTGTACAACATATTTCTGGTGATGATCAACTTGTGAATGTCCTCACCAAACCACTTGCTCACCTCGGCTTTACACAACTTATTTCCAAGATTGGTATTCTCAAGAGTTTGTCCATCTTGCGGGGGAATGTTGAAGATACACACACCACACACACCCACTCGGCTCATACTCACACAGGCGCCACATCCTAGGGTTTTCTAGGGTTTCTTGCTTCTCAATCTTTCTCTATTTTATATATATATATCCTTTCCTTATTTTAGTGCTATTGTACAAACACAATTGTATAGACTTTAGGAAACTAGATCATAGTATCTCATTAGAAGAATTACTCTTGTACTATATATACTGATTCATTGTGAATAATAAAATCACTTTTTGCTTATTCTCATAATAACATCTACACTAGGTGAGTTTTCATTGGTTAATATGTACTTTAAAATAGTTTCAAACCTTTAGATTTAATTAATTTTTATTCGTAATAGCTTGTTGTTTTGCCTATTCTCATAATAACATCTATACTAGGTGACTGAAAGAATTTATATAGTCCTGCAAACTACCCCTTTCATCAAACTTCAAACAAGACAAATCCATCTTTAAGAACAAGCAATTAGTTAATGATTTTGATGCACAAATGCTCACAAGTTTCTCTCAAATACTCCTCGGTGTTTTCTCCTTCAAAACACTATATTGAATTTCGGGAGAAAGCGCTAACTTGATTGTGCTCGAAGCCTTCTTCTGATTTTTCACCCAATCTGCGTCTTTCATCCCCCTCTGACTTGTTCTCTTCCAAAGCTTCATCAAGACACTATTGACCAACACATCTTGGATTGTCATCTGTCACACCGTGAAATCCATCCTTTTGTCAACAACTGGGAGTTGATACTACAATACCCCAATATCCATATTCCCCATGAGTATGAATTTCTTCAAACTACAACTACTGTCCAGACACAATTCCCATGTAAAACATTATTATGCACAAACCCCCCCCCCCACCCCTTTCAACAAGCAAGACCAAATACCCACCTCCTTCAACAACAGCTCCAGCAGCCCTACTCATTTCTTCAACTAATCCGGCAAAATCCCGTCCCCTTCTTCAACAAATCAAGCCAATCTGAAACTAAGTTCACCATCACTAATGGAATCAAGTTTTTGCTGACAAATGAAATAAATACAAGACATTGTTGAGTGAAATCGCCGGGATAAAATCACTGGAATCCACAAAAAAAATTGGGCGGAATCGCCGGCCCTATCTACTCTAGTCCGTCACTGGAACAACGTCGGACACACTCAACAACGAGAAAAACGACAGTACCTCATTCCATTCTCCATCGTCTTCATCACAGAGCCGCCATAACACTCACCAGTAGAATTCTGGTCGGCTTGAAGGTAAAGGGTCGGATTGGCGAGTGAATGGAGAAAGGAGCAGGAGAAGGGACGCGAGGCTGGACGGTGGAAAGCAGGCGGCTGGAATGAGGATGAAGGGAGTGGTTAATGGACGGAGGAGTGGGAGCAGAGGAAGAGTATGGGAGGCTGTCGAGGAAGAGGAAAAGTTGCAGAACTGATTTCCCGATCTAGGTTAGGAAAACGGTGGGGGTGCCAGGTGGGGGTTTTAATGTTTTATTGTAAATTAAATGTTTTAACCTTTTAATTACAATATTTGCAGTTTGACCCCTTATAACTAAAATCCATTTCAATCTAATCCAATTTTTTGATCACGTGCAAGGCACATGACACTTAACCGACTTTTCTAACAGTTTCCGTCAAAAAGCCTTAGATTGATGAAAAAAACCACATTGAGCCCTGATTCACCAAAAAAATTGTTGGAGCCCCGCTTGGGGAACACCCTATCGAGTTCAGGCCCTAAATTGTAATTAACCCTTACTAGATTTAAAATTTTAGATTGTTAAGATTCTTGAGAAGCTAGTGGTTTAGTCTTAGTTCCAATTCCAAGAATGATGACGATGAAAAAATGAGCAGTAGTGATTAATTTGTAATTTTTCCAGCGTATATAAAGACATAATGCAGTCACTCTAAAGTTTATGTAACCTTCACCCTGATTTTATCATCTTTCTTAAGATTGAAAATTAGTGGTGGAATTTTGATCAAATAAATTCTCTATTTTCCTATCTTTTTTCTGCAGCATCCTGCCTATCTTGGCAATTTATCTCTACTTTTGCAAATAAAATTTGTAATAATTGACCCTTAGTTTCACTTGATTTGAAATCAGTATGATCAACTATGACAAGAACATTATTATTGTATGCCTATTATACATATTACAGATAGATCATTTTAACACATTGTACAATTAGTGACTAGCAAATAATAGACGGCCAACAAAGGTAATGATTTAAAATAACCAACGGCAATTCACCTTTGCGAGTGCGTCGTTCCAATAGGGACAAGGGACCAGTTCTCATAGGCATCGATCGTACCTAAATAACATGTCGCTTTGATTTTTGTAGAAGTTCTCTACCTCTTGTCCGGCAAATAATCTATTTCTACACAATGTAAGTTTGCTTTGCTTTCTACTTCCATTGAAATGGTTTCATACCTTTTGAAATAATTATAGGTTTAATTTCATTTTTAACTACTATACTTTAGTCGAACTTTCACTTTAAGCACTATACTTATTTTCTTGCACGAAAACTAATATACTGTGGGAAATGTCCGTCCAAGCCCCAAAAACATAACCCTGTTAGATTTTAAGGATGTAAAATTTAGGGGGCGGAAGGGTGAACGATTAAAAGTTTCCATCCACCATAGTTTAACATGGTTAATTTGTTGGGACAACTGAAACTAAACCTAATTTTTATTTGCTTTGTAATAGTTAACGATATTTACATAGCTATGAAACACTGAATTTCCTTTCACTGCCATAATTCCTACTATCTCTAAGTCATGTACATACATATGTTCAAATGTAATTCCTTTCATAGTGATTGTTTCATCACTGTAATTCCTATCTTCATCACATATTTACTTCGGTTCCTTGAACCAAATCCCTTTTTCACTTGCAGCAATTATGAATCACAATACTCATAGTCATAGACAACTTATACAACTGCCAACTGATCTTTTGAAGCATATTTTGCTTCTCATAGCAATGTCGTCTGGCGGAGCTAAAGACATCGTCAAAGTTCTTCTGATGTACGAAACCTTTTCTTCCTTTAGATTGATATACTCTTGTTATATAGTGACAATATTGTTCTCACAACAAGCACAAATATTAGCTTATACAACATTAATTGTTCTATATATGTTAGGTTCCTAGTCCCTAGGAAATTCTGCAACTAAACAAAATAAAATAAAATATAAAACAAACCCCTTATTATGTACTCCATTCTAGATTGTTAAAAAAAAAATGTGCAGTGAATCTATGGCTTTAAATTATCAGAAATCTCCGTTGCGTGTTTCAGATGAAAAGGACTGATGGAATTGGCTTTAAGTAAGGAAGTACAAAAGGCAATTTCATTTGGAAATAAACTTCCATCAAGTGAATTCTGGAATAGTAATGGCTTGCTAATCAAATCTGCTCGTGCAGGAAATCTCCAATCTCAAGAGGAAATAATGACGGTATTCCTTCATCTTTTTAAATAATTATTGCAAGATGTCTTCTATAACAGAATAAATGACTCATGTATTATCAAGCTCACTTGATTTTAAATCATGATTCACTCCCTAAACAGGGGCGGACTCACGATGGCCTTGGGGTATGGCAGTGAATCCCCCCTTTTTCTCTAGCCAAGGAAAAAAAATTGTTTTATTAATAAGGGCAACCCCCCCCCCTCACAAGCTATGCCCACCCCCCCATAATAAAACCAAACAAGAGAACATAACAGTACAGAAAAAAAAACGTGAAAAAGAATAGGAGGAAAAAAAATAGAGCGACAGGGTGAGAAATGAAAAGACGTACGCAGCGCCACCGCCAACGCTTGACGGACTGACAGACGAAGAGTCGACGTCGACGACTCCATCCTTCCGCGGTTCCGCCTCCACCCCCACCATAAGTTTCAATTTTCCAGATTTCAATTTAGGTTTTGTTTGTTGAGTATTGACTGATTTAAATTTCTTTCAATTTAGGGTTTTCAATTTAGGGTTTTCTGATTAAGGATTTTATTATTGATTAGTTTATATTAATAATTGTGTTATTTATTTTTTTAGGATTGGTGGTGTTTTTATAGTTGTTGATTATGGAGCGATTCTTGAAAAGAAAATCATCGACGGAAGCGGGAACTAGTTTTGGGGTAAGTAATTCTATCCCCGTGACAGTAAAAGCTTCTGCTAGTGCTAGTAAAGAATTTGTTGATTTAAATAGTCTTCCTTCGGATCCCGCATTTAGAAAAAAGATTTGTGAATATCACCCTAATCAAGTTGATGATATTAGAAGATATTATATTACAAAGGGCCCTTGTCAACCTCGCAGCCATGATTTTCCTCAAAAAATGGTTGGAATAAACTGCATCGTTTTAATCGAGAATGGTTTGATGAATATAAGAATTGGTTGGAGTATAGCATTACGGAAGATAAAGCATATTGTTTATGTTGTTATTTGTTTAGAGATGACATCAAGGGATTGAATGCATTTACAAGTGAAGGTTTTTCTTGTTGGCTTAAAAAGAGAAGTTTGGATAAACATGTTGGTGAAGTTAATAGTAAACATGATGTTGCAAAAAAGAAGTGTGAAGATCTTGTGAGACAAAATCAATCGGTTGATGTTTCTCTTAATAGACAATCAGATATTGAAAGAAAGGAAAATCGAATTCAACTATGTGCTTCAATTGATTCTTGTAGATTATTGTTGAATCAAGGACATGCTTTTCGTGGTTATGATGAGTCTAAAGCTTCTTTGAAAAGAGGAAATTTCATTGAAACACTTAAGATGCTTGCTAAACAAAATGAGTCTATTAACAAGGTGGTTTTGGAAAATTCTAGATCAGAAAAGTGTCAAGTGATTGGTCCTAAGATTCAAAAAGATATTGTTGAATGCTTTTCAAAAGAGATCGTTCAAAAAGTTATTGAAGAGTTGAATGGTGATTTTTTTTCATTGTTGGTGGATGAATCTAGTGATATATCCGAGAAAGAACAAATGGCTATGTTTTTGTTTTTGCAATGTAATTTGTGAACCCCCTTGATTTTGGGTCTGGGTCCGCCCTTGTCCCTAAACAGCCCAAAACCTAAAAAAAATCAGAGTTTTTGTAATTTTTGGAGAAACTAGTTTCCCCCAAAACATACTCAATTTAGATTGTGGGATTTAAGCATTTATTTTACTTTACATAATAATTTCTTGAAATTCTGTTTCAAAACTGTTTTGCAGATATTAATAATCCAAAGTTCTCGAATTTCTTCAAATTGGAATATGGAGGCCAATAACAAACCAAACCCTCGAGTCACAGTGATAACATCTGATGCTCCATCCGAGTATCAGGTAGTACCAAGGGTGGAACCTTCAACCCCAGTCACCGGAGACCCTTTAGAAACTTCTACTCCAGTCTCCGGAACCCCGGCATTCGCTTGGGCGGGGACCAGCACTAGAATGATGGGCTCGTCGGAGAAGAAGCGGAGAGGGAGGCCTAGAGAGTATGGTCTCGATGGGGTGATGAGTGGTAGTACCTAAGGGGAGATATTATCCCCAACCCCCATCTCTGTTAGACCCCCAGCTGATTCCCGTGACTTTTCCAATCTGCCGCCGCCATCTAGTGGTGTCTTGTCCACTGACAAGAAAGGGAAAGCTCAGATAAATGCTTCAGGGTGTAGACAAAGGCAAATTAACGAGCTGGAAGGTTTAGGTAATGTAGAATGGGGACTCTTTAGTAAATACTTGTTTCAAATTCTGAATATGCACAAATCATTTAGTGATTAGATTAAGTACTTGATCAAATCAATTAATGGTTGATAATTACTTATTTAGTTGTTAATCAGTACGCAGCGTCGCTCTTTTTCTGAATATATTAGATTATGTGATTATGAAACTGGTATTAACTTTTGAGTAATTATTTTCTGTGGAAGTGAGTAGTAAAAATACTAATCGCAGTTTCGTTTTGTAGGTTTTGGGTTGTTTAGGGAGTGGATCATGATTTCCAAGAGTTTCATCAAACTCACTTGATTTTAAATCCAAAGCACTAGGAGACTCATCAAAATCCACATGTATGGATTTTCAACAACCATTCTTCTTCTATTGTATACCCTTTAAGCCTTGCTTGATGTAGAGTAACCAAGAAAGATTTCCTCATCACTTTTAGACTCAATTTTTTCTAAATTGCTCTTTCCATTGTTGTGAATATAACACTTGCTTCCAAAGGCATGAAAGTAAGAAATTGTAGGAGTTCTTCCACTCCACAGTTCATAGGGAGTCTTCATGTGGTATTTTTTGATTAGAGTCTTGTTTTGAACATAGACTGCAGTAGTAACAGCTTCACCCCAAAAATACACAGGAAGGTTGTTTTCTGACAACATGGTTCTTGCAGCTTCACAAATTGTTCTGATCTTTCTTTCAGCAACTCCATTTTGTTGTGGAGTTCTAGAAGTTGAAAAGTTGTGACTAATGCCTTGTTGGTTGCAAAATTCTTCTACTCCAGTATTCTCAAATTCAGTACCATGATCTGACCTGGTTCTTACTATTTTGCTATCTTTCATGTTTTGAATTTGATTGAATAGTTTCACCAAGTGTCCAAGTGTTTCATTTTTGGATTCCATGAGCAGAATCCAAGTGTACCTTGTGTAGTCATCAACAACTACTAAAGAGTATCTTTTTCCACCAAGGCTTCTAGTTCTGTTTGGACCAAATAAGTCTATATGAACAGTTCAATTGGCCTTTTTGTATCCAGTCTGTTCTTCACTTTAAATGAAGTCTTCTTCTGTTTACCACATTGACATGCATTGCATAGCTTGCCTTTTTAAATAATATTTTTGGAAGTCCTTTGACAAGATTGGAAGATGCAAGTTTGGCTATGCTTTTGAGATTGAGATGAACCATTCTCTTGTTCCAAAGCCATGCCAAATCAGATTGATTATAGGATAGCAGACACATAGCATTAGATTCTTTAGTGACTTCTAAGTGTAAGAAGTAAATGTTCCCTTTTCTGAAGCCTGTGAGAATGATTCCACCTTTTGAATTTTTGACTTGACAAAAATTGTGAGAGCAGACTACATGAAATTCTTTGTCACAAATTTGGCTTATGCTGATAAGATTATGCTTAATACCTTCAACATATGACACATTTGATAGGATGATGTTGTTGGTGATTAGATCTCCTTGACCTTTGACTCTAGATTTTAAATTATCTCCAAAGATAACATTTGGACCATCTTTAGAAATGTAGTTTTGAAGCCATTATTTGTTGTAAGTCATATGTCTGCTACATCCACTATCAAAGTACAAATATTAGCTTATACAACATTGTTCTATATATGTTAGTTTCCTAGTCCCTAGGAAATTCTTCTTCTAAACAAAATAAAATAAAATATAAAGCAAACCCCTTCTTATGTAAACCATTCTAGATTTTATTTTATTTTAAAAAAAAAAAAAAAAAAAAAAAAGTGCAGTGAATCTATGGCTTTAAATTATCTGAAATCTCCCTTGTGTGTTTCAGATCAAAGGACTGATGGAATTGGCTTTAAGTAAGGAAGTACAAAAAGCTATTTCATTTGGCAATAAACTTCCATCAAGTGAATTCTGGGATAGTAATGGCTTGCTAATCAAATCTGCTCGTGCAGGAAATCTCCAATCTCAAGAGGAAATAAAGATGGTATTTCTTCATCTTTTTAAATTATTATTGCAAGATGTCTTCTATAATAGAAAAAATGACTCATGTATATTTATGCCAAAAAGAATGACCATGAAATGAATCAACAAATGTCTATTAATATGAGTATTTGCTATCGGTCCAGTTCTGATTTCATATCTATGTCCAGAGAATTAAATTGAAGATAGATTCTGCACATAGACAGTTAGATTTTGGCGTACCGCGTACGAGTGTTGGAAGTAATAAATATTTTGACTGTCTAGAGAAATCTTTCTTTTCTACCATGTTGAGTCTGATTTTATCAAAAAACGAAGCCTCTTATTTCCTCTGTATGTATCATATGTCACAGGAATACAATGCTAAGATGGAGGGTCGTGTTTCTGCAATCATAGCAGTGGGAAATAAAGATGAGATTAAAATCCTAAATTTGGTAATTATCCACCTTATGCTGCAATTTTCTCCTGCTCTTACATTTTTCATCCCAAACCTCCGTAACATCTCATCATTTGCTTCAAGTAATGTGCTTTAATCAATACTCAGATTGCTGGTCACACTCTTCAACACAGCAACTCGGATATTCAGAAGGCAGAATCAATGATAAATGCCTTTGGAAGACCATCTTTCCTTGAACAATGCCTGCTTGATCGTTTTGATGGTCTAAAACCGAAGTTTGATAAATATTCTACCGATATGAGCTTAGTAGTGGAAGAATCTGATGATGGCTTAAGTAGAAACACTATTCCCATTAAATTTACAATTGGGCTGGATATGAGATTGGTTATTATCGTTTTTTGGATTCTAATTTTTAGGATCGTAAGGTGAGAATTTGGATATGATCTTGCCAAAGAGATTTAGGTCAAGCGGCATCCATTAGCCTTTTTGTTAGAGAAGAGTGATTTTTAAAAGAAGAAAATAAGAAAGGCATCAGCGTGGAAGATCCGGCCGGGTAGCAGACTAGGTCCGGTCGGACTAAAGGCTTGGTCCGGTCGTACCAAGGTCAAGACCCTGGTGGACCATATGGTTTCGGACTGTTCCGGATTTTGGTGAATTCCTGGCTTTTGCGAAAAGTAAATTAAGTCCTTTTGGGATTTAATTTAGGACTCCTTCTATCTTCTGGGTTAGGTCTCTAGTGCTATAAATACTAGCCATAGATTATTAGTATTCTCTGCGCGTGATTCAATTGATATTGAGAGAGAGATCAGTAATTCTAGATCTAGGGATTTGCATAGCTAGGAACTTTGTGATCAAAGTTCATGCAAACATAGATTAGTGTGTGATCATCTTCTTGTAATTGTTTCTCCGCCATAATAATATATGTTTTCCTTTGTCCGTGGACGTAGCCAATAGGTTGTTGGTGAACCACGTAAAATCTGTGTTCTTACTTGTTGATTTGCGTT
Source organism: Campanula takesimana (assembly GCA_026119855.1). Taxonomy (NCBI): domain Eukaryota; kingdom Viridiplantae; phylum Streptophyta; class Magnoliopsida; order Asterales; family Campanulaceae; genus Campanula; species Campanula takesimana. Next base: position 1,357,871 of record JAOWBW010000066.1, on the reverse strand, counting down.
CATTTCTATCTCTTGGGTCTGATTTACTAACAATTGGCACCAGAGCCTGGTTAGTTGAGAAAGATCAGGGCATTCCACTGCGGTAGAAGAGATGGATTCCAGGATGGACCAGAAAATCAACAAGTCTGACGGGAAGAAAATATTATTTTATGGTAGAAGATTATGCATTGGGCGTGCAGATCACGTGCATAAAACATGCAGTTCGCGTGCAGTTTTGGTGCAGATTGCGTGCAGTTTTCATGCAGAGCGCGTGCAGTTTTCGTGTAGTCCGCATGCACTGTCCGTGCAGAAATCTGGGTGTCTAAGTTGGACACATCTGGTATTGTATTCTGTTGCCTCTCACATATTTGAGTTTAGAATTTTCCTGGTTATTCTGAAGCTCTTCACTGTAGAGGATCGAGAATCAATAAATCTGAGAGCAGTCACTGATTACTCATCTGTGCCAGCAATAGCAAATCTGGTATATTTGAATCTGAAAGTTCATTTGATATTCGTTGGTGATCCAAGAACGCATCTGGAACGTTTCGGTATCTGGTATCTACATCTGAAGACGGAGATCTGAAGCTAGGGTTTTGTGATCAAAATTTAGCTATCTGGTATAATCTGAAGATCTAACATCTGGTGTAGTCTATTCTAGTGATCTAGAAGTAGATACAAAATATGTATTGCCCAAGGCAATAATCTGGTTAGATTTCAGAGTTGTGCATCTGACTCCGCATCTGAAGAATTCTGAGTCCGCTGCAGTGATGGCGAGCAGTGACAATCTGGATGAGGATGGTGATTATGCTCTGGTGACTGAAGAAGAAGCGTGCAAGGAAGTTGCATGGGTTCTAGATTCGGGAGTTTTTTATCACATGTGTTCGCGCAAAGAGCAGTTTACAACATACGAGCAGAAAGATGGAGACCGTATTTATATGGCTAATGGATTAGTCTGCGAAGTAGTTGGCATGGGATCCGTAAAGGTGAGAACTTCGGGTGATAAATCTCTCACATTGAACAAGGTGAGACACGTTCCACAAGTAGCAAAGAATCTGATATCACTTAGTCAGTTGGACAAGAAGGGATACAGTTTCAAAGGTGAAGGTGGATTTCTAGATGTCTACAAAGGTTCAGATGTGATTCTGACGGGAGAAAGAAAAGGTTCCTTGTTTATCCTCCAAGGTTCTGAGATTGGTGAGGGTGTTGACAAGCAGGTGGAGCAGCGTTTTATTCTAGGCAGGAGTGAACTGGGCAAGCCACGGCTAGAAGATCAACACATACCAGTTTTATCGGTCATGGTTGGCACGATCCAATGTCGACTGGATGGGCCACATCTGAATGACTGTTAGTTGCCCATTGGGGCGATTCTAAGTGCCCGTAGGTGCACGTCTGGGTGTCCGTAAGATACATGCATGCAGAATATCAGATTGTCCAGAGGACAAAGTTGTTTGTTTGGTGAGGCAAATTCTGGGTGTCTTAAAGATACTTGGTGCACAAATCTAGTGTCTTTGACGAAAGAAAGACTGAGGCAAAGGTGAAAAAAATATGTTTCTGGTACGAGGGATGTGGCTCAAGGTGGAGTCTATGTCGGTAGCTCGTGCATCTGAATTATTAGGGGAGATTCAAAATCAAGGTGGAGATTGTTAGAGAAGAATTATTTTTGAAAGAAGAAAAGAAGAAAGGCATCAGCGTGGAAGATCCGGCCGGGTAGAAGACTAGGTCCGGTCGGACTAAAGGCTTCGTCCGGTCGGACCAAGGTCAAGACCCGGGTGGACCATATGGTTTCGGGCTGTTTTGGATTTTGGTGAATCCCTGGCTTTTGCGGAAAGTAAATTAAGTCCTTTTGGGATTTAATTTAGGACTCCTTCTATCTTCTGGGTTAGGTCTCTAGTGCTATAAATACTAGCCATAGATTATTATTCTCTGCGCGTGATTCAATTGACATTCAGAAAGAGATCAGTAATTCTAGATCTAGGGATTTGCATAGCTAGGAACTTTGTGATCAAAGTTCATGCAAACATAGATTAGTGTGATCATTTTCTTGTAATTGTTTCTCCGCCATAATAATATATGTTTCCCTTTGCCCGTGGACGTAGTCAATAGATTGTTGGTGAACCACATAAAATCTGTGTTCTTACTTGTTGATTTGCGTTCATTATTATTTTCTATCTCTTGGGTCTGATTTACTAACACTTTCTATATGTATATATGTATGATCAGAGGTTAATAAAAAAGAGCCATTTTTAAATAGATAAGACCTTGATCTTTAATTGATATGACCTGATATGCGTGATATTGATATATTTTAATTTTTCTTTTGTTTTTTGCTTTTATTTTTTTGATAAAAAGAAACTATGTTCTCGTGCTTGTATGTTATCGACCTCAGTTTTTAGATAGGTGTGATGAGATCCATTTGTACACAAAATGCATTATGTTGTTTGAAATTAGTAAATTTTAACAATAATATAAGGCTTTCATGAACATAAGGAAATGACAAATATAATATGAACCAAAATTTAAATGACGAGGCAAACTATAAAATGAACCATAATACGGGGACATATAATAATAAATGAATTTATAAACTGGAAGTCGAGTCTTGTGTTGAACACAATTTTCGTAAGAAGATATTGCCTCGCACTGGTGTTAACGATTCTGTGGAAATCTTCTCTCAAGATAAAAAGAATTATTATTTATTTTTGATAGAAGCACTTCAAATCAAAAACTCGGTGAACTGAACTGCGTTTGATACTTCCAGACTTGAAGAAGACTCTTTGAAGAAGACTCTGTACAGCAATATGATCTAACTTTCTTCAAGAGATGTTATGATTCTTGTGAATTCATAAAATCCCATCGAATTATATGACTCAATTGTGAAGGGATTGAGAATGAAATTATAGTTGACAAACAAGGAGGGTCTATTTATAATGTTGCAAGAGGTATGGTGTCATTCTACGAATAGACATTTTTACAAGATTCATTGAATCCGGACAATTCAATCATATAGCATCCTACAAGTTCATGATTAATTCTCAATCATCCTAAAGAATTTTCAGAAAATAAAACCCTTTTTCAACTTGTATTCATTTACATTAAATGACGCCACATTATATTTTGGTTAAAAATTGATCAACGCCAATTTTCTCAAAATAAAATTTCCAACAATCCCCCCATATGAATGCGAATTAATTCGTGCATAAATACAGACTCGTCTGGAAGTTTCAAGTTTCAGTGAACCGTTATTCCAACAGGATATGTAGTTTGTGGCCTTGAACCTTCCTTAGTAAAATTTTATCGGATATACTAACCATTTAGTAGTGAGATTCTTTGAACTAGTAATTGTATAATATATACCAAGACAATAGTACTTACACAATAATAGCTCTAACACGTTTTCTTCTCGCGTTTTTGTCCATTTCGGCCCTGGACTTTGCTTGATTCATAAGTGTTCAATTAGAAGCGGCCTTATTCCTTCTCACTAAGATAGTTTATCTCATATAAAGAGTATCCTGCTACTCCACCACACAAGTATAAGAATTATCAAAAGTTTTCACAACTTACCCTTACCACTATTGTGGGTACATACACTTGGATGTTCTAGAAATGAGTGTGAAACAGGTTCTAAGTATTTCAGCTGAACATCATAACTTAGTTGTCTCATTGAACCAAGGTTTTAGGATCTCCAATTCTTAAGGTTGAGTGTCCACTATGAGTTCTTTTGTCGTTAATTTTGTAAAACCCATTCCCTCTAACATTCAATTCTTCTCCTATTTATAACCTTTGGTAAACGGATCTATCTCTATGTGTTAGGATTTAGGTCCCAAACACAATTGCTCTATTGATAAAGATGAAAGCACAAAATAACAAAATAGCAAGAACGGAACAAAATTGAAAAATAGATGAACACAAGAGATTTAACGTGGTTCACCAACTTGGCTACATCCACAGGCGACGGAGAATCAATTCACTATAATCAAGAAGAGTACAAGGAGAATCAATGTGAAAACCTTTCACACAATCTCACAATCTTTCACAATAGTGAATAACCTAGCTTTTCTATCAATATCTCTCTCTACAAGGCTTACAAGTCGTGGTTAAAGGTCTGGAGGCTTGCCTATATTTATACACGAAATATAGATCCAACCCTAGAAGAAAAGGAAACCAAATCATAGCCAAAAACTGTTTCCTTTTTGAATCAGGAATTCAGCCCCGACAGGACCGGGCGGCCGCTCACTTTCACCCAGGCGCCCGCCCACTCAAGCTGCGTTGATTCTGGTACGTTTTTGGCCAATCTGTGCGATTGCCCAACATCATATGGGCGGTCGCCCACTGCTACAGTCCTCCACCTTCTTCTTCGTTTGCAAGACCGATCCAACCAAGTCCCAATTGAGAGTCACACTCAACACTATGTTATCCTTTGACTTCACACAATCAATTGCGATAAATCTATTTAAGATTAATTTACTATTGTGTCTAGACTTTACCATTAGTTTATGCCTTTTCTAGTTACTCAGTGATTATCACAATGTTTTTAGAACAGTAGGAGAGACTTATTCCAACAAGGAATATTTTCCATGAAGTTGTTAGGCCATTTAGCTAATACTTCAGCTTTGCCTTCGACTACCAACTCAAATTTCATAGTGTACTGAGCTACACATATTATCTTTGAAGATTTCGATGACACAACTCCTCTACTTATTGTGAACACATTTCCATTTATGGATTTGGAGTTTATTTGTGTCAGATATCTAATCAGTATATATTTTTCATACTATTGGATATCTCAAATATTGTAATCTGTAATCAAAAATATGTCTTTAAGTAGTTTAAGTACTTTGATTATACTTTCAAGTGATTAGTTACAATTACTATCCGACTTATAGACTCTTTAGAATGGTCAGTCTCTTCGAATGATCAAATTCTGTAAGCAGTCAGTCTCTTCTAGTGGTCAGTATTTCTAATGATCATACTTTCTAAGTGGTCAGACTTTCGAAGTCTACCTCTCGAGAGTCTACATCCCAATAGTCTACATTTATAGAGTCTACCTCTCAATAGTATACATTTCTAGATTTTACCTCTTATGAATCTACTTTCTAGATTCGAGAGTCTATCTCTTTTCAAAATTATCTTTCGAGAATCTATCATTCAAGAATCCACTTTTTCGAGTGTCTACTTTCAAGTATCTATCGTTCTAGATTCTACCTCTCAAGATTCTTTTTTCAAGAATCTGTCTTATCATTTTCTCAAACCTTTCAAGATTTTTTCTCTTTAATTTCAGTCTCATTGGAGTTTATTTCTCAAAATTATTTTCCTTTAGAGTTTATCATTTGAAATTCTATCCTTTTAGACTATAACTCTTGAAAGTCTTATAACTCTTGAAAGTCTGCCTTTCTAGAGTTTATTTTTCAATAGATTCGTCATATTGTATACTTCTTTTTAAAGATCCATTTGCAACCCAATGGTTCGCATCTTGGAAAGAGATCTATCAACTCCCAAGAATTGTATGCACAATGACTTCTATTTACTATTAATTGCTTATTTAACAGTTTCTACTTTATTTTCTTGCATAGAAAATCAGGACCAAAGGAGTTAACATCTTTGTCCTTTAATTGCACATTTGTTCTTCTACATAAGATGAACCATTTGCAGTTTCACAGTTCTATAACTAGAACTTACGAATTTCCTTGCGTTTCAAGGAAAATATATGAGTAAACTGCTTTTCTGTCCCTCGTACTATGGCTCCAACATCAATTTGACACCCGTACTGCTGAAACAACAAATGTATGATGCGTACTATAGTTTTATTAGCAAAATTAACCAATTTACTATTCAGTTGTTAAATTTTTTTAACGAACATTATTTTTTTAACGGGCATTAATTTATTTTAACAAAGATTAATAACTTAACGGAAACATATAGACCTTTTTACATACATCATGTTAACAAAACTAACTTTTGATATCTCCATCATCTTCCCAAACCCAACATCCACCCCACTCTTTCCCAGCCCAACACCGCCACCACCGCCCCCATCACCACCGCCACAAACCATCACAACCAGTCACCACTCCACCCAACCAACTCCACCATGAACACATCAAATGAATTCTCCACAATTGAGTTCATTAGACAGCATTTACTCGATGAATTCAATCCCATTGATAGCTTCTTCAATGAACTATCCGATTGTATAACAAATTACAGCAGCGAAGATTCCAATTCCAGCTTTAATTCATCTTTTCAATCCGATTCGTCGTCTTCTTCACAGACATCAAGCTCTCATTATTCTCCAATCGAGGTTTCCGATTACTTAAACTGTAACGAAATTAGCAGCATCGATTTTGTTGATTTCACTTTTGAAGTTTCTATCAATTTCGATATTGCCGGAATTGATGAATCTGTGCAGGAATTAATGGATCTTACGTCGCCGAAATTGGCTGATTTGAGTGTACGGAAGCCGGATTTGAAGATAGATCTGGCTCCGGTGAAAGAATTGAAGTTTAGTCGGAGTGAATCGGCGACGGCGGTTGATGACAATGTGGTGGAGACAAGGCATTACAGAGGAGGGGAGGGAAGGGTCGTCGGAGTGAAGAGGTTGCCGGAGTTGTAGACCGAGCCGGAAAAGAAAAGAAGGTAGTTCGTAGGGGATAGAGAATAGTCACCGGCATTAGTTGTTCATCTGGATCTAGATCTGAGGAGGGGGAGGTGGCCGGAGTAGGGGGAGATGGTTGCGGGATTAGGGGCGGAAAGAGGTGGCCGGTGGAAGGGGAGGTTGCCGGAGGAGGGGGATAAGAGGGGTCGCCGGAGGTGGGCGATCGGAGGGGTCGCCGGAGGTGGGCGATCGTAGGGGTCACCGGAGGAAAGGGATGGAGGGGTGGCGGGGCAGGAGTGGAGGTAGAGAGAGAAACCAGAGAGAGAGGGAGTGTGTGTTTGTGTTGGTGCGTTAGAGAGGAGGGGGTAATTTTCTCATTAAATAAACTGTATTAGACTAAAGAGGAGGGTTGGGTAAATAATTTTGGTTCATTTAATCTGTATTGGGGTTGATTTTGAAATTTTTTATTGTAATATCTGTTAAATTATTAACATTCGTTAAAATAAATTAATACCCGTTACAATAAATAACGTTCGTTAGAAAAATTTGAAGATTGAATAGTATTTTGGTTAATTTTGCCCGTAAAACTATAGTACGCATCATACATTTGTTGTTTCAGCAGTACGGATGTTAAATTGATGTTAGGGCCATAGTACGAGGGGCAGAAAAGCAGTTTACTCGAAAATATATTCTTAAAGAATATAACATTTCTTGTTTTGGTTTGGTATTTCTACTTTAGTCCTATATCCCCACATTTGAGATATATTCCCACACTTTAAGTATTTATAAAACGGTTTATGAATACTTTACAAATCATAAAGTCTCTTGTTTTTACTTGCGTGAGATCCAACTAATAATATTATTGTTTGAAAATGATATTTCAAATATATTACCTTTGTTAGATCATATTGTTGTCTGCTAGTCGTCCCTCTTCATATAATTTCATTACCTTTTGGTTGTCCTTCTTTGGATAACTATACTTTCATTCTTGCTCTTGTTCTTCTAACAACAACAATCATTGGCTAATATTTGTCATAAACTCAAGAAAATGTTAATATCTTCTTACGATTGTTAGGAAAAATTATAAAAATAATATGGAAAGTTCTCAAATGAGAACCAATGAGAATCATTTACAGTCATTGGATTAGAAAGGAGAGAGCGGCTCTGATTAAAGCAGCTGGAGCTGCTGGAGCTGAAGCGGTGGCATTTTCGCAATTTCCACCAACTATGTGGTTAGAACGTCATTTGATCTCCCATTTTCAGCATTTGCCATGTCATCAACAAATTCCCCTCAAATTTCAAAATGAAGTATCTCAATATCTATAAGTCAAAAAAAAACTGAGAACACTGATTTTTTTCGTCTTGTTGAGACGAATCGAATGATATCCCGGAAGGTAGGGTTTGAAACAAAAAATGATGATTAAAAGTGAAATTCTCAAAATACACTTGGATTCAGTAGAATAAGTATCTGCTGAATCTAAGTTTAATGCTGAAACACACCTGGGTTCAGTAGATAGATTCAGTAGATAATTATATATTGAATCCAACTGCAATGTTAGATTCAGTAGATGAGTATCCACTGAATCCAAGTTCAATGCTGAAACGCACATGGGTTCAATAGATAGATTCAGTAGATAATTGTCTACTGAATCCAACTTCAATGTTAGATTAAGTAGATGAGTATCCACTGAATCCATATTCATGTTGAAAACACACATGGGTTCCGTATATGGATTCAGTACATGAGTATCCACTGAATCCATGTTCAATGTTGAAACACACATGTACTGAATCCATCTACGGAACCCATGTGTGTTTTCAATATGAATATGGATTCAGTGGATACTCATCTACTTAATCTAACATTGAAGTTGGATTCAGTAGACAATTATCTACTGAATATATCTACTGAACCCATGTGTGTTTCAGCATTGAACTTGGATTCAGTACTGTATGCGCATGGATTTAGTACTAGGTACAAGGCGCTCACTTACGGCGTAATTACAAAAATGCCAGCGCGCTCCAAAGCGCTTACATACGATGTTAATTACAGAAATGCCACCGCGCGTGTTTTACATTAGTACCCTCCATGTTCACAAAGACGAACAAATAATTACAACAATGCCACCGCCGCATGTTTTAATGAAAGTCTAATCTCAGCCATCTATTATTTTCTAATCTAAGCGCTGTAATTGGTTCCTATGGTTCTTATTATATTTGGTTCTCTTTGGAACGCGACCCCAATAATATAAGGCTTTCTTGAAAGTAACGAAATGATAAATATAATAGGAACCAAATTTAAATGACAAGGAAAAATATAGAATGAACCATAAAACGAGGACAGGCAATAATAAAAGAACTAATTAACCGAAAGGTGAGTCTTGTGTTGAACACAATTTCCGCAAGAATATATTGCCTCACACTTGTGCTAACGGTTTCGTGGCAATCTTCTATTAAGATAAAACAACTTATTTTTTCGTACTTTTTCTTAATTAGGGCTTTTGGTGTTTTAGGGTTTTGGAGAACATATAAATACTTTTTGCTAGGGTTTTGGAGGCAGTTTTTCCGTTTATGATATTGAACATTTCCCAATTCTCGGTAATTGTTAGATTCAACGAAAGTTGAAGAATCCGTTACTGATTCAACAGTAACATATTACTATCTTAAGTCTTCCGCTACGTCATTTATCCCTATAAACGTATAACATACAACTAGTAATCGAAAATGATATATCTGCTCGAAAGAAATAAAGTTATATTTTAAATGCAACTGTAACCAGCGGAAATATGTCAAACTCTGACAAATAAAATTCCCGCCTGTTTCTAACGGAGTCCGCGAGCAACAACTGTAGGCCTCGTCTTTCTACCGGGAAGGACGAATTTCCATCGGCACCATTAATTTCTTCCTTCACCGTTAGTTTCCTTCAGATTGTTTGGAAATAAGTTGATTATGTATCCTTATAAACCTATAAGATATTGAATAAACTTTGAGATAAACTTAAACAATATAGGAAGAACTGACTTATCCTTTATTAACAAACAGGCTCCTTAAATAGCCACTAGAATTACAACGGAAAAACGAACGTGTGAAATAACAAACTCCTGACTACTCTAACTGATCTAAAAACTAGGACTCTTATTGATACGGATAACACTGACTAAGTAAACGCAAGACTAAATAAACGTGGATAAGTCCAACAAACCCTCCCATAAGCTAATTGTGGATCACAAGTTAGCTTACAAGTCTGCCTTTCGAACTCCCATCAGCTCTCGGCACTTTATGAATGCTTCAACTTGTAGTGGTTTGGTCATACAGTCAGCTATTTGCTCCTTCGAATTGCAATACTCCAGACATATAGTACCACTCAGCACCAATTCCCTTAGAAAATGAAAACGAACATCTATATGTCTACTACGTCCATGCATGACAGGATTCTTGGATAATTTGATTGTTGAACTATTATCACAGTAGACCAAAGTGCCTTTTTCATGTTTCCAGCCTAGTTTCTCAATGACCCTCCTTAGCCAAACTGCTTGACTAGCACACCCAGCAGCAGCAACAAATTCCGCTTCAGTTGTAGAAAGTGTAACAATAGGCTGTTTCTTGGATAACCACGACACCGCTCCACCACTTAGCATGAAAACATAGCCCGATGTACTCTTTCTGTCGTCCAAGTCACCAGCATAATCACTATCGGTGTAGCCTACCAAATCAGTGTTGGCTCTTTTGTACATAACACCATACTCTAGTGTGCCCTTTAAGTACCTGAGAACCCGTTTTACTGCTTGCAGATGTAACTCAGTTGGTTTGCCCATGTATCTACTCACAAGACTTACGCTATACATAAGGTCAGGTCTGGTTGCAGTTAGATACATTAGGCTACCAACAATTTGTTTATAGTTTGACTCGCACACAGCAACCCCATTCTCATCTTTGTTGAGCTTATTACCCGGCACAATGGGAGTCTTTACTGATTGGCAGTCCTCCATTCCAAACTTCTTTAGTATTTCAGATGCATACCTCTTTTGGCAAATAAAGTTTCCATTGATTCCTTGAGTTACTTCAATACCCAAGAAGTAATTCATAGAACCAAGGTCAGTCATCTCGAATGTCTTCATCATTGATGCCTTAAATTCTTCCAGCATGGCCTCACTATCTCCTGTGTAAATTAAGTCGTCAACATAAATGCTAACAATAATAATATTACCTGAACTATTCTTCTTTGTGAACAAAGTCTGTTCATTTGGGCATTTTTCAAAGCCTTCATCCATGAAATGTTTTTCAATTCTGCTAAACCAGGCTCGGGGTGCCTGTTTGAGGCCGTACAGAGCTTTATGCAGTTTATATACCTTCTCTTCTGACCCCTTAACTTCAAATCCTTTGGGTGCTCTACGTAGACCTCTTCATCAAGATCTCCGTGCAGGAAGGCAGATTTCACATCAAGCTGAAGAATACTCCAACACCGCTGAGCTGCTAAAGCTACAATGGTCCGCACGGTCTCTATTCTAGCCACGGGTGCATATACCTCCAAGTAATCAATACCGTACTTTTGAGAATATCCCTTAGCTACTAGTCTAGCTTTATATTTTTCAAGCTCTCCTTCAGCATTAAGTTTTGTCTTATAGATCCACTTGACACTTACAGGTTTAACTTTCTTCGGTAGCTCAACTAGACTCCACGTCTTGTTCTTCTCAATAGATTTCATCTCACATTCCATTGCTGATATCCAGTGTTTCTCCTTGGCTGCATCCTCAAAAGTCACAGGATCTGTAATATTAATCATTGCCATGTTCACAACTGCAGCAAGTTCTTCAATGGAGTCCAGCTCTTCTCCAACCACATAATCATTCATCCACCTGGGAGGTTGAACAACCCTTCTGTTGGTCACGTTCATATCATCTCTGTCCCTCCCATGATTTTCGACACCGTCATCTCTTTCTTCGCAGATGTCTTCAGAATGACTGCTGCCTTCACAATCGCCTTCTTCGCTGTTGTCTTCAGATTGACTAGTAACATCATCTTCCCATTCAAGACCCACCAATACTTCCTCTGCGTGAGTTTCTTCCCACGGCCAACGCGTATCTTCTTCAAACACAACATCCCTACTAATAACAATTTTATTAGTATTAGGATTGAACATTCGGTACCCCTTAGACTCGTTGCTGAATCCGAGGAACACACATTCAATGCTCCTGTCATCAAGTTTGGTGCGTTGCTGCTTAGGAACATGTACATGGCCTATGCACCCGAAAACCCTGAAGTGAGAAACTAACGGACGAGTTTCACTCCATGCTTCTTCGGGTGTTACGTCTCTTAGAGCAGCATTTGGGCACCGATTAAGAACATAATTACTCCAGCTTGCTACTTCAGCCCAAAACTTCCTCGGCATGTTTTGATCAGACAAGATGGCTCTCACCATATTAAGCAAAGTTCGATTCCTCCTTTCAGCAACGCCGTTTTGCTGAGGTGAGTATGCATTTGTGAGTTGTCTTTTAATGCCATTTTCCTTGCACACATTGTTAAACTCGTCTGATGTAAACTCGCCTCCCCTATCCGTACGTAGGCACTTCATTGAAATTCCTTTTTCCTTCTCCACCATTCTCATAAAACATTTAAAGTGATACAAGGTTTCTGATTTTTCATTCAAAAAATATAACCAACACTTTCTACTATAATCATCAATAAAGCACAATATGTACCTTTTCTTACTTGATGAAGTTGGAGTGATTGGTCCACATAAGTCAGCATGAATGAGCTCCAAAACACGATCTGCTCTCCATAAACTTCGTTTTGGAAATGTATCTCTATGTTGCTTCCCGATGAGACAATTCTTGCACACCTCAGATGTTACTTTTAGTGATGGAAGTCCTCGAACCATTTTCTGCGATTCAAGTTTCTTCAATGCAGTGTAGTTAAGGTGACCATAACGTCTGTGCCAGAGTTGTGTCATGTCTTGAGTTTGTGTGATCAAACAAATCCCTTTCTCTATTTCCTGTTGTGCTTGAGAATCAGCAATAAAACTGAACATTCTGTTTGAGCTCATTGATGTTTCTAAAATCAGCCCTTTGACAGCATGATAAATCTTGCATGTTCCCTCCTTTATCAGAATTGCATAGGCCCTTTCTTGCAATTGCCCAATACTAATAAGATTGTTTCTCAAATCAGGAACAAAGTACACACTACTGATAGTATGACTCTTACCATTCAATGTTATCTTCACTGCCCCTTTCCCTTTGACACTCATTCTAGAATTGTTTCCCAGTTTGACAGTGGTGGTAAAGGTTTGGTTCAACTCGGAGAAGTAGCTTTGATTACCACACATGTGGTTTGAACAACCCGAGTCAAGGAACCATACATCCTCCTTTGTTTTCTTTGTAGTCTCAGCGTAAGCCATAAGCACCATATCCTCCTCTTCTTCCTCGTTGTCATGAGCATAGTTGGCTCTTGATTCCCATCAGGACACTCGTATGAGTAGTGTCCGAGCTTATGGCATTTATAACACTCCACGGTAGCTTTGGAATATGACTGCCTTCCCCTTCCTCTTCCACGTCCTCTGGGGCTGCCTCCTCTAGGACTATTCCTTCCTCTGCCTCTTCCAGTTTGCCTTGCATCGTATGAGACCTTTAGGGCCTGCTCATCTTCTCCGTCATTGATTCTCAGGAACTTCTGTTCATGGAGGAGTAGCGAGCTTTGAAGAGTATCCACTGACATTTGATCGATGTCTTTGGATTCTTCAATTGAGCAGACTACAAAGTTCCACTTCTCAGTCAAAGTCCTGAGTATCTTTTCTACGATCAAGTTATCTGGCATGTCTCCTCCACAATTGCGCATTTCATTAGCAATTAACATAACTCTACCAAAATAATCATTGATAGACTCACCATTCTTCATCATCAAGACCTCAAATGACCTCTTCAGTCGATTCAATTGTGCCTTCTGCACACGTAAATTTCCTTGGCACTTGACTCGCATTGAGTCCCAAATCTGTTTGGCAGTATCTCGTTTGGTGATGGTCTTCAGAATCGACTTGTCTATGGAAGAGAACAGGAAATTTTTAGCCTTCAAATCCTTAGACTTCAATTCCTCCAGTGCTTTCTTCTGAGCTGTTGAGGAGGTTTCATCAGCTACAGGAATTTCAGTTTCAATGATACTCCAGTAGTCTTTTGAGCGCAACAAATTCTCCATCAAGAGACTCCAGTGCTCATAGTCACCATCAAACCTTGGAATACATGGCTGCACAAAACCACTCGCTCCTTCTGAATTCATGTTTTTTTTTTTTTTTTTTTTTGTTTTTGTGATTCAGGTGCCTTTCTACACACTCACTGATCCTATCCTTTTATAGTGTTTCACTCACACTCTCACTCTTTCTTGTGATAACGTTTCTCTTGTTATCTTTAATTTGAAGTCAGGCCCCTCAAAACGAGGAGCTCTGATACCAGATATTGAATAAACTTTGAGATAAACTTAAACAATATAGGAAGAACTGACTTATCCTTTATTAACAAACAGGCTCCTTAAATAGCCACTAGAATTACAACGGAAAAACGAACGTGTGAAATAACAAACTCCTGACTACTCTAACTGATCTAAAAACTAGGACTCTTATTGATACGGATAACACTGACTAAGTAAACGCAAGACTAAATAAACGTGGATAAGTCCAACAATAACATGCAAGTAGATATCGAAAATGATTTTCTTAAGAATAGACAGTCATATTTTAGGACAAGTTTTTTCAAAGAAATAATGTCATTTTTGGACTGAAGGAGCAATAAAAAATAAAAACAGTCCGACCTCATCACTTGCTAAAACTACATATTGTTAATAAAATCTATGCCTCGTCATTAGGTTGTAATTGGCCGTTTAATCTAGTCAACCAGTTTAATCATCTCGTGCAAACACGTTTGTTAACAAATCTCTCCCCAAATCCACCTCCAAATCCCAACATGTTCCCCACCTTCCTTATCCTCTACATGAAAATAAAAATGTACAGTATATTAATTGCATCATAATTCTTTGAATCCCACATCTAAACCCTAAGTCATGGCAATTCCTAGTTCTTTCCTATTGTTTTCATGGGTTCTTTTTACATTTTGTGCTTCAACCTTAGAAGCTAAAGCTACTGATCCCTACCTTCCAAAATATTCCAAACCTCAAAAGAAACTCATGAACGTAATCGACTCGTGTTGGAGATTGAGCCCCGGGTGGGCGTCCGATCGCCAATCTCTAGCAAATTGCGCCATAGGGTTTGGGAGCCATGCAATAGGAGGCAAATACGGAGCAATTTATGTCGTCGATGATCCATCCGATGATGCTACCGACCCTAAACCTGGCACGCTCAGGTACGCAGTGGCGAAGCTACATGATATAGGTCACCCGGCCCCTTAACTTTTGAGAAATGTAATTTTAAAACTTCCAAATTTTGTTGATCCTAAAAATATTAGTTTATCTATTTCAACCCCCGCCTTTACTTTCTGTAAATTTGTACAATGATATCATTTTGGCCCCTTATTATTGCCAAATACTGTATAATTTTCTTCTCGAAGCGATCTTGATCCCCATCATAAATATTTCTGGTTTTGCCACTACAGGTATGGTGCGATCCAAACAAAGCCACTATGGATCATATTCAAGAAGGACATGATACTTAAGTTAGAAAGTGAACTCATGGTGAATAGTTACAAGACTATAGATGGGAGAGGTGTTAAAGTTGAGATTGCTAATGGACCATGTATTACCATTGAAGGCGTGAGTAATATTATCGTTCATGGTATCAGCATCCATGATTGTAAGCCTTCGAAGCCTGGGCTTGTTCGGAGCACGCCGGATCATGTGGGCCAAAGGACCGGATGTGATGGAGATGCTATTGCTGTTATGTCTTCATCCAATATTTGGATTGACCATTGCTATTTCGCTAGATGCACAGATGGTCTTGTTGATGTCACACATGCCTCAAATGCTGTTACTGTCTCTAACAATTACTTTACGCAGCATGACAAGGTAAACATCAATCTACTTTTTATCAGGATAATTCACTCCATCTGTCCGGAAAAAATAGTCTCATTTGAAAATATCTATTTTTCTAAGAATGTTGCCTACTTCTTTTATCTTCTTGAAATTAAATTAGGGTTACTGCATGCTTTTTTGAGAAATAACACTCTTTTGACAAATGAAAAAAAAAAGTGAGACTAGTTTTCTGGAACAGACATTGCATATGTTATACTCCCTCCGTTATGAGTAAACAGTCCACGCTAGAAGTTTGACTTATTAATTTCGTTATCTTAGTACTTCTTATAAATTTTACTTTCAGGTTATGCTGCTTGGACATAGAGACGGCTATACCGCTGATAAATCTATGAAGGTGACTGTTGTGTTCAATCATTTTGGGCCTGGTTTAGTTCAAAGGATGCCTAGGTGAGTAGTGTGCTACTTAGCAACTCATATAAATTATCCTATAATTCAATAAAACCATCTTTGAATAAATTTGATTTTTTGTCTAAATACAATAACAGGGTTAGATATGGATATGCACATGTAGCCAACAATAAGTACGACCAATGGTTAATGTACGCGATTGGTGGGAGCTCAAACCCAACTATTTTAAGTGAAGGAAACTACTTTGATGCATCAAATGATGAATACGCTAAAGAAGTTACAAAGCGAGAGACTCATGAGGGGAGGGGTTTTTGGAAGAATTGGAAATGGAGGTCTTCTAAGGATGTGTTTCTTAATGGAGCTTATTTTGTTCCATCTGGAATGGGGACTTGCGCTCCTCTTTACTCTAAATCACAAGTGTTTTCTGTGGCTCAGGGAACTTTGGTTCCTCTTTTGACCTCTGATGCTGGACCTCTCGAGTGTGGTGCAGGCAAAGCATGCTGATCGATATTAACTTTTTGGAAAAAATGCATCAAAAGTACCTGAACTATAGGGGTTGTTTGGATTTAGTAACTTATCTCTTTTTTTACCCATGAAAAATACCTTAACTTTTTTTTTTTGTGCAGCGGAGGTACCCATTGCTAACGCCGTCCACTTTTTGCCGTTAACTATCCACGTGTGATGGCACATGACTTCCTTTTAGGGGCAAAAAGGTCAAATCACAATGCCCCCTCCAATTTATTATCATTAAATTCTTAAAAGGCCCCTAAACTATTGATTTTTTCCTATTTGTTCTAATAACTAATTTTCGTTTTCATTTTAGCCATTACTTTTTAATTTCCATTAACATTTTCATAATCAACACTACCTTTGTAATAGTTAGAACCGCCCCTCACCGCCACTCAACACCACAGCCATCCTCTATCGCCGATGCCGCCGCCGTCAACCACCTCTCCCCCACCACAACCAAACTCAATTTTCCCTCCAAGCAACCCAATTTCTCAAGAAACCTCCATTTCCCACCTCCCACCTCCCACCTCCTCCAAATCCTCCATTCTTTCCGTCCCACCAAAATCCCCAACCTCCCCAGTCCCACAAACAACTTCCCCCTCCGACCACCGTCACCACAACAGCCCTTACACCACCAACGAATTCCAAGACAAACTCCTCTAATCTGCAACGTCGTCTCCGTCATCACCTTCCTCCTTCGCGAAGCCCAAGTCTCAACCCAACACCTCCGCCGCGTCATCCACCGTCGTCCCCGCCTCCTAATCTGCAACGCCTCATCCCCCGACCGCTTCCAAGCCTCCCTTTTCTTCACTGTTATCAACAATCAATTTTGATGATTTTGAAGAATTTCAAGATCTAGGTTCTTGATTTTGAAACCCATATCAAAATATTGATTTCGAATTTCAAGATCTGGGTTCTTGATTTTGAAACCCATATCAAAATATTGATTTCGAATTTCAAGAGCATGAACAAATGATCTGGGTTTCGATTTTGGTCTTGCAAAACCTTGATTTCGATTTTGTTCATACTTCGCCTGGGAATGGGAAAGGGGAAAAGGGGACGGGGGGGAAGGGAAGGGGAGGGGAGGGGGGTTATTTGAAAGTTAATAAGTTACTTTAACCCCCTTTATCTTTGTAAAATGTTCTCGTACCTGTAATTCCAGTTTTACCCCTTAAAAAAAGTCACGTGGTCAGTCACATGCATGGTTAACGGCAAAAAGTGGACGGCGTTAGCAATAGGTACCTCCGCTGCACGAAAAAAAAAATTAAGGTATTTTTCATGGGTCAAAAAAGAGATAAGTTACTAAATCCAAACAACCCCTATAGTTCAGGTACTTTTGGTGGATTTTTTCCTAACTTTTTTTAGTCATCTAGTAAATTAAACTCGTGTTTTGATTCTTTCTGGTTTTCTGTTTGATTTGTTTCTACCCGCATTTGAGTTTTTGTGTAAGAGATATAAACTGATCAAGAGATTTATAGGCATGGGGGAGAAAATGGAGATTTCTTGCAGAAGAAGATCGTAGACCGTGATTGTGTTTAATCATTCGTGTTTATATTTGAATGTTGATTTCATTAAATTGTAAAACTGATCTTTAATTAGATGGATGCCAGAAACTGAACACTACATATTAGAGCAGTAAATATGGATAGTTGGTGAAAGACTTGGCTATAAGGACTGAACCTCCAAATATATTGGATACTACTACTTAATTTCTGCGAATTTTACGAGAAGTGGCTTGTCTCAAGAATCTAGATTTGAGTTCACTGTACTAATTCATTTTATCGCATCTATCTTTGAACAAGATCATGAACACCATAGACTCAGTGCTGGCGAATGGGAACCTGGGAGTGGTCCGAGGGGAGGTGGTGAAGATCAAGATAGAGATATATTTTAATGATAGAGATAAGAATAGGAATAGATTTATTTTAATTATTATGGTTATTTTAATGTATTTTCGGATTTATTATTTAGAGATAATATTTTCATGCTTAGAAGTAGATTCAGGATTTAATTTGTTATTTTAGGCTTCTATTAAGTTACCATATAGATTAGGGTTGTTTTTAGAAGTGTTTGACTTGATTTCCAATGAGTGCTATAAATATAGGTCAAAATGTAATTCCAAAAATTAGATGATTTATTGAGATTTTTATTGAATAAACTTGAGAGTTTATTTTTCTTCCTAAAAGTTGATTAAATTCCTTTTGGATGCCAACTTTAGTATTGATTAAATTCTGCTAGGTTGAAGATCGTTTACTAGTATCGATTAAATTCTATTAGTTTCGATTATCTATCCCATCGTTTACGAGTATCGATTGAATTCTACTGTATTCGATTATTCATCTCTTTTATGCTTCCGCTGCCTACATCATTTGGTATTCAGAGCCTGAACCTGAATTTTTTTAAATTCAGTTAAGGTATTTGTTTATCTATTTTTTCTTCTTTTCCCAAAAAAAAAATCAAAAAAAAAAAATGTTTGATTTTTCGTGGCCGTTTGTTGAATCAGTAACAACCGACATTCTTGTTGATTGGTCAAAACCTCTGATTTACGATGAATGTCATTGCGAAATTTGTCAATTCAACGTTGTTCTTTGTTCTGCCAATTCACCCACTTCACAACTTACAAATGTGTGGTATCAACCTCTGACCCATGATGAAGAATCTTTTACACATCAATTTTTCGACCCTTTGATGTTCCTCCTATAAAGTCATCTTATTCAAATTACATCAAAAACTTGCTACTCAACGCGTTTATTAAGCTTCATTGGACGGATTGGTTGGATGTTGTCACAAATATTAGCAAGTTCAAAATGTTGTCACAAATATTAGCAAGTTCAAAATTCTTCAAAGATTGAAGGTTTTTCAAGTTCTATTGTCATGTTCCCGTGGAAAAACAATCATGTCATATGCTCTCTTTGAATGGCTACAAACTCGAGTTCAAAGCTGTTCCAAATTCGAGGATGAATTTTTCGCAGCCGAAGAGAATGGTGAAGATCAAGATAAAGATATATTTTAATGATAGAGATAAGAATAGGAATAGATTTATTTTAATTATTATGGTTATTTTAATGTATTTTCAGATTTATTATTTAGTAGGTAATATTTTCATGCTTAGAAATAGATTTAGGGTTTAATTTGTTATTTGAGGGACTCTCCTGTGCGGCCACCGCACGGCGTGCGACGGCGCCAGGAGCCGAGCCGCCATTTTTTATTTTATTTTTTTTTTGCAATCCCAATTTTTTTTCCTCCCAACAAAAGTAACACTTCTTATAACAAAATGTAACACTTTTTTTCCCAAAAATGTACCACAATTTTGCTTCAATAAATTAAAGATTGACAACTAAATTAGTTTAACACTTTCTATAAAGGAATGTAACACTCATTTTTTTTCAAATGTAACACTTTTTTTCACCCAAAATTAACATATGATTGACAACTAAAACTAATGTTACATTTTATAAAAAATGAATGTAACATTTTTTTTCTCAATTGTAACAGTTTATATTCTTAAATGTAACATTTTATATGAAATGTAACAATATTTTATTGAGAAAGTAACAATTGGAATCCAAACCCATTTATTTTTTTTTGTAAAAAACTGCTGTTACAATTAACAGTTTTCGTGTTACATTTTGAAGATGAATTTGTTACTTTTATCATAACAGAGTGTTACATCTTAGCTGAAGGAGCAGCTCAAACTTTTTATGTGTAAAAAATTATATTTTTTTTACAAAAAAATCAAACCATATCATGACCTATGTAGTTTTATTCGTCTCGTCGAGACGAACACAACGGTATTTTTAATTTTTTTTTTTGAGTTATAAATCTCAAGATATAGCATTTTAAAGTTATTGGATGTTTTTTTTTTATAGGGGCACACGTGGCACGATCTGGGGAGAGGGGAGGGCTGGATCTGGCCGTCGGTTGTAGCATAGCAGTACTGGCCGAGAAGTAGCGGAGCCGCACACCTTGCCGCACGGTGTGCGGCCGTTGTATTGAAGAATTTGTCTTGTTATTTTACGCTTCTATTAAGTTACCATATAGATTAGGGTTGTTTTTAGAAGTGTTTGACTTGATTTTCAAGTCTCATGAGTGCTATAAATATAGGTCAAAATGTAATTCCGAAAATTAGATGATTTATTGAGATTTTTATTGAATAAACTTGAGAGTTTATTTTTCTTCCTAAAAGTTGATTAAATTCCTTTTGGATGCCAACTTTAGTATTGATTAAATTCTGCTAGGTTGAAGATCGTTTACTAGTATCGATTAAATTCTACTAGTTTCGATTATCTATCCCATCGTTTACGAGTATCGATTGAATTCTACCGTATTCGATTATTCATCTCTTTTCTTTTATGCTTCCGCTCCGCTGCCTACATCAGGAGGGCAAGAGGGTTCAATCTACATAGGGACAGAGAGAGTATATAGATTGTTAATAAGTTCTTTACATGAATTCTTAAAATATACTACGATTGTGTACATTATGGTTAAAGAAAATGAAGATACAGAGATCCATTTTATGGTTAAGAAAATGAACACAACTGATTTTGATAAAGGCCCAAAGGGTGAGAAAGTACAAGTGGGCTGATATAAAATTATTCCAGTCCTCTTGATAATTTTGTAGAAATGATCCATTCTGGGCCTAAATTTCTGTATACGTACCGGACCCAGACCAGCTCATGGCCCGTTGAATCCGGCCCATTTGACCCGTCATACGCCGAAAATGGTTCAAAATAGCTGTAAGAAAAAGAAAAGGAAAAGTCCAAGAGCAATGCTATGCTAGGGGTATAAAATAAAGTCACGGTGAAATCTTGTTCACACAATGAGTTAACGATATTTTATTAGTTGCATCGATAGTGGACCAGTCACATTCTAATTAAAAACATCAATAAAATCATTTTGTGAGCAAAATTTTTTGACTATTTTGTGCTCCTAGTATTACTCAAAGCGCAAACAGGCAAAGTGTCATGCCCAAAGCTTGGTATTAATCCTGCCCTACTCAGGCCGGGCCGCTCCGATAGACAACTCTATACAATATACAAGATGGTCAGAAATTCTGACCATCTTGTGAGTTGAATCCATGGCGCTTGTTCATAAATTTCCTCAATAATACCCATTTCTCAACATTAAAGATTTTAACGAAAATACGAGTGTAAATAAACCTAAATACTCCCTCTGTCCCAGCACAAGTGACACTTATTTCTTTTTTGGTCCGTCTCAGCACAAGTGACACTGCCCAAAATATAAATGTTTTAATATATTTATATTCAACCAACCTCGCCATTTAACCACACTCATTATATCTCTTCATTTTCCACCACCCATTTTATTCAATCAACACTATTATTTACCCCACTCATTCTCTCTCTTCAATTTCTACCACACATATACTACATTTTCTTAATCTCTGTGTCCCAAAAGTGGGTGTCGCTTGTGCCGAGACGGAAGGAGTATATCACAAACGCGATATTATCATTCTCCTTTGCCATCATGCCTAATGGCTATATCCAAGCCAAACCTTCTAAAAATAAGAGTCCTCTATTAGCACCTCTAGCAGTCTTTAAATTTGCAACAAAAACTAGGAAAAGTAACAGCAAAATTGGTTCTTAGATTGACAAATGAAAATCAATGCTTTACATTGTTAAAAATATATATATATATATATATATATATATATATATATGATTTCGTGGCAGAAAAAAAAAAGTAGGTTTTGGAGAAACTAGTTTCTCTCAAATTTACAAAAATTTCATTTCTTTTACTTGCAAGCATTTGACGGAGAACTGATTTCCCCCAAAATTTTATGAAGAAAAATGTTCTACTTTCCAATTTGGCGTATGTCCTAAATTAAAGAACTGTCCCATTTTTAGAAATATTATCAAGTATATTTTGAAAAAGATACAAAGCAAACAAATATTGTTTCATAAAAATTTTGAAAAAAGATACAAAGCAAACATTTTTTCTATTTCAATGGGTGGAGTTATTTTTTTTATCAATGATGTAGATTGTTATGAATCCCTAATTAGTGGACCTAATTTTGTACTACTAAACTAAATTAGTACAACACTTAAGCAAAATAGATTATCAAAGGTAGTTAGACAGCTGAGATTTGGGACTTTTGAAGACCAAAACATATCCTTTTAATAGGTGTGAAAGGTCCCTTTTATTTTCTTATTGTGGTCGTCCTTCAATTTACGCTACCATTTGTATGATCATAAAAGTCTATTATTGATCATTTTCTTTGATTTGGACCGGCAGTCCACCCTTCAGCCATATTTCAAATTCCAGCTTTCAGTCAAGTTGTATGTCCATTTGACTAACACCCTCCCAGCATTATTAGGTCAGACCCCACAACCTTCTTACATGCTCTCTTCTAAGTACTCCCCGTCCCGAAAAATAGTCTCATTTACTTTATGCTGGTCTGAAAGGTTTGTAGCTAGGACTGTATTCTGGAAATGACCAGTTGTGATCTGAGAATACTATCACACGTGTCTTAACAACTGGCACAACAACTGTCCACGGACAGAATATAAGAAAAATGTAAAAACGCGGATAATTAAAAACAAGAATCTTAACACTTCAGCAAAACGATGCTTGCTGGAAAACTTTTATTAATAAAAGATCTTGCAGAATACAAGATACTAAACGAATACAATGAAAGAAAAATAAAAATACAATATGTTCTTGACTCAAGAACAATTGCAAAATACTAAGGACTAAAACTCTAGATCTATAACTTATGAATCAAATCCCAAAATCTGCACAAGGCAGAAAAGAATGAAGGGTGGATTGCTTACAAGAGTTCTTCACGGATCTAGAATTACTAAAAATCAAAACAACTTGAAGATCAAAACTCTTTGAGAACAAAAGACTTCAAGTAACAAACGGACTCTTGAAGAATATGATTTTCTCTCTTAATCGCTGGAATCCGTCAAAGTGACCTAACCTTTTGGAGGATCAAATTGACCAAAGAACATGAATTCAAAAACCAAAATTTTATCCGGATTTTGTGACCCATTTCAATATCATAGAAGATCATTTCCTCTTGAGCCCCCAAAGATTGTTCTGTTCAGAATTCCTTTGCACATAAAGCTGGGCACACACTCATTAAACATATTATTAACCAAAAAAATGATTAGCCCACAATTTGATGAAAATAATAATCAACAAAATGAAATTTTCACGAGCCCAAAGAAAACTTAATTTTGAGTTATGCCTAACAAGCACACATAGTGGAGATTAATCTCAATTAGGTGTGACATAGTATGAACAACATATCCAATGGTCCAGTTTTAACACACAGGAATTCAATGAGATGTCTTTCAATCATGTAGCCTCTAGAACACTTCCTTTTGAGGCATTGAATCAATTACGGGGAAGAGCTTTTCACTCTCACAATACAGTGTCACCATACTTTTTTCCTCAAGTGATGTATTTTTGCACAACGTCAGCATTTTGCCTAAATGAGTAGTGACTTCAAAGATAGGAGGCAGCTTATTTCCCCGTAAACTTAGATTAAGTGCCCACTCCATGATAAACAACACGAAGGAATTAACAATATAATTTTTATTATCAGGTTAAGAAGGGTCTCACATTCAAAGGTCAAACACAAAGCCACGGGAAAAGGTCAACCAAGTGATCACAAAATATAATCGTGCAAAGCATGAATGCAATTTTATTTTATTTTTTGCTTTTTTTTTTATTTTGTGTTTTCTGTAATATACAATTATACAGAGATGCAGACAGTTGTCCGCACACTTGTGGGATCAACTGGACTCACACACATCGAGAGAAAAATATCTCTCGAAAAACAAAGGCCTTGTGAAGATATCATTCAATCGTTTATTATTTACCTCAAATTGACGATTAATGATTTTTCGATTAACAATATCTCGAACATTGTGAAGCCTAAAATCAAGATGCTTAGGGGTAGAACATTGAATTGGGCCTTTAAGAATCTCTATGTTACCCTTAGCATCA
This sequence comes from Campanula takesimana, assembly GCA_026119855.1. Lineage (NCBI taxonomy): Eukaryota > Viridiplantae > Streptophyta > Magnoliopsida > Asterales > Campanulaceae > Campanula > Campanula takesimana. The sequence continues at coordinate 1,333,438 of JAOWBW010000066.1, read as the reverse complement.
ATTTATACATGCAAGGTCATGGTGATTGACCTTCTTTCCTCTTGATTTTCTCTTTTCATCCACTCCCCCAATGACCTGAGAAGTTAGATGATTTTCCTGTATCCTCCTGGATGGAATATCTTCAGACCTAATCACACCAGCTCTTTAATTCAGGTCAAATGCTTCTTCAGTTTCAGAATCTAAACCTCTTTCAGCTACTGTCTGACCACTTGTGGTGTCAGTTGTCTACTCAGCTGGTGTATCATCTGTCTGAACAATTGTTGGTTCTTCATATTCCTTAATTTCTTTGGTTCAGATTCATAATTAACCATATCATGTCCTCCTGTACACCCTGTAACACAATTCTCAGCAGATTTGACAATAAGATCAGGAGCATCATCAAAAATTGATTTAAGACATGAAATATTTTCAACCAACTTGTAACAATGATCTGAGGATCTTACTCCTTTCAAAACACATCTGTTTGAATCATCGAAGACCTCACACGTATTCTTATCAAACTTGACATGTAGATCGTCATCACACCATTGGCTTATACTTATCAAATTAGCCTTTAAACCATCCACATGCAACACATTGTGCAACCTAGGTAAGCCTACTATACTCAGCGTACCTTTGCCCATGATCTTACCTTGGGCACCTCCTCCAAAGTTTACCTTTCAACCTTTGTTTGATTCATAATCAATGAGGTACTCAAGGGATCCAGACATGTTCCGTGAGCACCCACTGTAGAAATACCAAGACCCCTCAGAACTTCCTTTTGAGGAGGTAAACATCGGTTGACACTTAATGTCCTCTTTCCTTACCCAAGTAGTTTTTGTAACAGACTTCTGTTGTCTATTCAGTTAAGTTGCAGGTTGAGTACTCAAATGTCTGCTCAGGTGGCCATCAGTCTTCATAAGTTCAAGTTCTTGTTTCAACTTATAGAAAAATGGTCGAATGTGACCAGGAACAAAACAGTGATGACAAACATATCTCCTCTTCCTATGTTTTCTGGATTTGACGGGAGATTTGTGTTCAACTTTAGAAAGACTCTCCCCCTCTTTGACAAAAATAGGACCTCCGTAGCCAACTCTTGGTTTTACCTCATTACCTATCTTTAAAACTTCTCTTGACTTAAATTTTCCATTGTTAAATTTAGTTGGAGTTTCGGTTTCTTTCTCAAGACAAGTTTTAAACATCTCACACTCAATATCTTTCTTTGTAAGTAAACCTTCCAACCTGGCTATAGAGTCCTTTTGAGAGTCACTTTCCTTAGACAACTACTCATTCTCAGCTTTTAGATTCATGTTATCAGAGGATAGTGTTCCAAAATTAGTTGTATCCTACCCTTAAAAGTAAGACCTTCAAAGCCAATTCCAGATTTTTCTTTATTATCACGACTCAAAATTTCTTCTAACTTGGATATGGAGTCTTTTTGAAAATCACTCTCTTTGGACAATCTCTCAACCTCATATTTTAAACTCACATTTTCAGCAGTAAGCTAATTATTTACCTGTTTGAACACTTTAATTTTTTCAATCTGTTAGGTCCACTCAACATAGAGATCAACGTAGGTATTGTGCAACTCCTCATAAGTTTCACTATCCTCATCCTCCTCCTCAATAACAACTTCAGACTTACCTGCAATTGTAGAGTTCAAGCAAGTATACTCACTGCAACCTGTTGTGCAGACAGTTGTGGTGACAGTTGCGCAGTCAGGATACTGCACATCTTCAGAATCACATTCATTTTCAGACAAAGTAAAGTGAGATGATTGCATGATAGACAAATGAGATGTCTCAGATTCATCATCACTATCACTGAGGGTCGCTGTATAGCTCATTCCCTTTTCAAAATTTTCAACCGAGGTAGAAGGGTATGGTGCCTTTTTCGAAAAATTTGTCAACATGTACTTAACCTTTTTGGTTATTAGGCACGATCCCCTTATTTCAATGTGAACTAAATCTTTAGATACCTTAATAGAATTGGTAAAAACAGTAGATTGTTCTTTGTTAGGTTCTTGCACACCAAAATTTAATTCGTAAATGGTTAAGATCCCAATTAGTTTGTCAAAACTTAAAGTCTCAACATCATGAAATTCCTTTACCAGCGAGATTTTCATGTTGAATCTTTATGGCAGGGATCTTAACATTTTTCTTACGAGACTAGCATTAGAGATGGATTCCCCTAACACGTATAACTCATTTGCAATTTTTATCAATTTAGAAGAAAAATCATTGATATTTTCATTCTCTTCCATTATCATATTTTCAAACACAATCATTAAAATCAAAAGCTTGTTTTGTTTACAGTCCATTATGGCTACTACAAAGATCGACTCTCAGTAATGTCGAGAGAAGGCTCTGATACCAATTGAAAGGTTTGTAGCTAGGACTGTTTTCTGTAAATGACCAGTTGTGATCTGAGAATACTATCACAAGTGTCTTAACAACTGTCAACGGACAGAATATCAGAAAAATGTAAAAACGCAGCGGATAATTAAAAACAAGAATTTTAACACTTCAGCAAAACTATGCTTACGGAAAACTTTCATTAATAAAAGATCTTGCAGAATACAAGATACTAAATGTTAAGCCAAAATGAGGGCTTAGTTTAAATTACCGCAAATGCACGGGTTGTAAATAGTATAGAAAAGTGCAAGTACGGGTCGATCCCACAGAGACAATGTTTACTTTAGGAAATATTTGCTTTTAATGGAAAAATAGTTAAAAGAAATGATTGGGGGTAAAATTGGTTTGTCACTATTTAGAAATAGGGATTTTTACCAATAAGTCCCTCATAGGAGATGGAATTTACCAATAAAAAACAGACATTTTTTTATTCTACCTTAGGGTCCCTAAGTTGAAATGAAAACACTCATAAAGTCCTTAATATAATTTAAATGACAACGCTACCCCTGTAACCCTAACAAAACACGTCTGCTCTCTCTTCCCCCTTTATACGACTCATATCCCTCTCTCTACTTTCTCGCTCCAGCTTCTCCATCTCGCCATGCCTTCCACCGGTGCCTCCGGCCACGACTTCCACCAGCGCCTCCAGCCACAACGTGCATCGTGATAAACGTGTTCCCTCGCCCAATTTTACTGTGAATCTCCTAATTTTTCTTTCTTCCTCGCTCGTCTCTTGCTTCACGAAATTGATTTTGCCGTTTTCTTTAGAGAAGAGAAAGCAATGATAGTAATGGTGGGAAGAGAACGAGATCTGGAACTTCTGATTCTGGTCGCCGACTCCGTTGACGATGACGAAGGATCTTCATATCTCTGGCCGCGAGGTACTATCTCTGCAATGTTCCTCTCTCTTGAACGAATTGCAGTGGATTTGAGGATTATGCTTAGTTCGATTTTGTGATTATGTTTGTTTTGGACAGTGATTTGATTAATTAGGGTTTTAGATTCTCATTTCAATCGGCTGGGTTATTTTTTTTATTTATCAGTTGTTGTTGCGTTTTTTTTATTATTTATCAGTTGTTAAGAGTGTATATTAGCAAATATTTGTGAAATTGAGTTATCAGTTGTTCGAAAAGGATGCAACATCGAATATCTGTTCTTAATAAGTGTGAAATGAGACTTTATTGAGAAATATATTAATTGAGAAATTGAGTTATCGGTTGTTCATAATCGATTTAACTACGATTGTGAAATCACACAACTGTTAAATCACACAACTGTGAAATCACATAACTATGAAATCACATTCACAGTTGAGAAATGATTTTACAAGTGAAAAATGAAAAAATCACACAACTGTAAAATCAATTGAGAATGAAAAATGAATTTCTCATAATTTTACAAGTGAAAATTAAAATTTTTATTTCTAAAATTTGAATTATGTATTGAGTGTACTTGTTTTATTCGTCTTGATGATACGATTAAAATGGTGGTTTTAGATTATTTTTTCGATTCTTAAATTTTGAGATATTGCATTTTATAATTTTGGGTGGAAAAAAAAAAGAAGAGAGAGAAATATGGAGAGAGAAAGTGAGGGATGGAGAAAAAACGCATCTTGCTTATGCGCTTAGCGCTAAGTAAAAAGCGCGCGCGCGTCTGGGAGGAAGAGGGGCAATTTGGTCCAGCGAAAATTCCCGGGACTTTTTGGTAGGTATCCAAAATGTCTGTCCTTATTGATCGTTTTTATTTGGGTGAGGGACTTATTGGTCAAAGTCTCATAGAAATAAATTGTAAATACTCTAACTTTGGATTAAAACTTCTTATGTTGAAGGAATTCTCGAGATTGGGACTCGAACAATACATATTCATCAAGTAATCATGCTCTTTTAGATTAAAGTTTCATTTCAAAACAAGGATGATACGCTAGGTTGTGTCAACTTCTTATGACCAAAGCTTAAAACACTCGTATTTTAATACTAACACGACCTTTCTCTCGATGGTTCCGTTCATTAGTAAAAACCTATTAAGTTCATGTAAATCCACGTACTTTCCACTCACGGAACATCCCTAGGCCATTAATCTACTCTCATGATTAATAGAAACCCAGTTACTTCATATGGTTCCGCTAGTCGAGATTCACCACTAGATCCTTCTCTCGACTAACTAGGATTCATACGAACAAGGACGTCATCATGGTCGTAGACGTTTAGTTACGATATGAAGAAATTTTTTTAAGATGAAGAGAAGAAAAGAGAGCATGAATTAAAGTAATGAACACATTATGTTGAGTTTCCAACCCCAAAAATATGGTGGATTACACACAAGCCATTAATGTTATGATCATAAAGAAATAAGAATAAGACATAAATAATAAAAAGAAGGAAAAGAGAAACTTTTTCTTATGATTAATGACTGAAAATAATCTTCAACACCTTTCCAACTTTCAAGTACAAGAACACTAAGAACAATTGATGATTCTTAGGATTTAATGATATTTTTAGAACGTAATTTATGCTAGAGTATTGTTACAATAGTTTCTAGATATTTTTCAATGCTAAAAATGTCTTCTTAGATAGGCATTGTGGCCAAAAGGAGTGTCCATTCCCGGAATTCAGCCTAAAAGGTGCCTTTTGGAAGGCATTGCTTCAGAACAGGTACAGAAGAGGTCCGGACGGGTATTGTGGTTGGTCCGACCGGACCAAGGCTCCAGAAACACCAAATTTTCAAAGGTTCGGCCGGGTATATTGATTGGTCTGACCGGACCAAGCTTTTTAAAAGTTGGATCTCTTTTTTTTCCATGGGGTCCGGCCGGGTCTTACGAGAGGTCCGACCGGGCCTATGCTCAGCTGATCCGCTCTTGTTTTCTTCTAGTGCCAAAGTGTCCTCCAATGCTTCCAAGCCTGGCCTTAGATCAAAAAATGCTCCAAAAAGTACCTAAATTATGTCCAAAATACACACAACAATACCAAGCACATCATATCCACATATTGAGACAAAATAGACTGAAACAAGGCTTATTACTACTAAAATAGAGTTAAAAAGATAATATTTTAGACCTTAAATGACTATAGAATAATCTTTTATCCACTCCCCCACACTTATTCCTTGCTTATCCTCGAGCAAGTTAAATATTTGACCAGTTGTGATCTGAGAATTCTATCACAAGTGTCTTAACAACTGGCACAACAACTGTCCACGAACAGAATATCAGAAAAAATGTAAAAACGCAACGGATAATTAAAAACAAGAATTTTAACACTTCAGCAAAACTATGCTTGCTGGAAAACTTTTATTAATAAAAGATCTTGCAGAATACAAGATACTAAACGAATACAATGAAAGAAAAATAAAAATACAATATGTTCTTGACTCAAGAACAATTGCAAAATACTAAAGACTAAAACTCTAGATCTAGAACTTATGAATCCAATCCCAAAATCTGCACAAGGCAGAAAAGAATAAATGATGGATTGCTTACAAGAGTTCTTCACGGATCTAGAATAACTAAAAATCAAAACAACTTGAAGATCAAAACTCTTTGAGAACAAAAGACTTCAAGTAACAAACGGACTCTTTGAAGAATATGATTTTCTCTCTTAATCGCTGGAATCCATCATCAAGAATGACTGGTTTCTTCTCCTTAAATAGCCACTACATTCCTTGATTGGTGAGAGTCCTACATTACCTAAGATATAAAGAGATAACCACCAAAGATAAAATATTACTCCCTCTGTCTCGGACTAAGGTTCTTAGTTTGACTTTACACGGAGATTAAAAAAAAAATGTTGTGAGTATGAAAAAGTAAGTAAGAGAAAGTAGGAGAGATAAAATGGGTAAGGAGTTTTTGTTGTGAGAATGACAAGTGGGTCTCATGGTCCATTTTAGGTAATAAAGCAACTAAGAGCCTTAGTCTGGGACAAACCAAAAAATAAAGTAAGGACATTAGTCTGGGACGGAGAGAGTAGTAGGTTAGTCAACTAAATCACTAAATATAATTATCCTAAAATAAACCTACCTAAGATAATTTACAAATAACTAAAATATAAACAAATTAAATAAAGAAAATATACAACTCATAATTACATAAATCACAAAGATATTTTAAAAGTATTTATACTCTTTCATGGTCAACACAAATGAACATTGATTATAAATTAATATCAGTTTAATCATTTTAACAAAATATTATAAAATACTTCTGAAAAATTAGTAAGGGATTTATGAATAATATTTTTTACAATTTCACTAAAATGATTAAGTTGAAATTAATAGTTGCTCTTGATCAAGAGTAAATTTAAAATTATTAGAAGTAATTAGTATTATACTTATAGTCCCTCCATCGTGAAGCAATGTTTCAAAAAACAATTGTTTTTAATTTAAATAAATTTGAGTAATAATTTAAAGTTAATTAATCACCCTTATTATGAAAATATAAAACCTATTATCAATACACCAATAATCAATAGCAATTTTTAGATGTTCATTAGGATGAGTAAATTACACCTATATTTATTACTCGAAATCTATATATATTAAAAGCTGAGGCGGGGGATGTGGATTCGCCACGTGGACATTTTTTTGCTAAAGATTGCTTTTGGTGAAGCCATGTCATCACCACCTTAAACTCTAAGTGAATTTTGATATTCTTTTTATTAGCTAATAATATTAGTTAAAGATATTAATTATTATATAGGTTAACTATTACTATTATTAGTATTAGTTAACCATAATAGTTACTATATAAGGTAACTATTACTATTAATAGTATTAGTTAACCATAATAGTTACTTCCTCCATCCCAGAGTAAGAGTCCTACTTTCCATTTTGGTATGTCCCAGAGTAAGAGTCATATTCCTAAAATGGCAAAGAATCTTTACTATTCACCCCACTCATTCTCTCTCCTATTTTACTTTTATACTCACAACACCAATCAATTCACTATTCTCTCCCACTCATTCTCTCTCCTACTTTACTTTTACACTCACAAAATTTACATCACTTCCAATATTTATTAATAAGTGTGCAAATGAGGGGTATGACTCTTACTCCGGGATGGAGGGAGTACTATTTAAGTTTAACAATTACTATTAATAGTAATAGTTACTATTTAAGTTAACTATTACTATTACTATTAATAGTATTAGTTAAGCATAATAGTTACTATATAAGTTAACTATTATTATTAGTAGTATTAGTTAACAATGATAGTTACTATATAAGTTAACTATTACTATTATTAGTATTAGTTAACAATGATAGTTACTATAAAAGTTAACTATTACCATTAATAGTATTAGTTAACTATTATAGTTACTATATATATAAGTTAACTAATACTATAACATCAGTTAACTATAATAGTTACTATATAAGTTAACTTTTATTATTAATATTATTAGTTAATTATACTAGTTATTATATATATTAACTATTATTATTTATGATATTAATTAACCTAATCTTACGTCTTATGAAGCGATGTCAGCATTGCCCCTACAACTAATAGGCTATTTATTTTTCTCATTCTTAGCTAATAGTATTAGCTAATTTTATTAGTAACTATATAAGATACTATTATCTTTAACTTATTATTTTAAAATACTATAAAAGACTAATTCTACTTATAGTCATCGTCTATAGATGCAATACTCATATATATAATCTAGAATAGAAAATTTAGGGAGTGCTAAATTTATTGTGAGCAATCATGTATTCGTTAATAATTAATTTTAATATATTATTAAATTTTGAAGGTTTCCAACTTTCCAATAGTCATATTGATAATCCATAACACTAAATTAACAAAATCAAACTATTATGACTTAAGCAATTATCACTTCAGTTACAATTATAGGTCATAGAATTTCAAAGGTTGAGAACATGTAAAGATCATGAAATTTACATCGAATGTATAACAATATCTTTAACGAATGAACCACTAAAGTTTACGTTCATCTAAAAATAAACCAAATATGGTATATTAACTAATATCTACACATAAATTAATGGTCTCATTAATTTTTGATAAACGGCTTAAACTTTATCGAAAATATTTTTGATTGTTCGCTCTCCTCATACTTCAACGTTATTGGCTTGCAAGTCAACCCCAATTTTTTATACTGAAATTCAAATAGATAACTTCTCAAAGACATGGGTAAAATTATCATTTGTTAGGTGTATCTCATTTTCTTTTTGAACTCAATATCCAAGAAAAGTAGTTTACTACTTTGTCATCCCATTCATTTATTTATGTGCTCCCAATCCATTACTATGCGGAGCACGGGCTAAATTACTAGTTCGTTCTAATTAACAACAACTACAAGAAAAGTGAGAACAAGACAGATCGAGAGACCATTTTTCATATTTTCGAAAAACCTGCTTCTAAAAAATAATGTTAATAGTTCAAAAAAATGTTAAAACAATATTTTGTAAAGTTACAAAAAAAAGAAATTCTTACAATATCCTGGAAAAAGTTTGGCGAGCGACAACAGCTTTTTGAATGGATGGAAAATTAAGAGTAGGGATGGCAACGGGTCGGGTTCGGGGCGGGTTTCGCCAAAACCGAACCGGCCCGAAGTGTATCAATATTGGAAGTGATGTAAATGTTATGAGTGTAAAAGTAAAGTAGGAGAGAGAATGAGTCGGAAAGAATAGTGAATTGATTGGTGTTGTGAGTATAAAAGTAAAATAGGAGAGAGAATGAGTGGGGTGAATAGTAAAGATTCTTTGTCATTTTAGGAATAGGACTCTTACTCTGGGACGTACCAAAATGGAAAGTAGGACTCTTACTCTGGGACGGATGGAGTATAATTTTTCAGCTCATACTTGCTTGGGCCCAATCTATGTTTAAGCCTAAATTTGAATCAGTTATATAAATCAGTCTTAAATCATCCAACCTCACCCACAAACAACTATAAAAATAAATTGCACAACACTTATAATATGTTAACTAACATAATATGTTAACTTTGTACATAGGGGTGCGGGTCGGATCGGATCACGAAGGGTCAACATCAATACCCTAACCCGACCCTAATCCGCTCGGGTCATGAAAATTGCAACCCGAACCCTACTTTTTCGTGACGGATCACCTTAGGGTTCGGATCGGTTCGGGCAAATTGTCATCCCTAATTAATAAGAGTAAGTATTTTATTGTTCAGCTCAAGAAACTTATGCTTACTTAAATTCATTTATTTCAAAATTTGAGATGTAAAATTCTATCTCAATGAATAAAATTTCACTTTTAAAAGAGCAGTTTAATTTTCTTGAAATTCATGCTCCCTCTGTCCTAGAAAGATATTCCCTCTTTTTTCGTCGTTAATACGAATGAATTTTGAGTAAAAATTGAAGCTACTTTTAATTATTTTAATAAAAATTTAAAAATTGTTATTAATACACCATTATAAATACTATTAATACCAATTTTTAGATTCATATTAAGATAATTAATAATAGCCTTAATTATTGCTCAAAAAAATTTCATAGTAACAACGAAAAAAAGAGATTATATTTCAAGGACAGAGGGAGTTTTTTTTTTTTTTTAATTAGAATCCAAATGCTTTTTTATGAATAGTAAAAATAGTCTAATTAGTCTTTTGTCATTAAGCGCCACAGTAAAAAAAATAAAGATCGTTTTCAATGCACGCACGCACGCACGGACATAAGTATTATATAGTATTGCATTTTCTGGAAAAAGGAGATCAAGAATTAGGTGTTGAAAAAGTTTTGAAAATGTACATGTTTCCATAACCTTTATTTGAATGATGTGTATTTTTGTAATTTTGTTCCTTAATTGTCTTCTATCTAACAATGACAATTACCTTACTTGATTGCTATCTTGTCTTACATGCACCTTTTTCTAGAGCATGCTATTTATAATACTCCATCTATATACATTATTTTGACTTTTTTTGTCAACGTGTGTTATTTTTGATCATGCATTTGTGTCAATCTAATGATCACAATAAAATTATAAAAGTTGTTATTGGTAATCACAAAATTATTTATCAATTACAATTTTAAGAATTTCATTAGGATGATTAAATCGACATTAATGCTGAATCAAAGTTTATTTGTGTTGATCGTGAAAAATCAAAATAAGACAAATTTTTGGAGACAGGAGAGAAGAGGAAGTATATTATTGCCTTGAATAAAAAGAACGCAAAATCTTGGGAAAAACGCGTTTTTTCAAATACTTAGCAAAAACGTGTTTTAAAAAAACGCGGTGACATTTTTGTAAATAATCGGAACTTCTCAACGGTTCTGGATATCAATATAAAGGCTTCTGGATATGAGATTGATAGCCAGAACCTTTGAAAGTGATAGCCAAATGGGTCTTGAATATCAATATAAAGCCTTCTGGATATGAGATTGATAGCAGAACCTTTGAAAGTGATAGCCAGAAGAGTTCTCTGGTTCTGGATATCAATATAAAACCTTTTGGATTGGATATGAGATTGATAGCCAGAACCTTTGAAAGTGATAGCCAGAAGGGTCCTGGATATCATTATAAAGTCTTCTATATATCAATATAAAGTTTTCTGAAAGTTTTGAAAAATACGTTTTTCCAAACATTAGAAAAAGCACGTTTTACAGGAGAGTAACCCTAATAAAAAGAAAAAATAACATATTGGAGTGGCTTCAAATGGCCGAGCTGTTATATGGAGGACTAATCAAACACGGCGGTTACATTTTTCTACCCTGACTTAGTGAGCCATGTGGAGGTTGATAAGTAGTCAACTATTCATCTCTTCAGTCTTGATTTTCTTTTACTACACTTTAATGAATCGGGCCGTTTGTTTGACTTAGATATTTGTTTAAGTAACTTTTTCGTTCAAGCATGCCCATCTCATTAACATATGGATAATTAGTTAGTACCTTTATTTATTTGGTGAGATCAAACCACTTTTAAATACTCTCTCTCTCTCTGACCCAGAAAGATAGTTATATTTTGATTTTTTATGTTCAATAAAATTGAACTTTGACCAAACATTGGTGTCAATCTAATCATCACAACAAAATTATAAAATGTGTTATTGATAAATCACTTAATAATTTATCAATTACAACTTTTAGAATTTCACTAGAATGATTAGATTGACACTAGTGTTTGGTCAAAGTTCATTTTGTTGATCATAAAAAATCAAAATAAAACTATCTTTCGGAAACAAATGGAGTATATAGGAGTATGAAAGTAGGTAGGTACATGATTTTTTGACAATGGAGAAAAAAATCGAACTATTGGCACTCATATTTTCCAAATTTGGTTGGTAAGCTGTTTTCTAATAGGACCATGACTGGTTGAAAAGGGAGACCACCAGAGTCATGGTGTTGATCGGCAAGGGAGAGATTTATTAGTACTCCCTCTATCTCTAAATGAATATCTAAATTTTATTTTAATAAAAATTTGAAAATTTCAATTTTTTGTATAATTTAGTGACAATGATTCATATATAATCTTGTAATCTCCTTTCCAAATATTTAGTTTTGAAAGTATAAAAAGAGTGGTAAAAAAATTTGGAAAAAAAATAATTAGGTATAAAGTTATAATAAAAATAAATCATTTTAAGAAAATTTGTTTTAAAAAAAGACATTCATTAAATGACCAGGGAATAATACATTATGACAATTGAGCATAGTTATAAATCTCGTCCCGTACCGGTACGTACCGGCCGGTACTTCCCGTCCCAATCGAAAACCGGTGCGGTACAGATATAATTCCGTCCCAGTTTCTGTACCGCCCTGAACCGCCACGTACCGTCCAAACCGGTCTGTACCGGACCGAACCGGCCGAGATGGTTGTCCCGGTCGGTACGCGAAAAGAAAGACTTTTAAACCAATTTTTAATTGTCGGACCTAATAAAATATATTCAAACTTGAGTTTTTTTTATATAAAAAAAAAACTATGCCCTAGATTTATACTTCATGATTAATCAACATCCATTCACCGCAATAGAACTTTCAAGGTCGTTAAGTAGCTAAACAGGAACAAGGCAGCCTGTGTAGTCAAAGAAATTGAAGTTGCATATCAGTAATTTGTAAGCAATCTAGACTAAACTTATGCTAATATTGGTATAGTTTGATGATAAAATACAAGCTTCTGTAATTTTTTGTTGAACATATGTTATATATATAATTATCTTAAAAATTACTAAAAAGTGTGGTAAATCTGGTATGGTACACTGGTACATTTTGGTACCGGTACGTCCTGTCTCAATAGCAAAACTGGTGCACTGTCCGGGATTGTATTTATAACTATGCAATTGAGACATAAAGGATGGAACCATAAGACATGTTGGCCATAGCCGGAGAAAATGTTTACCTGCATGGCTGCATCATTTGATCAATAATACACATTATCTCTTCTTCCTTTTATTGAGAAAGAAGGCAGGCAGATTGGACTTTCTACCAGTTGGAGCAACTATTTTATATCGAGAATTAACTAGCCAATGTCTGACTATATATAAATTTAAGGCTACTCCTCCCATTACCAATTAGTCTTGAGATGAAACATCAGACTATATAAAGATCCAGGGTCACTTCTCCCATTACCAACACTACCACACCCGTCTCATCTCAGATTCAAGGATGTGAAATAATCACCTTTCTAATAGCGCCATTAATTCCACCATAGCATGCTATTTTATTGACAAACAAGTACTCTATTTCGTCCTTAAAACAACTAATGAGTAACCCGTCGAAATTCGATGGAAATAATAAGGCTAATTAATTAAGAAAATCTGATGCAAGGCATTTTTATACCGAGAGAGAGAGAGAGACTTAAAACTATAGTTCAGCATTTAAAGAGCATAAATCTGGTAATTAGGTGTATAATAAGTGGCAAATATGTTATACAACTCTATATTATGGGAAGTAATATAAAGTATAAAGAACCCCCCCAACCAAAAAAAAAAAAAAAACTCTTATAGTATAGTCTTTGTAATGCTACTAGAAAATCAACAATGGTGATTCATTTATACACATTGGGAGACTGCAGTTGTCATCCAATGTCTACGGCAAATAATTACATACACACATTACAATCAGTACTCAAATTGAAGAAAATCAACAATGGTGATTCATGTACTTCCAACATTCTTATTTTATTCAAGGGTGTGCGTTACATTTATGATGTAGTTGTTATTTTCATTGAAGAATATGTTAAATCCAATATAAATGAGAACTCCAGCATGTTATGCAAACACTTGAAATTTCACTTATATAACATAATAATAGGATTCACACACACTAACAAACATAGAGAACAATGTATGAAAAAAAAAACATCAAATTTCTCATTTAAAAAAAAAAAAAAAAAAAAACATTTTCATTGATAATTAAAATACCATATTCTTTCTTATCTCAAAAAAGAAGAGTAAGAGAGGGACTTCTTTTGACCTGCATGACAATTTCCTACATTTCTCCTCTTTTGCATAAATATTCTAATTCTATTATTCAAGTATGTGTAAATTTCATCAAATACAATCAACACTTTATACAGTATTGCCTACATTTCAACAGATCATGAAACAATCCTTTTGTATGTAAAAAACCTGGGCATAGAGTGGGTAGCAACAGATGTACAGTTGCTAAAATCAAAGGAGTTGCATAGAACACAGTTTAGATGTATAATTGTCTAAGCTTCTTGTAAGAGTTAGTTAGGTAGGTGATTACGATGAATTCAACAGCTTGTTGCTCTCAATCACTTGATTGTTTGTTATCATTGCCTGTTAAAAACAAAATCATAAAATTTTGTGAGTTATTTTGCAATTTAATGTCACATTTGAAATTCATTTCTCATTCTTAATTCCTAAAAAAAAATCTCAACCTTTTGTCAATTTTAGTAACAAAAGTTTATGAAAAAAATTTGACATCTGATTCTAAACTTCTAAGTTTCCAAGTATATAACAAAATAATATTTAAGGATACAAAACTTTTGCTAAAAATTCATTCATTTTAAGATAAAAAGTTTCCAAATATGATCATTCATTTTGATTTTATTTTAATTTTTAGGGGAATAGTGAGTAATATCTAATCTCTACATAAAACGGCCATAAAGTCAACAAAAATCAATCAATTTGAGTTTTAAGGAAATGGACAAACAACTTTGTCTATAATTTTATTTTATTTTTTTTTAAACTAACTTTGTCTATAATTTCACGCTATCTTACTGTTAGAGCAATAAAAAGACTTGATAAGAAAAGCGAGCGATCACAAGAACACCAATTTACGTGGTTCACCAACTTGGCTACGTCCACGAGGGGGGGGAGAGAATATTATTATCAATCTGGAGAAACGATTGCAAGATCTCACTATTACTGCTACACGAATTTTGATCACAAAATTCCTAACTGTGTAACTGTAGAATTACAGACCTATTCTGAGCACTCTAATAATTTATCTGAGACAAAATCACTAACTTTGATCTAGACTAATGGCCTCTATTTATACCGGTGAAGTCTATCTCAAAGTATGCAAGGAACTTGGAATTCTAGTACAAAACTGACTTGAAAACCTTCCCTTTTACGTAACTGCTGAACACTGCACGAAATAGGTTTCTGAAGACCTGGTCCGGGCGGGTACTGACCTTGGTCCGTTCGGACCCATAGCCTTGGTCCGGTCGGGTCCCTCTTATGGTCCGCCCGGATCTACTCCTCTCTATAACGTAGAAATTCCGACGTGCTTTGGAATGCCCGGGTCTTGAGCCTAGCGCGCCCGGACCTTTGAGGTCCGCCCGGGTCTTATGAACAGGTCCGCCCGGACCTATTGCCCTGTGCTCTGTCTAGGAATTGCG
Source organism: Campanula takesimana (assembly GCA_026119855.1). Taxonomy (NCBI): domain Eukaryota; kingdom Viridiplantae; phylum Streptophyta; class Magnoliopsida; order Asterales; family Campanulaceae; genus Campanula; species Campanula takesimana. Next base: position 1,318,255 of record JAOWBW010000066.1, on the reverse strand, counting down.
AGATTTCTTCTCTTGTTTAATCCATTAACTTGGCGTCCCAAATTCAAAGGCATTAACCCAACACTTACATTAGCACAATCATATGGAAGTTTAATTGTATGTTCATGCACGTGCGAAGATGGAATTTTTTTCTATTTCTCGTATATATTGTCAACCTTTTCTAATTTGTTAAGTAAACTCCCACAATAATGCTTTAAGCCATTTATAAACATTATTCAAATAATATTTGGTGGGGGTACCTAAACTCGACTCGAGCGCCTATGTTACAAAAGTGTCATTCATACGTAGCCAATATTTTATTAAATAAGCTTATTTTTACTCTTTATTTCTATCTAAAATAATTGTATAATTTTTTGTTAGTTTAATTGCATTCTGATAAAAAAAAAATACTCAAATAATTATCACCCTAGTTAGGGTTATTAACCTATTTGCATACTTCCTCCGTCTTTTTAGTCTGTTTACTTTTGGTCAATGGGAGTAAACTTTGACCACACATTTAATGTCAATCTAATTATCCTAATGAAATTCTAACATTTGTAATTGATAAATAATCATTTAATTTATCAATAATAATTTTTAAAATTTTATTAGGATTGTTAGATTGACATTAAATGTTTGGTCAAAGTTTCTCCTGTTGACCAAAAGTAAACAGATTAAAAAGATAGAAGGAGTATATTTTTAATACATTTATTCCCGATAAGGACTACACTGTACGTACCTAGATAGTCATGGTAAAAAATTTGTCAATATTAGGCTAAAGGCGATAAGCCCTAAACAGTGTCGAAGCCACATTATGGAGAAGGGGACCCCCTCCAATTTTAGAGATTTTTTTTTCAAATAATTACTTTAAAAAAAAATTACCAATATAACATTCAAAAGAAAGTATGTACCAAAGTAGCATTCCTCAACGAAACCGGCATTAGGAGTCATGTTTTAACAATAAAACCAGTAGTACGACTACCGTTTTCAGATTTTTCTTTTTTCCCTAAAAACGGTAGTGCCAATGCCTTGTTTGGATTAGGGTGATTGCCTTCTCTGGATGAGGGTGATTAGGGTATACTCCCGGGTGATTAGGGTATTCTCTATCCGTTTCAAAATATAAGTTGTTTTGGATTATTTTTTTTACACATATATTAAGATGAGTTAATTTAAAATTACATTATTCTTCTTAATTACCATAATTTTTGGTGTCATAATTAATGTTTTCAAATTAATATTGAGTGAGTACACAAAAAAAAAATAGTAGCCAAAATAAATAAGGGTAGGTCAATGTTTGTTTTCATTGGTGGATTCTTATAAATTTTAGCTTTAGTAATATTTTCAGTCTAGTTTGTTGTGAAAATATTTATTATTATCGTTAAATGAAGTAGTTAGTACGTTCATAGATAAAAGTGAAAGGCTAAAGTAACTTAACATCACACAGAGCAAGGTTCAAGGTAAACATTTTCTTTATACTGCTGAATTGTTGAAAATCAAATAGTAACTGACGTTAAGTTCATTTAGTTTGCAGTTATTCCCTAAATGGGATGAGCATCCAAATCTTGTTGTGAGTCATCTTAATATTTGTTTGGAATATAATTAGATCTTACTTTGCTTAAAAAAAAGTGTTCAATTAATTATTAAACCCTAATCACCCTTATCTAGAGAAGGCAATCACCCTAATCCAAACAAGGCATTGGCACTACCGTTTTTAGGGAAAAAAGAAAAATCTGAAAACGGTAGTCGTACTACCGGCTTTTTTGTGAAAACGTGACTCGTACTACCGGTTTCGTTGAAGAATGCTACTTCAGTACATACTTTCTTTTAAATGTTATATTGATAAATATTTTTTTGAAAAGTGATTATTTGGAAAATAATTCAATTTTAGAATTATCAGTATTACAACATTCAAGATTTTGGGGGAAAAAAAAGTTCTTTTTAATAATGAATATGATGAAATTGTACATTTTGACCACCCTTAATTTTAGTAAATTTTGTACTGAATTATTATTTTGATCTCTTTGTATACCAAATTTGAATACGTCAACTATAATAATTATTTATTAAATACAACCCCTATCTTAATATTTTTGACTCCACTACTGCCGGTTAGAGTAGTATTTCATTTTCAAATACTACCTCCGTCCCAAGATTTTCATACTTTTTTCGTTGTTATTGCAAAGCAATGTTGAACAATAACTTTGGGTTGATTTAATTGTACTAATGAAAATCTAAAATTTTTATTAATACACCATCAACAATACTAGCAATAGCAAGATTCAGATCTTCATTAAGACAATTAAATCAACCTAAATTATTGCTCAAATTTCTTTCGCAATAACAAAAAAAAAAGTATGAAGATCATTTTGAGACAGAATGTGTATAGGCTAATAATAACTAAAGTGTAAAATTCTAAATTGGTTTTTCTTCCTAATAGCAGACTATCGGGGCAGTTTTTGTATACTCCGTCTCAAAATGTTTTTCCGATTTGACTATTCAAACTTTTTAATAATATGAATACTTGCTTCACTAGTTATGTTTTGTTTATGCACATTTAAGGCAAAATTGTTAAAATGTGAAGAACTTTTTTGGACATTGAAAAATGACAAATAAAAAAATCATTTTGGAGGGAGTGAGTAAATAAGCCGTCGACTTTTTCATACATTGCGATGTTAACATCTACTAGTGTTACTCTCGTGCGGTGCACAGGGCGTCATTTATATTTAAACTTTTTAAGACCCTTCTTAATAACTCGACAAAGAAATTCATAATAACAATATAGTATTAGCAACACAATTTAAAATATATGAGTGTAAAATAAAACACAAAATCTTGGGAAAAACGCGTTTTTCCTAACTCATAGGAAAAACTTGTTTTCGAAAAACACGGTAGCATTTTTGTAAATATATGGAACTTCTTTAAAAATTGCGCGGTGGCATTTTTGTAAATAATCGGAACTTCTCAACGGTTCTGGATATCAATATAAAACCTTCTGGATATGAGATTGATAGCCAGAACCTTTGAATGTGATAGCCAGAAGGGTTCTGGATATCAATATAAAGCCTTCTGGATATGAGATTGATAGCCAGAACCTTTGAAAGTGATAGCCAGAAGGGTCCTGGATATCAGTATAAAGTTTTCTGGATATCATTATAAAGTCTTCTGGATATGAGATTCATAGCCAAACCCTTTGAAAGTGATAGCCAAAAAGTTTTGAAAAACACGTTTTTCCTAACCACTAGAAAAAACGCGTTTTACAGGAGACCAACTCAATATAAAAATAAAAATTAAATTTAAGAAAATGTATTCTAAGTATCTTTTAAACCTGTCATGCGTCTTTGTCTTTTCCTCATTCCATACACTTTTACCTGTTAATTAGTCGGACGTCATTGAGGCATTGCTACTCCCCTGCTTGACTCCCTTCTCTTTTCCCTTCCCCTTCCAGTTTTCACCTTCATCTCTTTGTATATAAAGTTATTTTCCCATCCGTCTCAAATAAAATTATGCATATTATTTTTTGAGTCCTCATTAGAAACTAAATATTTTCTAAAATAGAAATTTTATAATACTTTTTTATTCCTTTTCTCACTTTTATGCACACTCCACTAATCTTTCTATAATTTCAATTACCAAACTAAAGTGCAAAATGTGTACTTTTAAATGGGAAATGTGTAACTTTAATTGGGATCGATTGCAAATTGCAGTATGCATGTATAGCACTATATTGATATTAGTTTTTTTTTTAAATAATTTTCCTTTATAATAAATCAAATAATTGAACAGATGCTATTATTAAGTACGTGAAAAAATTTGAAATACATTATGTTTCCAGAAACTGTATTTAGATAATAAAGTAACTTTCCATTTCATAATTTCAAAAAACATTTTTTGCATCAATTACATCGAATAGTTTTCATAGATTTTCATAAATTTCCTATAGTAATTACCATAAATTAATTTTCTATGTTGAGTAATAATTTTCAAAATCAAATATTTATTTTAGATGTTATTTAATAATTTTCATAAATCACCTTTCCTTATACTCTCCCCGTCTTATTGCGAATTGTAAAATTTGCATTTTTAGTGTCCTATAAAAATTGCAAAATTCAAACGTAGAAAGTTTTTTATAGTAACTTTTAATTATTGAGACCTACTTGGCGTATTCACATCAACTAACCCACATACTATTCTCTACCCTACTTTTCTCTCATACCCAATTATCTACACTCACAATACATCACCTTTTTATTTATTTTTTCCTTAATTCTCGTGCAATGACGATTTTTTGCAATTTAAAATGGGACGGAGGGAGTATTAAATTTAATTATTTTCAAATTTACTTTCTTTATTACCTTTTCATATATTCATATATTGTATTTAGTGTAAGTTTGAAATTTACTTCTGCTTATTCGAAAGTAATTTTTAGAATTGATTTTGCTAAAAAATATTAAACGCAATTTTCTGTTTCGCTTCATATTCTCAAAAGTGATTCTCAAATTTGTTTGGATTGCATCCCACGATTTTAGGACAGTTATTTATGGGTATATTTTTAAGATGGTGACATCTTGATCAGACATCTTCACATCTGGCAGAATTATCAATAAATTAATTATAACTATCCTAACTAATTTTATTTATCTACAGCTAAGTAAAAACGTGTTACAAGGCCTACTCTCAACAGAAAAGAAGACCAAGTCAAAGATTCATCAAGATAGAGCCCGGATTTATAGGATAGTTTGTTAAAGTTTGGATAGGACTCTTGTATTTTCTATTTAATCGAACTTGGAGGAACACCATAACACACACTCACACAACACTTTGTACTCCTCCACAGTTCAAAAACAAGAAGATTAATAATATCGTTTGGGTAGGAAGGTGCTCTTAATCACCTCCCGAGGTTTTGTGCCAGCGAGATTATTGTCTCAAGGGCTTTCCTCGTTACATCCTTGTGCAATCTTGAATTCTGCAATTCTATAGCTTATATTCCATTTAACCCTCCTTAATTTTGATTCAGAGTATATTTCATTGTTTTTTGCCAAAACACTTGGTTTTTTTATCTATCGAATTGCTACCGATTCAAGATGTCTACTCAACCCATGATTTCCGGCACCAACAAGTCAACCACTTCAATCAGTGGTGTTATCCCGCCATCTGGGGGCATCAGTCCTAGAACATCAACGGGTGGTTCTAGTGGATTGCCACCTCCTCCACCTGTGGGAACTGGCAAGAATAAGTCGTCTTCGACTCATGATGTCGACATCAAGAACATGCTCATCCAGATGAAGAACCAGCTTGACAAACAACAGGATAGCACCACTCTGATGGCTGATGCCTTAGTGAAGATGCAGAAGGAACAGAAAATGTTAACTGAAAGAATGGAAGATGTACGCAATAGGGCATCAAGATTTATCAGACTTGAAGAAGACAAGGTGCAGCAACAAAGGCTTCTGGAAGAGCGTCGGCATGAGAATTCCCAGATTTTGGAACGCTATCCATCTTAAGACATACTTCATATGTCGGTATCATTTCAAATTGGCAACATCTTAAGGTAATAAGTTAGGCACGAACTTACCTCAATAGTTGAATAAACTTTACTTTATTTCCATTCATTTTAATAAAGTTATTTATGCAAGTTTACTTTCATTAAATAAAAGTGACATCAGTCAAGATGTCACGTACTTCTAACATGTCATCTTTTTGCAAGATTTTGACATTTTGAATAAGACTTCGAGACTCTACGAAGACAAACGTTTGAGACTGGCCATCTCATCTTCAGTTTAAGGCACTTAAGCCCTTCAAAGGTTTAAAGAAATTACTTTCTTTCGTTTCAATTAAGGTTGATACACCTTCGCTTGGAGCGCACGATTTCAATATTGGTTTAGGTGAGGAATGGGCACGTATGTTTATATGTACGCACCCCCCCCCCCCATTTACACTTAATCAAATATTGACCATAAGAAAATTCAATTGGTTATGGCATTGACATGTCATCTAAGTTCAAAAGGTTTTTGGCATTAACATGTCAACTAAGTGATATAAAGATTTCTACATCTTACACAAGAAATTAACGTCCTAAAACGAAGAAACGATAAAGAGAACAATATATTTTCAAAGATTGAGGTGCAGGTCATCTTAAGGAGAAAGATACTTGTGGATATCTTGATGATTGACGACACCTAACGGTTGTTTCCTCCTGAAGATTTTCTGAAACTTTTTGAAGAAGAAAAAACGTTCAAATATTTAGAGGATGAAAACACTTTTACCAAGCAGTTGTCCAGTCAATAACCATTTATAGTTTTGAGTTTTGAAAAACTTACCCTTTTCGTATTCCGTAAATGGTAAGTTTTGGGAGCAATTGTTGTGGCTACATTTTTAAGAGGACGACATATTGACTACTGCCAGCATGTGGACGTCTTCGTGATCAGTAAATTATGAATAATAAAGTTATTTTATTCTAATAAATATTTTTTACAGCTAATCCCTGGAAATCACGTGGTAAAAGACATAGATCCACGAAGGGATAGACTTGGTCAAGAGTTTGTTAGAGATGGATTGCATCCCATGATTTTAGGACAGTTGGTTATGGGTATATTTTCAAGATGGTGAAATCTTGATCAACATGCAGACATCTTTACCTCTGGCAGAATTATCAATAAATTAATTATAATTATCCTAACTAATTTTATTTATCTACAGCTAAGTAAAAACGTGTTACAAGGCCTACTCTCAATAGAAAAGAGGACCAAGTCAAAGATTCATCAAGATAGAGCCCGGATTTATAGGATAGTTTGTTAAAGTTTGGATAGGACTCTTGTATTTTCTATTTAATCGAACTTGGAGGAACACCATAACACACACTCACACAACACTTTGTACTCCTCCACAGTTCAAAAACAAGAAGATTAATACTATTGTTTGGGTAAGAAGGTGCTCTTAATCACCTCCCGAGGTTTTGTGCCGGCGAGATTATTGTCTCAAGGGCTTTCCTCGTTACATCCTTGTGCAATCTTGAATTCTGCAATTCTATAGCTTATATTCCATTAAACCCTCCTTAATTTTGATCCAGAGTATATTTCATTGTTTTTTGCCAAAACAAATGATATGTATATTCATAGTAAAAAAATTATAGTGAAACTGTAATCCGTTAGAATGTAATAAATCTTTGTGAGTCTCACCGATAAAAACTCATCAAATGGATTACAGAGTTTCACTATGTGTATCATTGTCCAAAACTATTATCTTATTCAGAATCACAACACTTATTGTTTGACGTATCAAAAATGAAAACACAACAATTATTGAAAGACAACGTGTGTATCTTTTAAAATTAGGAGAACAAATTAATTCCTTGAAACTTTCAAAAATTAATTTTCACTATGTAGACTTTAAATGAGATGAAGGGAATAGTGTTTTGATTATTTAATGTTTTCTTGGTTGTGTTTATAATTGTTGTTTTTATCATGTACCTGTGGTACTTCTTCTAACATCAATTATTAAGTTTTAAAAAATGGCCTTAAATGTATGTAAATCTCGTCATATTCAATGAAAAACATATTTCCCAATGATTAAAATTTATATACTCATATTGAAGGAAAAATGAACATAGACATTTGCAACTACATAGATAGATAAATGATTAAAGTTTATATACTCATATTGAACGAATGCGCGGAAATTACTTTGTTGCGAAAGGGATAACATTTTCCAATGTGGGTGGACCAGAAATGGATCAAGCAGTGGCACTAATGAGCGAGGCCAACAACATAGCGTTCTTCTTCAGATGCCGCTTTTTAGCTTATCAAGACACCCTATATACCAAGTTCGGTGTTCAATTTTTCAGGGAATGTGAAATTGCAAGAACTGTGGATTTCATTTATGGGGATGCCACAATTTTGTTCCAAAACTGCTTAATTACTGCACGTAAGACACTTCCTAGCAAATTAAATGTAACCAAAGCTCAACGAAGAGACACAAATGATACAAATACGGGAACAGTCTTTCAGGACTGCAAATAGTTGGTGCAGCTGACTTGTCCTAAAAAACCAAGACTTACTTGGGAAGGCCTTGGAAGCTTTTCTCCAGAACGGTGATAATGAAGAGTTCTATTTGTGCCTAATTGACCCCACAGGATGGTTAGAGCGGAATGGAAGTTAAACAGAAAATGCCTCTTATGCGGAATATCATAATAACGGGAGAACAATGGGACAAGATACAACACAAGTGGTAGGGTGAAATGGGCAAGGATACTGAATGACTCTCATGATGTTGAGAAGTTCACCTTTCGTAATTTCATACAAGGAGACACCTGGATTCCATCTGGAATTATTTATTTTCTTGAAAAGTAAGTACTAATTTTCAATTACAAGTGCACATCTATTACACATTTAATACGAGGATATCTTAATAATTTTAACACATTTTTCTTGTAAAATCAAAATAATTGAATAGCTTTAACTACATTCTTAATCTGTGTGTTTTGATTTTTTTTTTTTTTTAATTTTTTTCTTGCTTATAATAAAGGTCGGAGGAAGTTTATTCTATTTAGGAATAATTACCAAGATATACAATATAATTTACCATCGATTTCAATAAATGAAGTGTACTATCTAGTGGCATATTAATGCAATGTAGTTTTAAATATTTTACAAATAATGCAATTTGGTTGCATTATTTGTTCAAAATTAGAAAGTACCTTGCATGAAATTAGTACGTAAATTGCATTATTTTTGTTTGCCGAAGAAATTAAAATAAAATTAACATTATTTCTTTGGAATGGATCAGCTGTGATGCCGCATTATAAAAACATTAAAGTCCGTATTTTGAGAAAGTATATTAATTAATGTCCGATTTTGAACACACAATCTTTTAAAAATTAGCTGTTTTTTCTACAAGAATATAAAAAAATCAAATATGTAAGTCTTCTAAATTATACGTTAAATGAAACTTATTATTGTGTTGTAGTTTTAGTTCATAAAATGGGGGACACATATTACAATCAAAATATGTTAAACCTGTTAGTTAATTACTGCACGTAAGACACTTCCTAGCAAATTAAATGTAACCAAAGCTCAACGAAGAGACACAAATGATACAAATACGGGAACAGTCTTTCAAGACTGCAAATAGTTGGTGCAGCTGACTTGTCCTAAAAAATCAAGACTTACTTAGGAAGTCCTTGGAAGCTTTTCTCCAGAACGGTGATAATGCAGAGTTCTATTCGTGCCTAATTGACCCCAAAGGATGGTTAGAGCGGAATGGAAGTTAAACAAAAAAATGGCATGCGGAATATCAGAATAACGGAAGAACAATGGGACAAGATACAACACAAGTGGTAGGGTGAAATGGGCAAGGATACTGAATGACTCTCATGATGTTGAGAAGTTCACCTTTCGTAATTTCATACAAGGAGACACCTGGATTCCATCTAGAATTATTTATTTTCTTGAAAAGTAAGTACTAATTTTCAATTACAAGTGCACATCTATTACACATTTAATACGAGGATATCTTAATAATTTTAACACATTTTTGTTGTAAAATCAAAATAATTGAATAGCTTTAACTACATTCTTAATCTGTGTGTTTTGAATTTTATTTTATTTTTAATTTTTTTTCTTGCTTATAATAAAGGTCGGAGGAAGTTTATTCTATTTAGGAATAATTACCAAGATATACAATATAATTTACCATCGATTTCAATAAATGAAGTGTACTATCTAGTGGCATCTTAATGCAATGTAGTTTCTAATATTTTACAAATAATGCAATTTGGTTGCATTATTTTTTCAAAATTAGAAAGTACCTTGCATGAAATTAGTACGTAAATTGCATTATTTTTGTTTGCCGAAGAAATTAAAATAAAATTAACATTATTTCTTTGGAATGGATCTGCTGTGATGCCGCATTATAAAAACATTAAATTCCGTATTTTGAGAAAGTATATTAATTAATGTCTGATTTTGAACACAAAATCTTTTAAAAATTAACTATTTTTTCTAAATAATATAAAAAATAAAATATATAAGACTTTTAAAGTATACGTTAAATGAAACTTATTATTGTGTTGTAGTTTTAGTTCATAAAATGGGGGACACGTATTACAATCAAAATATGTTAAACCTGTTTGTTAATTACTGTACGTAAGACACTTCCTAGCAAATTAAACGTAACCAAAGCTCAACGAAGAGACACAAATGATACAAATACGGGAACAGTCTTTCAGGACTGCAAATAGTTGGTGCAGCTGACTTGTCCTAAAAAACCAAGACTTACTTAGGAAGGCCTTGGAAGCTTTTCTCTAGAACGGTGATAATGCAGAGTTCTATTCGTGCCTAATTGACCCCAAAGGATGGTTAGAGCGGAATGGAAGTTAAACAGAAAATGTCTCTTATGCGGAATATCAGAAAAACGGGAGAACAATGGGACAAGATATAACATGTGGTAGGGTGAAATGGGCAAGGATACTGAATGACTCTCATGATGTTGAGAAGTTCACCTTTCGTAATTTCATACAAGGAGACACCTGGATTCCATCTAGAATTATTTATTTTCTTGAAAAGTAAGTACTAATTTTCAATTACAAGTGAACATCTATTACATATTTAATACGAGTATATCTTAATAATTTTAACACATTGTTGTTGTAAAAATCAAAATAATTGAATAACTTTAACTACATTCTTAATCTGTGTGTTTTAATTTTTTTTTAAATTTTTTTCTTGCTTATAATAAAGGACGGAGGAAGTTTATTCTATTTAGGAATAATTACCAAGATATATACAATATACTTTACCTTCGATTTCAATAAATGAAGTGTACTATCTAGTGGCATCTTAATGCAATGTAGTTTTTAATATTTTACAAATAATGCAATTTGGTTGCATTATTTGTTCAAAATTAGAAAGTACCTTGCATGAAATTAGTACGTAAATTGCATTATTTTTGTTTCCAAAGAAATTAAAATTAAATTAACATTATTTCTTTGGAATGGATCTGCTGTGATGCCGCATTATAAAAACATTAAAATCCGTATTTTGAGAAAGTATATTAATTAATGTCCGATTTTGAACACACAATCTTTTAAAAATTAACTATTTTTTCTAAATAATATAAAAAAATCAAATATGTAAGAGTTTTAAATTATACGTTAAATGAAACTTATTAAGGCCCTGTCTGGTACTCCGTTTTGACGCCGAATGCTGTGCAAAACAGGTCGTTTTGTTCATTTATGCGTATCAATACAGCGTCCCGTTCGGCGACGTTCTTGAACGGAGACGCAATATTGAACGCTGCAAATTGGAACGTCTCCACAAACGGCACTTATTGAACGGAGCATAGAAACGACTTGGACCAAATTAACCATTCAATTTTGAGAAATAAGGAATTCCATATGTGAAATTTGTAGATATGTATTACTGAAGAGATAGAGAAGAAGAAGAAAGATGTTAGTTTCCAGATCTGTAACTGTAGAAGGTGGGCTACAGAGTGTTTACATTGAGGGATCAAAAGTGGGAGGAAAGAAGAAAATAAATGAAATTGAAAATTAAATAGCATACCTGATATTGCAACTTACAAATGAAAACAAAAAATTGAGATTAGAATGAATCAGTGGAAATGAAAGTGTGAAAGTAAGGAGGAAGACGACCAGAGTGATAGTAGGGGAACGGGGAGGAGTCGGTTGGGAATGGAAAAGGTTTACTGATAATGATAGTGGGAAAGAGGAGATGAGAGGACAAAGAATTTTTTTATCAGCTTCTTTTTAATTGTTCTTTTATCACAAAGGTTAAACTCTTGAATAGTCAAAGGCATTATTTAAATATTACCCCCTCCGTTCTAAAATGATCTTCACATTTGACTATTCAAACTTTTTAAGGATATGAACACTTGATTCACTAGTCATGTTTTGTTTGGATACTTCTAAACCTAGTATGTAGAAATGTGAAGAATTTTTTGGAACAATAAAACATGTCAAATGAGAAGATCATTTTGGGACGGAGAGAGTATATACTAAAATAGATAATATGAGCCCATGAAACAATACTTATGCTAATTATAATGTGAACACATTAATTCATAAAAGGGTAAAACTATCAATGTTATAAATATTTAAATTTTAAATTAGCGTTTTAAGATGATGAACCAAACACTTTTACAGAGAGAATGCTCCGTTTATAAAAGCTCCGTTTCACTAACTGCTTCGTTTGTAGAACTCTCCGTTTGTTGAACCGTGTATCAGACGAGCCCTAAATGAAACTTATTATTGTGTGTAGTTTTAGTTCATAAAATGGGGGACACATATTACAATCAAAATATGTTAAACCTGTTAGTTAAAAACACATGCTTATACTTATACATTAAAATTCACATTACCAAATAGAAATTCTAAATTATAAACTGAGACTTTAAAACTAAAAATCGAATACAAAAAAAAAAAAAAAAAAAAAAAAAAATATGTAAAGTTTACTCATTTTTGACAAGTGATTATTTTCTTACATTAAATGAATTTTCAACTCTCTCCGTCCAGAGTATATGTCCACTTTTTTAAATGGCAAAGAATCTTTACTATTCCTTTCACTCATTTTATCTCCTACTCATTTTTGCACTCATAACACCAATCAACTTACTATTCTCTCCCACTTATTTTTTCTCCTACTTTACTTTTATACTCACAACACTTACATTACATCCACCATTTTTTAATCTTCTTTGTAAATGGGATGGTGGATAGTAAGACGGAGGGAGGATTACCTTAACACAACCTCACCTAGTCGTAAGTCTTTAATAAGCAGAGCCGTCAAATCAAAATCATTGACTTTCTCTCTCCTCCTATTCTCTACTATCGTCACGTGGAACCCACCGCACCGCTCATGACGGTGGATTTTTTCTTTCTACTCTTCCACGAACGAGTCAAACCTCAGTCTTGACCAAAATCTCATCCAAGTAGACCCCACTCTTGCCATCTGTCACCAACCATGACGCACCATCTTACGCACTTTATCAACCCCAAATCCACACACACAAACACATTCGAAAAAGTCAACATTTTGGTCTTAATTAGACTTATTAGACTCATTTAACCCCTTTTTTATAGCCGCTCCCATTGCACTTGTGAAAGACTCTTCCCCTCTCCACATCTCTTGCAGCTCCCTCATTTTCTCTCTCTTATAAATCCTGCACAAAAAACACACACAAACACACAGTAGTAAATCTTGATTTATGGAAAGAGGATGGGGTACAGTTACCCGAGCAGATAATCATAATTCTGATCACCCAGATATTGGTTTCTTGTTCAACAAGTCATCTCCTAGGTTTGATCTTCATCATCAGCAGCACCTGAGAAAATCAGCTGCCATGTTTCCCGGTCTTATTCTTAACCGCGGCGGTGATGATGATAACCGGATGGTTAGTGGTGAGGTTGACTTCTTTTCCACCACCAAGTCAAACGATCATCGGTCTGATTCTTCAAAAGTTGTTGTCAAGAAGGAGGATTCACATGATCATGAATCAACTGTCAGGACTGATGCAGATGTAAACGTAAGCATCAGATCCACCTCAATTATGATTATGTACGAGTTACAGATTAATGTTCTTGATCAATATATACTGATAATTTTTATCTGTTTTATTTTAGACCGGTTTACATCTCCATACTACAAACACAGGAAGCGAACGGTCATCGGTCGATGATGGAACCTCGTCCAGCATCGAAGATAAACGAGTCAAGAATGAGGTGCCATATATAATCTGAATTCCTTTTTTTAGCAATAACTATATTACTAAAAATAATTTGCAGTACGCGAGACTCCTGTCATATAACTAGCTAGTTGACTGTTGCACACAAAATTTACCCTGGTGTAAAAATTATTACTCCATTAGGATGCTAAATTATGGTTTTTGAAATGTGAATTTCAGCTAGCAGTATTGCAAGCTGAGTTAGAAAGAATGAACACTGAGAATCAAAGGTTAAGAGGAATGCTTAATCATGTGAGCAACAATTACACCGCGCTCCAAATGCATCTCGCTACGTTAATGCAACAACAACAGAATTCAAGAACTGAAAAAACTCAAGAACAAGAGGTAAATGTTGAGAAAAGATCTGAAGATGAAGAAGATAATCAGGTTGGATCAATAGTAGTACATAGACAGTTCATGGATTTAGGCCCGAGTGGTGCCACAATCTATGAGCCATCTCATCATGACACTTCTTCAGAAGAAAGAACCCAATCTGGTTCAGCCATCAATATATCAAATGGCAAGAGAATTGGTCGCGAAGAGACCCCGGATTCAGAAGTTTGGGGTCCTAACAAAGTTCCTAAGTTGAATATCCCTACGTCGGTCGAGCAAGCCACAGAAGCCACCATGCGCAAAGCCCGTGTCTCAGTCAGAGCCCGATCAGAAGCCCCAATGGTATGTAATTCATTGAATTTTTATCCAACGAGACAGTCACAAAATGTTATCTTATCTTACTAATTCATTATAATTTAATGAGACTGTCACAACATTTCATTTCATTTCACAGTTTCAATAAGATTTGATGAGGCTGTCACTACGTGTCATCTTACTGTTTCAATATATAATCTAATGAGACTGTCAGACCGTCACAACATGTCATCTTACCGATTCAATATCATTGGATATACAGATTAGCGACGGATGCCAATGGCGTAAATACGGACAGAAAATGGCAAAGGGAAATCCGTGCCCACGAGCTTATTATCGTTGCACCATGGCCGTTGGATGTCCGGTACGGAAACAGGTTCAAAGATGTGCAGACGATCGAGCCATTTTAATAACCACATACGAAGGAACCCACAACCATCCTTTGCCCCCTGCAGCCATGGCTATGGCCTCAACCACATCCGCAGCAGCCACCATGCTACTTTCCGGCTCCATGTCGAGTGCAGACGGATTAACAAACCCTAATTTCCTCGCACGTGCAATCCTCCCTAACTCATCTAGCATAGCCACAATTTCTGCATCCGCTCCATTTCCAACTGTCACATTAGACCTTACACACACCCCGAACCCGTTTCAAAGACCTACAAACCCGCCCCTAAATGCCGCCCCGGCACCACCACCTCATTTTTTTGGTCAAGGCGGTCTATTCAACCAGTCGAAATTCGCGGGGTCAGATCGGTCAAATTACCAACTGGTGGGACCACCACAATTTCACCAGCCACAACCGCAAACATCCTTTGCTGACACCCTTACCGCCGCCACTGCCGCCATCACCGCTGACCCAAACTTCACCGCCGCCCTAGCAGCCGCCATCACCTCTATGATCAGTGGCAGCAACAATAACGCGGCCTCGACCCCCACCTCCGCTTATAATAACAACCCAACAAACGGAAGCCAGAAGACCAGCAGTTTTCCGGGGAATTGAAAAGTCTTATTCTTTTTTTTTTAATTCTTTTTCGTGATGTTAATTAAGTAATTAACAATCTTTCTTCATTTTCGGGCGGGTCAAGAGTTATATGTTCATATATGTATGTTGCATCAATGGGAAAAGGGTAAGTACATTAGAACATAGAATTTTTTTTTCGATTGTTTCATTTACTTTGTTTCAAATTCCCAGCAAATTTATACTATAAAAGAAAAGAAGTACATTATTATAAGTAACAATATTTTGGTTTATGAATATCTTTGTTTTGCATTTTTCTTCCTCATTCAACAAACCAACTACCCTAAAAGAGATCCTACCCTCAATCAGAGATCCAATGGTCGTTCGTTCAAGATGAACAACTATGATCTCGGCTGCCCTATCTCTAAATCAGGAATCGTCCATTTACACTGAGATCTAATCTCATATGTCCATAAGTGAACTTGTGTGTTTTGGACGTCACTAAATCAAGATTTGGGCCGGGATATATATGTTCAGATTAAATCTCTTGCAAATGGACGTAACGTGCGAATGGAAGTGCTAAAAGTTGATCATACCGTCAATAATACATCCAATGGTCACCATCCCAACTGTTATGTAGTCGGATAGCATAGCAGTCTTAAATATTCTCAAGAGAAAGGTTTCAGACTAACGTGTGAGTAAATGAAAGTTTGACGACGGGGGAAGAAGTAGGTGTAATATAGATTATAGAGAAAGGACAAGAAGATGGAAGAAATTAGATAGGAATAATTAAAGGGGTTTAGAAGAAGGAAGAAGGAAGAAGGGAAAGGGATAGTTTGAATTCGGAGGTCAAATAACTACGGCCAGGCCATTATTGTTTGACACGGAAATGGTAGGATAACAGCTCGCAAGAGTTGACTTCTGACAGACTTCAAGGCAACTTCTACAGTTGAAGTTTGAAATCTTCTTTGGATTAATCAATGTTCCTGGAATTTTTTTTATTCCATCCGGCCCGAACTAAGATTCTTAGTTTGATTTTACACGGAGATTAAGAAAAAGAGTAAATTTTTTTAGCATGAAAAGTAAAGTATAACAAAATAGGAGAGAGAAAGTGTGTAATAATTCATTTACTCTTAAATTATTGAAATCTTGATTATGTATTGAAACGAGAGAGACCTAACATATGAATTAGGGCTCATTTCCCAATAACTCTTTAGGGCTAGGGTTCAAAAGTTAAATTTTGGTATTAACCCTACTTCACTTAGTCATATTCACGCACTTAAATCGTGAGTCTTATTTAAAATTTTCATTCACATATCCTACTCACAACACATTCTCATAGACAATACTCTTTCCGTCTCATAATAACGTACACAAACTTCTTTTCTGAGTATTTCATTGATAAATCACACTTCTTTTACATGAAAACTTCATATGGAGTATGTAAGTTGAGCTGGGGTGGAGGAAAAGAAGTTAATTTATGATACTCCTGAAAATACTATTAAAAAAAAAGTATATGAAAATCATTTCGAAATAGAGGGAGAGTAGATTATATAGGCCGGAGACGGGCAGATGAGGTGGTGGGTTGAGTTATTTATGGGAGAAAGGAGTAAGTACCTATTTCGTCTTTAACCTATTCAACGCTTTTCTTTTTGGTCACTGAACTATTTTTTTTTACCATTTCTTCCTTATCCTATGCATTTGTGGAATCATATAGTCCTTCCGTCACATTGTCATCCATTTTGCCGTTAAATTCAGTGATGTGGCTAAGTGATGTCATGATGTCACCATTTTGACTTACATGGCAGTCCACATGAGAAAATTGCAGTACGAGTGGGAAAAGTTACTGATGTAGAGTGTATAAAATTATAAGATGAAAAGTGTAAATATAATATAAGCTAAATAACTTACATTTATTAAAAATAGAATTATAATTTTGTTTCATAAATTAGTATTGTACTATTTTATTATTGAAATGAATTTACATTATCATTTAACAAAAATAAATTTATATTTCAAGAAATCTAATTTTTATCTCGAAAAAATTAAAATTTTAATTTCGTTCTAATTTATATACATTTATTTTTCTTCTCAAAATAAAAATAAAAATTATACATTCTTTCTCTCACCACCACCCACAACCATCTCTCAGCCACTATTCACTAGCAACCACCATCTCACCACCGTCCACCACATTCTCGCCACCACAACCACAGCCAACAAACCATTAAAGTTCACAAGCACAACCATCTCAAAACCAGAAACTTGAACACACAGATAGACGAACACATGGAGCAAACAATCGATTGACGATTTCAAATGTTAAAATCCAGATTTGAAATCACAACACACAGCCAAAGACGCACAATCAAACCAAGATCTAGTTGACGATTTCAAAACACTAATAATCCAGATTTGATTATTCAGATCGGATAAGAAATCAAATCTGGGTGGAGGGAGGAACGACGTTTAAGGGCTTCGTCGCCAAGAAGCCTTCGAAACGAGATCGGGAGTGACGGGGAGGGAAGAGTTGGAGCGGTGCAGGATGGTGTCGGGCTGGCTGATCAGGCGTTGCGTAGGGGATCGGATTCTGGGATTTTGGATTGAAGAACCGTTTAAGGGGGGTGGAGTTGTTGCTGTGTACGCATCTAGGAAATAAATTAGGGTAAGAATTTGATATACACCCCTTATAATATTCATGATTTCCTTGAAGATCCATTAGTTTTTCTAATTATAGTTGTGCCCCTATTGTTTCCACGTCAGCAAAATTTTTGACATAGATATGCCACTAGGAAGGGAAATTACAGGTAGGCGTGATTTAACGGTGTTTTTATCAGAATTGTGACGAAAGGACTACATAGTCCCCAAAATGCATAATGGCCTGAAAAAAATAGTTCAGCGACCAAAAAAGGAAAAAAAATTAAATAAGTTAAGGACGAAATAGGTATTTAACCGGAGAAAGTGAGGTCGGGTGTTGACTTGCGTGCAGCGTATCAAATGTGAAGTGGGTCTCCTCCAAGGGACTTTGATGGACCAATCAATAATAATTGAGATCATGTGCATTTAGCATAATAAATCCTCGGCTTCGTGGAAAAGGGGAAAAACAGAACGTGGGAGTTTGTTTTTGTGTTGATGGTGGGTGGGTCTTACCGTACTACTTGTTCATCAGCCGTACAAAGACGTTTACTAGTAAACTCCACATTGCTACCATTTGGATTTCATGTCCACTCACTCTCTCTCTCTCTCTCTCTCTCTCGTGTTCACATTCTAACCATAGGATCAGTACTCTTTTCCCTCAACCAACCAATGGATCCAGAGATATGTCGGAGCAGTCTGACGTTTACTCATACTCTCTCCGTTTCATAATACATGACGATTTAAGAGCAATTTTTTGTTTCAAAATATTTGACGTTTTACTATTATCAAGAAAGAATTACTCTTATTTACCTATTATACCCTTGTTCCTTAATTGTGAACTATTTCTTGTATAAGCATTTAAATGCCTATGTAATTGGATACTTTTAGGGGCACATATGTCTTTTTAATATGTATTAATTTCATTTCTTATTATATGTGAAGAAGTCTAAAACGACATGTATTATGAAACGAATGGAGTATTTTAATTTTGAAGGCTAGATTCGGGGAAATATTTTGGACGTATTGTTGAACTATTGCATCTCAACTATTCATTATCTCACATGTGATCTCAACCATTAACTTTAGACAACTTTTGCACAGCCAGACGGGCTCGGGCCTGAAATCCACTTATAAACGGAACAATTCCCCTAGGGCCCCTAGTCCCAGATTTAATTACAAAAAAAGAAACACCCAGATGAAATGCCTGATAAGGAGTTCAGCCGAGATTGTATTTCCCCCCACACCCCTGGCCCCCTTTGACCGGTCAAATATAGCTCTTAAATACCCAAACTACCCCACCCTTCAAACAAAACCCTCCCCCTCCCCTCCACCCCTTCCCATTTTCAACTGACGATTTCTCTCTCTAAAACACACTCTCTCTGTTTTCTCTCTACACCCTAGCTCCTCCCTTCCTCCTCCGTCCAGATCCGGCTACTATCACCGACGCCGTTGAAACCATCTACGATGAACCGCGTCTCTAAACCGTCGTTCAAGCCTTTCTCCTCCCTTTCCGGCCGTCCATATCCCCAGCCGCTTCTCGCCGGCTACTTTTTCCGGCCATATGGCTGACAAGCTTTGACCGGAGAAATTTCTTCCGATCTGTATAGATCTATGCGTATGTGTGCCATAGCCGCCGCCATCTCCCTCCGGCCAGACTCTTCACCGACTTTTCAGATTACCTCCTCCAAATCCGGCCGTCTTCTCTTTTTCCGACGCTTTCTCTCTCTAGAATCCATCTTTGTATGTTTCCTACCAACACTACCACTATCAAAAGAAAATCTTAACTGTTTACATATTTAATTTATGTTTTCGAATCTCATTATCTCAGGTGGGAACTATGATGTTCTGGTGCTATTTTAGCATTTTGGTCAACCTATGTGTGTATTTCTTTGATGACTTGATGAACTGAATAATGAAGTCCAACTAATCTCCCTGAATATGAAGCAGGAGGTCTTTTTTTTTGGTACATAATGCAGAGATACTTTTTTTGATTTGAGATAAGATGGTGTATAAGATTGAATATACTGTATTTGACTGGAAGCATACAAATATATGACTCTTTAATTTAATATAAGAGGTAAATTAGTTTTATACGTCAATTAGAGTCATTTTAATCAAATATTAGAGTTTCTTTTTTTTTTTTTTAGTAATTTTACATTATTTATTTTTTTATGATTTTTTTTTTTAAAACTCTTATTCTAGTTGATTCAGACTTTGGAAAGATTTTGAGTGCATTAATGTTCAAGATGATCATGAAATTATTAAAAATAGGTTTTATAGTATTGAAAAAGTGACTCTTATAACTAAATTACTATTTTTAATTTATTTTGTGAAAAAATGACTCGTACATTTTAATTATAAGAGGAGAATTGGTTTTATACACTTATTATAAGAGTTTAACCAAATGAACATGTTTCAATGAGATTGAAAAGTCTTATGAACAGCTTCAATAAGACTTTTAGTCTTATGAACACAGTTTCAAATGAACATGTTTTAATGAGACTGAAAATAACTCTTATAATACACATTATTATTCATAAGAGCAAAGTCTTATGAACAGGTTCAATAAGACTTTAGTCTTATGAACATGTTCATAAGACTTTTGACTCTTATATGTTAATTATGTGTCAGTCATAAGAGTTTGACTGCTGTTTGACTAAATTTGACAAAAAAAAATATATTATTTTTTTGTAAAAAAATGGAAAAAGTATTTTTTGTAACTCTTATATGATAATTATGTATAAATATAAGAGTTTAACTGTTGTTTGACCAAGTTTGACCAAATTTGACCAAAAATTTTTGTTATTTTTTTTGTAAAAAAAATGGAAAAAGTGATTTTTTTTTTTTTTACTCTTATGTGTTAGTTATAAGAGTTTGACTGTTGTTTGACCAAATTTGACCAAAAAAAATTATTATTTTTTTGTAAAAAATGAAAAAAGTAATTTTTGTAACTCTTATATGATAATTATGTGTTATTAGTTATAAGAGTTTGACTGCTGTTTGACCAAAAAAAATTGTTATTTTTTTTGTAAAAAAATGAAAAAAGTGATTTTTTTTTTCTCTTATGTGTTAGTTATAAGAGTTTGACTGTTGTTTGACCAAATTTGACCAAAAAAAATTATTATTTTTTTGTAAAAAAGTGAAAAAAATAATTTTTTTAACTCTTATATGATAATTATGTGTTAGTTATAAGAGTTTGACTGCAGTTTTACCAACTTTGACCAAAAAATTTGTTATTTTTTTTGGTAAAAATGGAAAAAGTGATTTTTTTTACTCTTATGTGTTAGTTATAAGAGTTTGACTATCGTTTGACCAAGTTTGACCAAATATTATTAATATTTTTTTCTAAAAAAATAAAAAAAGTATTTTTTTTACTCTTATATGTTAATTATGTGTTAGTTATAAGAGTTTGACTTCGGTTTGACCGAGTTTGACCAAAACAATAAATTTTTTTTCTAAAAAAAATGGAAAAATTAATTTTTTTTGACTCTTATATATAATTATGTGCAAGTTATAAGAGCTGACTAGGATTTGACCAAAAAAGTAAGGATGAGATGAGATATGAGGGCATTTTAGTCTTCTTGCATCTTTTTGTTGGTGAGGGGTGGGAGGAGATATGAGGGCATTTTAGTCTTATTGCATCATTTTGCTAGTGAGGGGTGTATGAGGAATTTTTCATCTGGATTTTCCTTATTTGGGTTTGAATCTGGGCTTAGGGGCCCTAGAGTCCAAGCCCCCGTATAAACATGTATGAACTTGTAACTTCTCTAGTAAATATTTTCTCTATATTTATTTATGTTTATTGTTTATCTCATAAAGTAATCTGCATTTATAAATATAAGTAGTTAAAATAATTGAATTTTCAAAATTAACCGTATAAAAAAAATACTCTTAACAACTCACTTTCACCACCAACTTTGTCCGGCCAGCCGCCAATTACTTGAAAAAATTTCAACTAGTGACAATTTTCAAAACAACTTAAATTTTTCGGCGGTGATGATCAAAGAATTTGCCAACGGCCCAGTGTCGAACGACATTATTTTGGCTAATGGTGATAAGTTTTTGGCAAGTGAAATGGATGTAAATGATGGTGCGTTTGCGTTAATCTTAACTAGCAACAATCCCGTGCTTCGCAAGGGATCTAGCAGACCGACATCATTTGGTAATTAAAAAATATGAGTGGTTTTTTTTTTATTAAGTATTATCTTGATAGTATAAAGTAATAATCTTTTCATGGATCAATCAGTAATTTATAAATATGGAGAGGACTTTTTGTAAAGTTTCATATGGTGGGATAGAAAGTGTATATGTGTCTATACAAACTTAATTTATATAATTAATTTGATATTTATAATAAAAATTATAAATTAAATATATTGAATAATTACCTCTCTGAGTATATAAAGGCAAATGAAGTAAATTATGTATTTTCATCAAGAAAATTGGATCACTAAACAATAAAAAATTTAAGAAAAAAAATTATAATAACATAAAAATAAGAAAAAGTTCTAGTTGAAAATGGATGTGAAGTTCATATAACTTGGTAACTCATTTTTGCAACTTAATACTTGCAATTGTATTACATTGATATATACATAATTTGTATTAAAATCTACAACTCCAAAACATAATCCGGAGTAAAAGATAAAGAATAAATTAAAATTAATTAGTAAAACATAATCAAAATATATAAAACATCAACGAAGACCAAAATTAACTCTCAAATAAAATTATGATAAAAAAGCAAATATATAGACATAGCAATTAAAAGGATAACTCACCAAAATGTAAAATAAATTTTTAAACGCAAATCAGAACTAAATTCAAAGAACAAATATCATAAAAATAACCAATTGGTTATATTCAAATCAATTAAAAAAAATAAATTATGTCGACCTTTTCAGGTTCTATAACGAATTTGTATAAATGAATCCTAGTACTTCACATACCTAAGAAGTTTGGTGGGTAAAGTAAAATCAAACTTATTCCGTCTTAAAATAAATATATTGTGTTTTTTTTATGAAGAGAACAAATAAATATTTATTTTGGAAGGAGGTAATAGTAAAATAAAATGATAAGCGGAAATCCAATGAGATAATATATGCAAAAATTATAGAGATGAAACTTACTCAAATGATGCATTTTTTCTCAATCAAACTAATGTATTCTTCCTCATCAAAATTTGTCCAAGAACTATCTTCCCAACCTAAAGGAAAAGAAACAAAAAAAAAATGTGAAAAATTAGTGAAAGCTAAATTAAACCATAAACATAGATTGAGAAATAGAATGTTAAAAAAAAATGGAACAATTGACATGAATGTATAAAGAAGAAGAGAAGTAGGAGAAAGTCTTTCATGTCATACAACAATAAACACAATATTCCGTTTTAATTTTATATATTCCGTGGAAAGACCATATGTATCCCAAAATTAAGAGTCATTTAGGTCCTTTCATCTTCAAGCTAACGTAGGTATTGAATGGAGAATTACAAAAAATATGTTTGAAATAAATATATATAATCTTTCATATTCTTTATTAGTTTATTTCATTAAGGTGTAGTTATTGTAATTCATTCACTGACTTGAAATGCATTTTGTCTTATCCTATCATTTGATTAATGAAATTTGATCAATTGAAAAGTCACACTTTTAATGTAATTCATGCACCAACTTGAAGTGCATTTAGTTTTATCATATTATTTGATTAATAAAGTTTGATTAGTTGAAAAGTCAAAAGTCACACATTTAAATGCACAACCTACCTAATGTATACTTCTATTCTATATATATAAGTATGAGTTCTATTAGATATTAACATGTTCTTATAGAATACTCTTCTCTTTATATATGTTTTCTATACAACTTATGTAAAGAGAATTATGATTCAATAGTATCCATTCCATACCTATTGTTATCAACTACTCTTATTATCTAGGTAGCCGAATGTCAAAAGACTTTGGAATTTGAACAATCATCCACATGGAAGCCTCACGATCAAGAGAAACCCTTTTGTTGCTTATGTGTCATTCCCATAGTGGTTTTGGTCAACTTTAAAATACTATAGTATAGATTTAATAAGAGCATTAGTAGAAATAAAATTATACTCCGTATTATTAAAATCTTTGGAAAGTCTAATGAAATTATAAAAATGCTTATGGGAGAGAGAGACTATCTTTAATTTGCTTTTCTTTTCACTGTCCTAATTTCTTTAAATTCGTTTTCGTTTTTACTTTGCTTCTTTAAGAAAGAAGGTAGGATAATTGGGCTTGAATTTAATGTTTGAGACTTTTGATTTGAGTACTTGCTCAAAGGGAAATGGAGTAGAGATATTGAAACCTTGGGTCACATATTGAGTAAACCACAAAATGGACCCGCGTATTATTACCCCAATATCACTTTGACATGCGTACTATCAACTCAGTAAATGTACCTTGCGTACTATAGTTTTATTATCTATTTCCCTAAGATTTGTAACGGTAGTTAAAAAAATAACGAGACTGTTAATAACTTAACCAAAAGTTAAATTCAAACTTTTAAAATTGACTCTAAAGTTTAAAATAAAACCCTCCCTTATCATTATCTTCTTCCTCATATGATTATGTTGGTGTATAAGGGTTAAAAATGCTAAAACTCAAAATAGGGACCTATTAATTATCATTCATAATATGAAAGGACTAAAATCAACCTGCTTTAAATGCCCCATTTAGTTTACCCTAAAACCAACCCAACTCATTCATTCCATTTCAACTCTCTCCCAGGAAACTAACCGCCGCCACCACACTCTTCCCTCCACCGCCGTCCTACTTCCTTTTCTCCGACGCCGTGCAACCCTCTCCCTTGCGACGTGTGTACCCACGACCCCTACTCTCTCATCTCCCTTCTCACCCCCACCTCCATTACCTCCTTTCTTCTTTGGTCGGATTTGGGGGTTTCGATGGATTTGAGATTTTCTCAGATCACCGGTGGAACTGGAGCGTGAGGGTGGATGATGGTTTGATTTTATGGCGTACAGAGAGATCGGGGGTTAGTGTTGGGGCATGAACTGGGATTTGAATTTGATGAACCCAGATCTTGGTTGTTGTTGTTTATTATTTTTTTCATTTTTTGATTTAAATATGTTATTGTAAATTGGTGTTAAATAGATATAAGTTTTACTTGTTCTTTTTTGGATTGATATCAATTAGTGTTTTATGTTGGTGGATGGTTGGATTTGGCCGGTGGTGGATGGGTGGTGGTGGGGCGGCACATGGCTGGTGAGAGTGGGGGCTATGAAGATGGAAGGGAGGAAGATGATGATGGGGGGGGGGGTATTTTAAACTTTATGGTCAATTTTAAAGATTTGAATTTAACTTTTAGTTAAGTTATTAACAGCCTCGTTAATTTTTTAACTACCGTTACAAATCTTAGGGAAATAGATAATAAAACTATAGTACGCAAGGTGCATTTATTGAGTTGATAGTACACAGGTCAAAGTGATGTTGGGACAATAGTACGCGGGTCCATTTTGTGGTTTACCCCATATTAATTGGTTACCCAATATCAGCGATTATAATATGGTACTCATCCTGCTGGGCTGAGGCATGATGTATACTCCACCGTCTCATTTTAAACTTCAAATTTTTTTATTTTAGTTGTCCTATATTAAATTTAAAAAACCTAAAAATTAAAGTTTTTTATACTTCTTTATTTTATTATGGAGCCCACATGTCATACTCACAATAATTATTCACTAACTATTCTCTACTCTATTTTCTCTCTTCTACCAAACCATCTATATTCACAGCATATGACCTTTTCACCATTTTCTAATTTTTGTACTCAGCCCATTTTTTAAAGTTTAAAATGAGACAGAGGGACTACATGACACTGACAGCCCATTACGTAGATGAAGAGTGGAGTCTACAAAAGAGAATCTTAAATTTTAGACATGTTCCTCCTCCTCACAGGGGTAGCGTCATTGGTGATAAGTTGATTAACTTTTTGAAAGATTGGGGTATTGATAGAAAAATATTCTCAATAATTTTGGACAACGCTAAATACAATGATGGTGTTGTTGATACATTGAATAGTCATCTCTTGTTAAAGGATGCAATTATGTGTGGGGGTGAGTTTACCCATGTGCGTTGTGTAGCACACATTCTAAATCTCATAGTCCAAGAAGGACTTAAAGTGGTTCAAATTGCTGTTGAAAAAAATTGAGAGTATGTTAAATACATCAAATATGAATCAAGAAAGGTTGCTTTTGTAGAATTGGTTTCTCAATTTTCTTCTGGGGGACGTAAGAAAGTACGTCAAGATGTATCAACAAGATGGAATTCAACTTATCTAATGTTAGAGACCGTGTTAGAGCATCGTCGTGCATTTTCTCAAGTGAGGCTGGTTGATCCTAATTTCAAGACTTGTCCAACGGAGCGGGAATGGGAAAAGGCTGAGAAAATTGCAAAGTTCTTAAAGCCGTTTTATGAAACGACAACTTTGTTTTCTGGTTGCAAATATCCGACTTCAAACCTTTATTTCTTGAATATGTGGATGATTGAAATGGTCATTAAAGAGCAAATGGAAAGTGGGGATCTTTTATTGAGTGAAATCGTAATAGACATGATGAGCAAATTTGAAAAGTATTGGGAGAAAGATAGTGCACTGCTATCGTTGGCCATTGTTTTCGATCCTCGTTGCAAGCTCAAAATGGTAGACTTTTGTTATTCCAAGCTTGGCTGCAACCCAGATGAAGTTCAAGAATTGGTGTCAACTGTGCGAGACAAATAGTATCGTTTATTTAAACAGTACAAGAATGTAGCAGCTTATTCACCACATTATCAGTCGACTAATGCGAGTGTTATGAATACGGGTGAAGAAAGGGATGTGTTATATGTGAGTTTATATATTAATTATTCATGTCAAATAGTAACTTAGTATTACAAATCTATAATCATAACTAATGCATTGACCTTTATTTATTTTTTTCAGGATTTTGATTTTTACCAAAGCCAACACCTTGAACCAAATATAAACAAGTCTCAGATAGACTTGTATTTGGAAGAGAAACCACTTGATAGAAAGTTGCATGCAAAATTGGATGTTTTAAATTATTGAAAAGGAAATTCACTTAGATATCCCGAGTTATCCATGATGGCACGGGATATTTTAAGTGTACCAATCACTTCTGTAGCATCAGAATCTGCATTTAGCATTGGCGGTCAAATATTTGGAAAATATCGAAATTCTTTATTGTCATCTAATGTTGAGGCATTATTGTGCACGCGTAATTGGCTCAATGGTATAGATTGTACTTCATTAAATTATTAGTAATTGATATTCTATTATTTTTCAGATTAAATGATTTATTGGTGTATATTGTATACTCATGTTGTAAGGTAATTATAATCTTGGCAGTAGTGAAGTGCGATCCTGATAATGAAGATGATGATGAGTCCCTCATCGTGGATTTGGAAACTTAGCGTTTGCAAGCGGTCTACAATTCACTACATCCTATTTCGTTAGGTACGATTCTGATTATTGGTGATTGGTGATATACATTGCAGTTTGTCCTTCATCATTCGTGAATACCTGTTAAGACTTAAGACTTGGGTTTATAACCTTTTGTTTTGTTGGTATACTTTTCTATTCACGTACTTGCTTGATTTAATAATGACATAACAGGGCAGTTTTTCAACATTCTTGTTTCCTGAAATTTGATTGATATTCAAATTCTCATTACTGTGAAGAGTATAATCTATAAGATCACATTGATTTCTTTTTGGCATACCTTTAGTGAACTACTCAGTCTCATTGTCGAAGTTTAGTCTTTTCCTATTTTGGTAGTTTTCTTGTTGAAATTCTCCGTATGTGAAGCAGCAACTTGGTTATTTATACATCTACAACGTTTGCAAATACGTACTCCTCCGTAAATGTAGTATTTGTGTGTGTATGTGTGCCCGGTTGCGAGTGTTTGAGAGATGTAATATCTGTATATACTCCCTCCGTTCCAAAATGATCTTCACATTTGACTATTCAAACTTTTTAAGGATGTGAACACTTGATTCACTAGTCATGTTTTGTTTGGGCACTTCTAAGCCTAGGTTGTAGAAATGTGAAGAATTTTTTGGGGACATCGAAAAATACCAAATGATGATCATTTTGGGACGGAGGGAGTATATATAATCTGAAAGTGAAAATCAATCTTGTTTCCAGAACTTTGTTTTGGTCTGTTTCTGTTTCTGAACATAACAAAAGAACTCTGTTTTGTTTGTATTGATTATTGAATATCTAGTTATTTTTCGGCTTTTGCTCATTTTAATTATCTTGTTTTGTAATAGGGTTTTATTTTTGGTTTGTTCCAGGAAGGTCTCCGGAAACGCAAGCAAAATTAAGCAAGGTTGAAAAAGACTCCCAAGAAACTTGTTCTAGCAGCAATGTTGAAAACTCCTAGCTATCTTTTTTTATGGTTATTTTAGTTGGTTGATTGAATCAGAGGTTACTTTTAAAGTTATTGTGGATTAAAAACATGATTTTGTTTTTTGTTGATTTTGCAATCTGTGACTTGAATGAGATGTAGGGATGTTTTGGTAATTTAGCTATTTATATTTGTAATATTGTACATTTGTATTACATGGGGACTCACAGGTCACAGCAGTCAGCCCGTATGACTGCCACACACACACACAAAAATCTGGAAAAATATGGTAAGCTTATCGGGTCAACCTGCACCCGACCCGGCTCGTTGATGACCCGACCCGCGAGACCCGCAAATGTAATCGGGTTGTGGCGGGTTGAACTCGTGTGACTCACCAACTCGTCTCAACCCGCTTGTACCCGACTCAACCCGCTTGATTGACAGGCCTACTACTATGCAAACTGCTCTTCTTTTTCTCTTTGTTCCCCTTCATATCTTTTGTACTATTGCTGTACTCACTGAAAACTGGTTTCCTGGCCAGTACTCCCAAAATGATCTTTGGGAGTGAAAGTGATCCAATCCTATGTTTTGGGTCTAATTCATGGTCAACAAAAGGCTTAATTATGTTGACAAAACAACAGAATTCTATCTTGATTACTTGTTACACTCTTAAATGTAGATCTTTTTACTGATGATAGCTACAGTTTATTGTTCTATCCAATTTTTTCTTGTTAACTATGCTTCTAAAGAATGGCTACAAGGTCTAGATTGTTGAATGAATCAAACAGACTCAAGAAGGTCCATTAAAGGCAACTCAAAGTGACTAACAAGTTCAGTTTCAAACTCAGATTTTAGCTAGTCTGAGTTTTTTAGGTGAGCAGGTCCAGTTTGTTCAACATAATTACGAAGGTTCGGAATGATGTTGACAAATGGATCGTTAAGGTTTCAGCCAACACAACTCAAGCTCGTGAACTGTTGCCTAAAGTTAGTGGCGGATCCAGAACATCATTATTGAGCAGTGTTCTAAAGACGCCTGTCTAGGCCGCCTAGGCGCTAGGCGTTCATGAAACGCCTAAGTCTCGCCTAAGATATTATAACTATTTCTGAATTCTCGGTCCCGCCTAAGTCCCGTTTAGACCCCACCTGGGTGCACAAGTTGCGCTATAAAGCTTTACCAGCTAAACACACAATTTGATTTAGTGGCTGCACTTGCATCAACAAGTACATGGGTAGATCCGCCTCTGGACTTCAACCGTTCAAAAAAAAAAAAAAAAATTAAAATGAAAGGAAAAGAGAAAAGGAAATGGCTTGGGGAGTTCCATCTTCCTTCTGTAAGAAGTGTTGTGTCGAAAGTAATTTCCATGGCCTCAAAGTGCTAAAGTTCAGCATATACAGATCACTATTTCACCCTCTTAAACCTTTTCACAAATGCTCCAGAAAAAGTCCTTCCATTCAACTTTAAACTATGCACCAATATGAACCACCAACCGAAATTTCACAATCTTAAGAAGCAAGGATCAATAGCTAAAAAACAAAGAATTTCTCCATCAAGAATATCGTTTATATAATCAAACTAGTAAAGCATATTTAGTCTAAAGAAATTAATCAATAATACAAAGGGTATATTTCATCTTTCTTTTAAGTTACTTTTTGTGTTTATACCTTTCACTCATAATCTACTAACAAATCATTTTCAGCAATTTTAAGCAAATACACGAAAAATGAGGGGTGTGATCAAGTTACATAACCTTTTTGCTACCAGAACGTACGAATCTTCCATCCGTTGATTCCAACTGGGCCCTTAGATTTTGGTTGTCTTCGAGCAAACGATCATACTCGAGAAGAAATCCTTCAGATTGCTTTCTCAAGGCAGTTGCATTGGCATCTGCTGTGCTTGCCTCTTTTGTCTTTGCCTCGAGTTCAGATTCTAGTTGCTTAACCTTGGCCTTTAATGTCTTTGTCTCTTCCTCCAAAGTTTTGATTTCTTCTGAGCTTCCATGCTTCCCATCCTCGTTAACTCTGGTCTGTTTCTTAACGGCTTCCATGTTTTTTCTTCGTACTCTGAGTTCTCTCATATAGTGATGCAATCTGTCTATCATTAGTGCAAGAAATAGGGAGAACCCTGTGTAATTCAAAAAAATACCAAGTTAAGCAGAAAATATGTAATATTCACTTGCAAAAGGGATTTCAAAACAATACTCCCTCCGTCCCAAAATGATAGTCCCATTTCCAAAATTAAGGTTTCAAAATCACAAAATTTCCAAAACTTATAATGTAACCTTAAAATGTTTAAAAAGTCAAACAGGACTATCACTTTAGGAAGGAGGGAGTATTAAACGTTTTTTAGATCAGTAGTGAAGCCTTCAAAAATCCAAAATACAGAATCACATAATGGTTTGATTTAAAATTCTATATTACGCCAGTGAATTGAAGATATGGGAAGGAAATTGGTTCTGCTATACTCCATCCATCCCATAATTATGTGGATAAATTGCCATTTTGGATTCCCATTGATAAGTTACGCTTTCCTAAAATGGTAAAAAATATTTACTATTCATCCCACTCATTCTCTCTCCTACCTTACTTTTATACTCACAACACCAATCAACCTACTATTCCCTACCCCACTTTCTCTCCATATTTCACTTTTCACACTCACAACAACTACACAATACTATTCATCCCTTAATTCCCGTAAAAAAAAAAAACCATTTTGTCCACATTGTTAAGGGACAGGGGGAGTATCTTGGAGGTCATATCAAATGATTGGGCTCAGTTCATATCCACCATACCTTATATCCTACCCACTCAGAGTGACAAATCATCATGTACAGGGCGAGAGACGGAGAGTAGGGGAAGGGAAATGTTACCATGGATTCCAACATACTGGAAAACTATGCAAATGAATGTTTTGTAGTGTCTCTATCTTCCAACTAAGGCCCTACAGTACCATCTAAATAGTTTGATGCTGCACTAAATGGAAGAAATGTAACTCTGTTCACATTCTTTTTTTTTATTATTATAGATAAGAAACTCTGTTCAAATTTGAATACCGCTTGCAATTTAGAACATTTTACAGCAATGAACACAGATTTGAATTGAAGTGAACTGATCTTACAGAATCCATAGTAAATATTATATTCCTGGTTTTTATATTCGTCATTCTTTCTTTGTAAAACTAAAAAAGACAACCGTCGCCATGTCTAAATAGCTCTGGAGACGCGTGACTATAAATAAGGACAAGTATAGGTCTGATACTAGTACTTTATAAAGAGCCCTGGTGCATTAAATATCAGAAACTTAGTAGAGTAAAAGTAGGGACTTGGGTTTAAAAATCAATCTAATGATATGCCATGGCCAACCAGGCGAAGATTCATTTGACAAGGAAAAGTGAACAAAAGAAAATCTCTATTGGGAAAGTCCAACAATTTAAGGAACGCAAACTTATCTCGAGAGTTTTACTCGTACTAAAATTCACTCTGACGCACAAATACGCCTGAGAAATGAAAGAAAGTTTAAGCACATTGGACAACTTAAGTTTATCTGGAATGACATCCCAGAGTGGAGTTGTGCTCCTTTGCATTAGCTAATTCTTTCGAGTAATATTGAGCTTATTAGGCCTAATTTCTCATAATTCACGCTTTTTTTCTTATTATGAATTGCTTCAGCATCATTAAGTGATAGTGAAATAGTGTTTACGCAACTGAGCTCCATAAAAAAAAAAAAAAAAAAAAAAAATATATATATATATATATATATATATATATATATATATATATATATATATCTTCAATTAGAATATGACTACACGTCTACACCAAAAATGAACAAATTTACAAGCAATTTTTCGTATAATTGCTTGTCTTTTTGGGCAATCAACCCTGATAAGTTTATGATCCCCAATGTATCCCCGCCCATCAAACTAGCACCGCCTAGTTGATAGATTCTATCTACTCGTGGATTCTTCTTGCAAGCCTCAAAACTCAAAGATACAATAATACAACCTAGCCCACCATAGAGTATTTATCTAGCTAACTAACTTAAATAAAATTATGCTACCTCTGTCTCAAGGTGAAAGTCCGTTTTTGTTCTTGATCCCTAAAATGAATTCCTTTTGGGACGGAGGTAGTAGAAATTTCAATATGTCATGGGAACAGTTATAATTCCAACTAATAAAAGGTTAAAGAATTATACATTCCTCAATAATATTTTTTTAAAAAAAAAAACGAAAAGGGCGATGCCCCCTAAAATTTTATTAAAAATGAAATAGAAATACAAAGCAGTGATGGGGGACTAGGCCTAAACCATCACACACACAAAAAAAAAAAGGCGATGCCCCCTAAATTTTATTAAAAACTCTCACAGCATCATTAATCATTAATTATATCTAAAGAAAAATACTTCCTCAATCAGTTGAACAAAAATGATAACTCAATTTTTAGGAACAATTTCCAATTTTCAGTTACAACATCATAATCACAGTCCAAATTAAAAGAAAATCTACAGAATTTCTAAATCAAACACAAAGCAAATTATCAAAAAGATGCAAACTTAACAGACATGTAACAAAGAATAAAAAAAAAAAAAAAATTACCCATGAGAGAAGCTTCAAGGAGGTGTTTGGAAGAGAGAATCTGATCCGTTGGAGTAATCTCGCCGTCTTCGATCCGACGCCTCTGGATCTTCGTCACATTGTACAAACTGGACATCATCACCACAAAGACAGTGCCACTGACGGTCTTGACAACGATGGGGCCCCGACCACGTTTGACCCGATCCAAACCCATAATCACAAGCTTCCTTAGAGGGGTCTTGAAAACGAAGATCACGATTAATGCCATTTCGGTAAATAAAACAGTGAACAGAAGATGAATCATCTTGGACGAATAACAACTGAGTATTATAGCTTACAGAATTCAGAACTGAGAATTAGGGTTCTTGAGAGGGGCAAGGTTGTAATTAATGGTGTAATTCAAGGGTTTATTTGGTAGAGAGAGAGAGAGAGAGTTCAATATGGGTGACTGTTTGAGAGTTTGCTTAAGGAAGAAGAAGAAGAAGAAGAAGAAGAAGAAAGGGGAATGGGTTTTTTCATTTGCTTTAGTTGGCGAAAGTTTCTTTTAAAAAAAGACTTCTAAAGTTTAATTAAAGTGTTCTTTTTTTTTTTCTTTTTTCTTTTTACGATATCCACGCCAGAAAGAGACAACGAGAGATATCGAACTCCAGCGCTAAATGAGAATCACGTTTGGTTTTACCACTAAGTCACTTCTTTTGAGGACAAAGCTTAATTAAAGTTGGGGTTGCAGTTTAGGATAATAACATTGTGATGCCCTTTAGTTTTGATGATTGCCTTATTTTGCCACTACTTTTGCTAAATTCGTCAAATTTGCTTATTTGTTTTCACTTTTTCACCGCGTCAACTAATTAATAACTGGAGTACTAGTGTGTGTTTTTTTAAGAAAGTTGCTAATGTCTAGTTTGGAAAATGGAAAAAGGAAAATATGGCAAAAATGACTAAATGAGAATACCTTTTTTATTATAAAAGCAAACTCTTACTAATTAAAGGACGGTACATTTTAATTGATAAAATGAATATTTTTAATTAAAAAGATTGAGACTTATAAAAATTGATAATATTAGTGGTATATATATATACTCCGTCCTGCTCGAAATAAGATTTTTGATCAATCTAATTAAACTTTGACTAATAATTTTAATAAAAATAATGATGCCAATAAAAATTTGAAAATCGTTATTGTATCACGGTTACCAATAAACTCAATAACTATTTTTTAAATTTTATTAAGATAATTATTTTTCTTCAAATTATTGGTCAAAGTATAATTAGATTGAGCAAAAATCATATTTGGAATGAGACGGTGAGAGTATATACTTAAAACATTTCCAATGAAAATAAAAATTCCACTTACATGCGTCCATCCCAGTTTACAATGTTCAAATTGAATATAGATGGTTCAGCTAAATCAAATCCGGGTATTGGTGGAATAATTCGGAATCAAAAAGGGCAATGTATTTTAGGGTTTAGCAAATCTATTGGATATACTTCAAACATGATAGCTGAAATATGGGCTGTTCGGATGGGATTACAATATGCTACAGCATATCATATTACTAAAATTCATATTGAGACGGATTCATTAGTAACTTTTAATATTTTGTGCAAAGATCATACTCCTCCGGCTACCGTGCATAATCTAGTAACGGACTGTAAGAAGTTAATGCAAGCTTTTGACCAAGTTTGGTGCTCTTTTCCCTATCGGGAACGTAATATGGTAGCTGATCGTTTGGCTTAAAATGCATCTGAAGTAGTGACTTTACAAGAATATTTTGAAGCTCATCCGTTATATATATGTCCACTTTTGTATAATGATGTTATGGGTGTAATTACTACTAGGGGAGTAGTTGTATATCAGGAGTGTACTATGCATGTAATATAACCTTTACTTTCTATGTAATATATGTTGTGATGTTTAAAAAAAAAACATTTGTACTTTGAATCAGAAGAAACGACAGAATCTTGAATGTTTGAATTTCTCCACCCTTGCCGACGTTTATATTTACATGGAGTACTATATAAAAATTAAAAACAAGTCAAACTATGTTTTAATTAATTGATTGAATCATGTATACTCCATTCGATAAAGTTTTATACTCCCTCTCTCTCTCCCAGAATGATAGTCCCCCTATTTTCATAAGTTTTACGAAGGAACTTTGAGTAATAATTAAGACTACTTTTAATTATTCTAATGAAATTTTTGAAATTGTTCTTGATACACCATTATAAATACTGTTAATATCAATTTTTAGATTCAC
This sequence comes from Campanula takesimana, assembly GCA_026119855.1. Classification (NCBI taxonomy): domain Eukaryota; kingdom Viridiplantae; phylum Streptophyta; class Magnoliopsida; order Asterales; family Campanulaceae; genus Campanula; species Campanula takesimana. The sequence goes on along the minus strand of JAOWBW010000066.1, from coordinate 1,283,076 downwards.
ATTAACATAATTATAAGTAGTATTTATAACTGCTCAAAGTTCCCTCGTAGTAACAACGAAAAAAGGTGAACTATCTTTCTGGGACGGAGGGAGCACAATTTTGTCGATAGCTTACACACTTAAATGATTTAATTATGTATTGACCAACATATTATATAACTTAAATTTTCTTGTCGATAGCTTACTTTTGTGATTACTAATTCATGACATAAATTATGTCAATTGTATTTAGACAAATTAAATTGACATATACATTGATTTCACTAGTCATTTTTGGAACGTATGATTGGAAATTGACCAAGTTACTTAAATTATATTTTTGTTTGAGAAAGGATTACCAAATCTCACATTGGTTAGAAAGAAAAATAGTGATTCCACATCAATTTCTTTCAACAAAAAAAAACTCACATAAATTAAGAAGGGGAAACGTGAGTGTGTCTCCCCGTTATAATTATGCTTCACAGATAGAGAGTTAGCATAAGCCTACAATTTAGAAAGAAAAATAGTGATTCCACATTTGTGTGATTTTCACAGTTGTGTCATTTTTTTTTATTTTTCACTTGTAAAACCATTTCTCAGCTGATTTCAAAGTTGTATAATTTCAGAGTTGTGTAATTTCCGAATTGTGTAATTTCACAATTTTGTGATGCTATATGTCTTTTAAACAATTGAGAAATCAAGTTATTATAATTGAGACTCAATCTATTCATAACTGAGTCTAAAAACTTATAAATTTATTTCTCAAATTTTCATAATTATTAGAATAACTGAGACATTCATTTCACAGTTGTTTACAAATGAGTTTGAGTATAATAACTGAGACTTTCATTTTACAGTTGTTTACACATGAGTTTGAGTATAATAATTATTTCTCAATTGTTCACACATGAGTTGAGTATAATAACTGAAATTCGTTTCTCAATTTTTCACAACTCAAGGATTTTATTTGGGTTGGGGGTACTTTTCTTATTTAAAAAGTGCGAGTGATTTATTGATAAATTTTATATCAACTCAAGGACCCTAAGGTATAATATGAAGTATTGGGTTTTTATTTGTAAATTCAACCTTCTCTCATGGACTTATTTATTGATAAAATCCCTAGTTTTTTTCTTCTCTATTTTTTTTAAGGAAAAATTGGTAGGTTAAGAGTTAAAACTTAAAAGTTTGATTTGGTTGCCGACTTGCCGGTGGTTGTGGCTACTTAATTCTTCATCAAATCAGATCTACAAAATCAGACTAGTAAACTTTATTTAATCCAAATGTTACTCATAAATATTCATACTTTAAAGTAAATAAATAAATTTAAATGAATGTGTTTTAGATTATTTTTTTTCAAAATATTACATTTACGAAACAAATTATTTAAATAATTGATAACATGAATATTTATCCTTATTTAGTTATTTACTATTAAATTGTTAAAAAATTAATTTCATATTTTTTAAAATAAAATTCAGATATTCATTTCGAGGGAATACAATTTTGAGTATTGCAAATGAGACCTTATAATTTTATGAATTTGCAGCTTCGTTGGCCAGTTTCTAAAAGTTGCATCTTTTCTTTTATTTATAGAACATCTTCACATCCAAACTTAAAGTGTACATAAAGGGAAATGATGGCCCCTCCTCACGTTGAGGATCTATTTTTTAAGGCATTCATTATTATGATAATAAAAGCAGATTTAAATTTAAAAGAGAGAAAAGAAGATGAGATGAAATGAAATGTAACGTGGGTCGTTAAATGAAATAATGAATCATGAGCAAGTGGTATAAGACCAAACCTTAATTAAACATTATTTTCTTCTTTGAACAAATTAAAATGATTCAGCCCAAATAAGTGCTCCACTAGGGTAAAAATCTGTATACAGTGATGCAAAAATTAAATTATCACTTAGGCTTTCACGTAAAACAACTTCTACAAAATGATTACTCGGAAAATGTTTTACGGAAAATAAAATTGTTTTTACGAAAAATGACATAAACATGTTTTCGGTTGTTTGGTAAATTTTAAGAAAATATTTTCATTTGAAGAAAATAATATTATGAGAAAAAAAAAAGTAATGTGAGAAAATTTTTGACTAGGGTTGGGGTGTGGTGGGATAGTTGGTGTGGGGGTGGAGGGGAGGTGGGGAGATAGGGGCGAGGCGGGGGTGGGGGAGGTGTTAAAAAATAATTTTAATATGAGTGAATTTTTTTTACTGGGCGGGTGGTGGGGGTGGGGGCGGGGGTGGAGAGGTGTTAAAAAATAATTTTAATATGAATGAAAAAAAAAGTTTTTTTTTTCTTGAAATGGGTGGGGGGTATGGTGGGGGAGGAGGGAGGGAAGGTAAGGTTGGAGGGTTGGGGTGTGGATGGGATGGATGGAAGGGGTGGTGTTGGAGGTGGAGTGGGTAGCGTGGGGTTGTATGGGAATCGGGTGTGTGAGTGAGTGAGTTAACATTTTCCGAAAAATGACTTACGGAGTAAAACTCCGTAAGTCACTTTACTTAGAAAAGTGGGAAAACCATTTTCCGGAAAATATTTCCCCCATTTTCCAGAAGTTGTTTTACGCGAAACAAACGGAGCCTTAATTTCCAATAGTCACCTTTCAAAGTTGTGAGATTTGACATTATAAAATTTGAAATAACTTGAAGAAAAGAGAATAAATATATCTTATCGATACCATACCTATTTATGTGACTATAGCTCAGGATGTGCAACTAGAACGAAGTTGTGTTGATAACGTGCTATAAAACTGGAGCTAAGAGTAGAATTCTATTAGAGAATTATGTTATTTCAAGACTATTATAGAAGAAGTATACAAGAGAGAAAGATAGAAGTCAAAAACTTCTGAGGTGTATTGAAATAAATACTTGTGCTTAATATTTATGAGTAAGTCTCTTGTAAAACGCATTTTACACTAGGCTTAGTGTAAAACGTGTTTTATTAATAACGGCAAGTAGGGTTTAAGAGACGCGGTGGCATAAGTGTAAATATTTGAAACTTGTGAAATCTCAGGAAGCATATTTTAAAACTGCAGGAGGCATATTATGAAACTGAAGGAGGCATAATTTTGAAACTCCACATCAGGCACTTTGTAAAACCATAACAGGCATTTTTTTCAAAGAGGCACTTCTAAATTTTAAAACTGGAGGAGGCATATTTTTATACTGCAGGAGGCACATTTTTAAACTAGAGCATGCATTTTTTTTCTTTAAAAAAGACAATGTTAAAAGTTCAAAAAAAATCTCAGGAGGCATGTTTTGAAACTGGAGGAGGCATGTTTTGAAACTGCAGGAGGCACATTTTTTAACTCGAGCGGGCACTTATTTTTTCTCAAAAAGGCACTGTTAAAAGTTCAAAAAAAGCGCCTCCTCTAGAGTTAAAACATGCCTGTTCTAAAAAAGTGTCTCCTCTAGAGTTAAAATATGCCTGCCGTGAAGTATTGAAAAATGCCTTCTCTTGTTTTAAAATGTGTCTGTTGAGATTTTCATGAGTTCCACTTATTTACAAAATTGCCACCATGTCTTTTAATCCCTCTTATGCCGTTATTTGAAAAACACGTTTTACACATAGTTAGTGTAAAACACGTTTTTTACAAGATTTTGTGAATATTTATAGTGTAAATTGACTTCTTCAGTAAGCTTCAGTAAGGTAAATAATATCCTTTATAAGGCTTTTTTAGTAAGCTTCCCTGAAATATTTACACAAGCTTGCATAGTAAGCTTCCTTGAAGATATTTATAAAGTTTCCCTAGCAACTTTCCTGAAAATTTTCACAAATCTTCCCTAGTAAGCTTCACGAAAGCTTATCTTGCAAAGATTCTCTTGTAAGCTTTCGGTACAAAGGGCATTTACACAATAATACTCCATCTGTTTCAAAATATATGTCGCTTTAGACTTTTTCACACATATTAAGAAATGTAATTAATGCATGTTAAGAAGACCCATTTGCCCCTAAATAATTCAATTTTCTAGGTGATTAAATGCTTGCATGAGAGATACTATCACCATCATTCATAAGGGTATAATTGAGACAAAAGGGTAAAAGTGCATTGATAATAGTAAAACGATAGATATTTTGAAACAATTTTTTATTCCTAAAGCGACAGATATTTTGAAACGGAGGGAGTATATTATAACACTAGATTTTTTTTTCTCAGAGAAAAAGTACTACACCCTCCGTCCCAAAATATTTGTAGCTTAAGGAGTAAAATTTTGTCTCAAAATACTCATTGTTTTGCTATTATCTAGGAAGCATTATCATTGTTTACCAATAATACCATCATTTATGATTATTAAGTGTCATAGTAAAAACATTTAATTACTTAAGTACTATATGAAATGTTCTAAGTGTAATTTAGTCTATTAGACATACATTAATTGCTTTTTCTTAGTACTACGTATGAAAATTCTAAAACTACAAGTATTTTGAGATGGAGAGTAATATTTTTTAGGGGTAATGACAATTTAGGGTCCAAAGTTTAGGGGGTGTGTGCCAATAGGGGTCTGATGTATCAATTTTATCAATTTAATGTCCAAAGTTGACAACGTTAGTCAATTAAGGGTTTTTGGACTAAATTGTAAAGAAAATCCAGTTAAGTAACAGAAGCACTTAACTGAAGTTTGTTTTGGATGTTCGTCTAGGCTTTGTGTCATTTCACACATCTCTTATACAGTAGAACCTAAATTGTCATTTACTCTTATTATTATTTTTTCGAATAATTTTAATTAATTTTAAAAATACTAATAAATTAAAGTGGTTTTTTTTTTTTTGGAAACACAAAAAATGAAGTTATAAACAATGAAAATTATTAATAAATTTAAAAAAAATTTTTTGAAAAAATGAAATAGTTAGAATACTAATATTAATAATGAACAATACTAACCACCACCACAAAAAAATAAAAATAAAAAGTCCGATCCCCGCTTTCTTCTTTTTTTAAAAAAAATAAGTGTTTTTTTAATATAATTTTTTTACACTTTTTTATTTTTAAAAATTATACATTTTATTTTATAGTGATCCTAAATGAAAAAAAAAATATTTCTTGAAAAAGTATTTAATACCGTTTTAATTATTAGTTAATTTAATATAAGAAAATAAAATTTAATATTTCAAAAAAAATATTATTAATTTTATTTGTGAAATGACGATATAACCATCCAAATATTCAAAACAAACTCCAGTTAAGTCCACGTGCAAAACACGTTTGACTTAACTGGATTCTGTTAACAAAATCGTTAAAAAACCCTAATATGCACAACTTTTGCAACTTTGGACCCTAAATTGACAAAATTGATACATCAGACCCCTATTGCTACACCCCCCTAAACTTTGGACCCTAAATTGTCATTTCCCCTATTTTTTTAACTACTTCATCGGATATTCATTTTGAGCCGGGTAGAGTGTTGCTTTTTGACCTTAAAAATTATGATTTGCCGGTTTACCCATTTTAAATTAAGAAAAAAATAATACTATTAAAATATTGCCATCTTTAAACGAAAATTAGGTATTACATAGAATATTATAATAGTTTGGCCTCCGTTTGAATAACTTTTTTGGCTCCGTCACTGCTTTGACAGCTACAACAATGGTCAGAATTGGAATAGAAAGTGAAACATGTCCAAACATGGCTCTCAATATAAGAGCAACACTTCTATTTATGGCTGCAACAGGAATGCTGATAGTGATGAACAAGATCCAACCTACACGACAACCAAAAATGCGACTAATTTAGTCATTTGTTTAATAAACTACACAATTAAAACCAAACACTTCTTGCTTTTAATCATGATCCGAGTCAAGATAAAGCAATACCCTCTTCTTATAATTGGTTCCATACTCTAAAATGTTTGATTTTGAAGTTTGGGGCCTAAGAAATCAAATTACGATCCGAAAAATGAAACAAGAAAAATAGATAGAATGGAAGATGGAAAAGGAAATGAGGGAAGTGAATTGAAGGGAAAGATAGAGAATACTATGTGTGACATTAGGGGTGGCAAAATGGGTGTTTTGGTGTACCCATTAAAGTTAAAATATCCGGATATCCAATGGATTTTTAACTTTAATGGGTAAACCCAAAACACCCAATTTGCCACCCCTATGTGACATCCCGGAAAATAGAAGTCCATTTTTTTCATTTAACTAAATTCAACGATTTAAGTTTAAATAAAAGATTTCGGCCTTAAATTTTACCTAAACTAAACTTCAATTTACTTTTAAGTTAATCTCCTAAGGTTGTATACTCGGGCGAGCTCACAAGCCTTCCAATCAAGTTCCGCTCTAATACCAACTGTTGACACTCCAAAACATCAAATTCTATTATTTTTTTTCACTTAATTAAATCCACTATTTAAGTTTCGTGATGTTAGAATATGAATGTTTAGGGAACATTGGTTTGAAACTCTGTCCTTACTGGAATTGCACTAGTTTGATTGGGTTTTCCTTGGGTCGAATCCAACGTGGGGATAGTGGATGTTTCCTAGGTATGGCAATTTTACCGAACCCAATTCATATTCGAGACAATCCGATCGGGGATGGGTGGGTTTGGTAATAGCCTTTTAAAATCCGGCGGGTTCGAATACGGATTCGGTAGCTGTCCGAGATCCGTCTGTATCCGACCCGTATACAACCCGAATAAGTTTATATCCGTTTCCGACCCATTTCGGACCGTATTCGACCCATATCCGACCCGTATAGTATATATATTAGGCTAATTACTATTTTACCCTTACTTTTCAAACTTTATTACTCCCCTTACCTGGTATATCAAGCGATGTTCGTTTCTTAGGGTTCCAAAATCAAACCCGCCGTTGCCTAGAGAGAGAGAGAGAGGGCGACTGGGCGATTGAATAGGGAGAGTGAAGACCTCTCCGGCCGCCACCGTCTACGACACCGGTTAACCCCCCGTCCAAGGTATGTGTTCGAACAGGTGCGTGTGAGGCGAGGCGAGAGGTTCATTCAGTACCTAGGGTTTTCAATTCAAACCCGCCTTTAAGAGAGAGAGGGCGACGCCGACGATGACCGACCTCAGCGACCAGGCGACGCAATGATCCAACTCCGGCGAGAGGTTCAGTACCTGTGTGTGAGGACTAGGGTTTTCAATCTCAAAACCGCCGTTAGAGAGAGAGAGGGCGACGCCGACTGAAGTACTGAAAAGTGAGCTGAATAATGCTCGAGAAGCCATTCGTTGGGTACTTATTATCTTCTCAAGGCCACTGCTCAGCCGGGGATTATCTACGTACAGGTATCATTTTCTTGATTTTTGTTTCAATAAAATGTCATAAATCTATAATGCAGGGGTAATTTGAATTTTTTTAGGTATGATTTTCTTGATTTAAGTTTAAATAAAATGTCCTTTTCTTGATTAGAATGTCGTAATTTTGTCCCGTGGGGTTTAACTTTGGAATTCAGAGTATGATTTTCTTGATTTTGGTATAATCTTATAATGTAGGGTTAATTTTTGGAATTTGGCTCTGTTTTTCTGAATTTGGTTTGCAAAAAAAAAATGTCTAATTTAGGGAGAGTCAGTCATAAAAAATAAATAAAAAGGGGCAGATCTTACGGCGGATACGGATTCGCCCATGGTCGGATACGGACGGGTTCGGATACGGGTTCGGTAGCCTCGGGTCGGATACGGGTTTTACGATATCCGGACCGTATTCGACTCGTTGCGATCCCTAATGTTTCCGGTTGTTAAAAAATGTTCTTAGACATTGAAAATCAAAGTGATAAACTTGCGTTTGTTTTATCAATACATAATTCTCCTTACTAAAACAAAATTCTCATTTTGTCATTTTGAGTGTTTCATCAGAAACTTCTATTTATCCAAAATGAAAATAATACTCTCCACTTTCTTTCTCATTCTCACTTACAATAAGTATCCAATTACTATTTCCTACCACACTTTCTCTCATTCCCACTTACATCACCCACTTTTCCAACATATTTCCTTAATTTTCGTTTTTATTTTTTATGAAAAAATTGTTTTGTTTTGGAACGGAGGGAGTATGTATTAAGGATGTTGAGTACATATGTACTTTGGGTAGGGGTGTAAGTGGTTTGATTCGGACCGCGGTTTTATCAATATATTTATTAGGAATATTGTATTATATCAAGTATATATTGTATTTATTTACTTACCAATATTAGAGATTGTGTATATCAATTAGGAGATTTGTATCTTGTAAATCAAGTTAGATTAGAACTCTAGAATACTCTTTGTAACCCTATAAATATGTATCTCGAGTATCAATAATATTTGAGTCTCTCATATTAATTATCTCTCTCCATGTATGATTGGCTCCGACTATCTCTTTCTCTAATCCTTGACAACATTTACCAAAGTCATTGGTAGATGTACTTTGGTTTTTTTGTAACATAACCCACGACATTTTTTAAAACTACACGTGACACTCTTTAACACAAGGGTTGGTCTCCTGTCAAACGTGTTTTTTTCTAATGGTTAGGAAAACCGTGTTTTTCAAAACCTCCAGAAGACTTTATATGGATATCTAGGACCCACCTGGCTATCACTTTCAAAAGTTCTGACTATCAATCTCATATCCAGAATGTTTTATATTGGAGCTTGTCTCCTGTACACCCTCCGCATGGCGTGCAGGGGGCCAGGCGACTTTTCCATTATTTTTTTTTGCAACCCCAACTTTTTTCCCTCCCAACAAAAGTAACACTTATTATACGAAATGTAACACTTTTTTTTTTTCAAATGTAACACTTTTTTTAAAAAAAAATGTACCACAATTTTGCTGCAATAGATTAAAGATAACATAAAATATTGACAACTAAATTAATGTAACACTTTTTATAAAGGAATGTAACACTTTTTTTTCTTTCAAATGTAACACTTTTTAAAAAAAATGTACCACAATTTTGCTGCAATAGATTAAAGAGACCATAAAAATTGACAACTAAACAAATGTCACACTTTTTATAAAAGAATGTAACACTCTTTTTTCAAATGTAACACTTTTTTTCTTTCAAAAATAACATAAGATTGACAAACTAAACTAATGTTACATTTTATAAAAAATGAATGTAACATTTTTTTCGTCAATTGTAACAGTTTATATTCTTAAATGTAACATTATATATGAAATGTAACAATTTTTAATTGAGAAAGTAACAATTGAAATGCAAACCCAATATTTTTTTTTGTAAAACTGTTGTTACCTTTAACAGTAGAAAGTGTTACTTTTTAAAGATGAAAGTGTTACTTTTATCAGAACATAGTGTTACATCTTAGCTGATGAGCAACTCAAACATTTTGTGTGTAAAAAAAAATATGTTTTTTTTTTAAAAAAATCAAACCATATCATGACCTATGTAGTTTTATTTGTCTCGTCTCGACGAACACAACAGTATTTTTAATTATTTTTTTTGAGTTATAAATCTCAAGATATAGCATTTTAAAGTGTTTGGAGTTTTTTTTTTAAAGACGACATGTGGCAGCGCGAGGTTGGGTGAACCAGGTGTGGCTCACAGCGCGCCACGTGTCACTTCTGGAGTGGATGAGAGGCGGGCTGGCGGCCCGCCGCACGCGCGTGCAACAGCCGCATTTTTTTTAAAACACGTTTTTCCTAAGCGTTTGGAAAAACGCGTTTTCCCCAAGATTTTGCATTAACACAACACCAGACAATCTTTACAACTATTATTGACACTCTTTAACATTACACCCTTTAAACACGACCACTGATTATTCTTTAACACCAGACCTGTCACTTTTTAACATTCCCATTGATAGTGTTTTGAGTGCTAGTTGTAATGCTTTTTGAGTGCTAGTGAGAGTGTTTGTTAAGTACAGTACTAGCGTTTTCTAGTGTCAGTCATAGTATTTTCAAATATCAGTCATAGTGATTTTGAGTGCGGTTAAAGTGTTTTAGAGTGTCATTAAGTGTTTGTAAGTAACTATCGGGCACAAAATTCTACTTATTTATAAAAATGTCACATCCTGATTTAATTGAATAACAAAATTGTGAAAATCTCGAAAAAAAAACTTGTTTTACACTCGCTTTAGTGTAAAACTTATTTTCATCATTTAATGTAAAACATAATCTCTTAATATAAAATAAATTTTACACATTTCTTAATGTAAAACAAGTTTTCATTCTTTCAAAAAAAAAAAAAAAAAAAAAAAAAGTAAAACAAGTTTTCATTAAAATAAGACTGACTCAATATAATTTTATCATAAAAGAAAATTATATTTCCTTGCATAAAATAAAAATATTGAAAATAATGAAAAAGAAAAATATCAGCGCATTCAGCAGCCCCCGCGTGGTCTCGGGTCTCCCTCGTCTTTCTCCCTTTCCATATTTAACATTCGATTCGCTTCAATTAGTCTCTGCAAAAATCATCAATCAATAACCCTAAAATTCGTCCCAACTCGCCTTTATCTAGGTATTATTCATCGATCCTCTTCTCATTTTGCACCACTTGTTTGATTATATCTGATGCGTTTCTTTCAGTTCGACAAATAATTTAGTGGAATCTAGGTCTTGATTATTTCATAATTCACGATGTTTCTACCATTTTTTTTCCTCTTGTATTTGGTACTCTTACAAAGTAAATCTGGATTTTCCACATGTATATTCACCTTTGAAACGTTTGTGATCTCGTTTATTGCCTTAATTTTTTACCCAATTTAAGTTGACTAACCTGTTATTTGTATGTTTTAAGTTTAGGGAAAATTAGGGGTAAAAGATGTGGGCGGTTCTACGGCGAAAAGTTGCTTCCAGTGGCTCCTCTGCTTCGGTCAGTCATTTATATATGCAGCTTACTGCATTCAGTTTTTATTCAATTTTTATTTTTCAAAGTTGTTAATGTTATGAGCGCTTTGTTTGGTCCTATTAGCAAATTTTTTGTTGACTTGTTTCGGTTTTAGAAGAAAGTTTTTATAGTTTTGAAATTATTGTTGCCATGTCTTTTAGAAATTGTGTCTTTTTAAAGTACGAATGGGATATGTAAGTTCTGTTAAATGCATAGATTTTCTCATATTCTTGAACTCATGTTCAAGCATCAAACACATTCACTGTGTCCAATGGCGGACCCAGGAATTTTTCACAAGGGGGGCAAAATGGCATAACACATTTAAAGGGGGTAAAAATAAATACTAATGCATTTATTTTTTTAAACAAAGGGGGGACAAAGTCTAAAATATTGCACTAATATTCCAAATTTTCAAAAAAATTACACTAGTAAATTTTATTTTATTTTTAAAACAAAGGGGGCCATTGCCCCCAATAGCCATAGGGTAGGTCCGCCCCTGCTGTGTCCCTGTATTGAGTACAAAATTTGAGCTGTTCTTTTGAGTGTATCCAAAAACGATTTTAATTGAGCATGGAAACCGAGAAAGAAGTTAATAACATAATGAGTTTAGCCCAAGATTGGAATTTTAAGATGGATAAAAGGTAAAACTAGGAAAATTAAAATCTGTGAGATGGAAAAGCTACATCAATAGGAGATAAATAACAATATTAACTTGAAATGATTGGTCGCGTGAAACATAAGCCAACAAGTGTACCAATTCCAAATTGTCGTAGTAGCAGTATCAAATCCGGGATAGAGAAGGGAAAGATGTAAATTAACATGGGCAGTTATTTTGTGAGAGTAAGTATGGATTTTATGCATGCGAGCTTTATATGTTCTGCAGGGACAGATACCCATACCTGTGTATGTGTTATACTCCCTCCATCCCAAAATGATGTTCCCAATTTTTTGTCGTTACTACGAATGAACTTTGAGCACTAATTTTAGGTTAATTTCATTATACTTCTAAAACTTGTTATTGATACACCATCAACAATACTATCAATAACAACTTTTAGATTTTCATTAGGATAATTAAATCAACCTAAAATTATTGCTCAAAATTCGTTGGTAGTAATGACAAAAAAAGTGGGAACATCATTTTTTTTTTGGGGGGGGGGGGGGGGGAAGTATATGAGTGATCCCTGTAAATACAAATACAGTACATTAACACAGATCTATGCAAGTATAGGATGTTTATGGTAAGATTATATTCAAAATGGTAAGCAATGGAGAGAGCATGACTAAGGCTAAAATCACGGGTGTGAAGATTTCTTACATATGCTAGGGAACATTTCATGCATACATTCGTGGTGCTTCTTTGAACTTATGATGTAGGTTGTCTTTTTTCAGAGCATTGGACAGTCATTGAAGAGGATTCGACCGGCAGTGGCAACTTCAACGTCACATGGTTACATTGTTACCAGCACTGAAAATGAGGTAATTCCTTTTATTTGGTTTGATTTTAGTGCAGTGGATTCTCTCAGCTTGATACAGTGTCTTCCATTTGCTGTTATGGTTGATTACTCTTTTTTCACCCTTTTAATGGGTCATATTATAGTCCCTTACAAATCACTTGTAGGTATCACCAACAGGCTACATTTAGCTTTTAATAGAGTGCCCATATTAGTCATTCAACTTAACTGTGCATCATTGTATGCATAGACAGTTTTGGATGACTCAAATTGTTCACCTTTTCTTTGTCTAAAGCAAAAAACTCCTGAATATATGGCCTGAATTCGACATTAGAACTTTTGTCTTGTAATCTGAGGGCAGTAAGGTTGTGGTTTGGAGTCATAGCTTACAGTGTTCATACTACGTTGCAAAGTCTTTGTAGTACACTTTTAAAGGCTGAAATTGCACTTTGAAACTGCTATTCATGAGAACTGGGAAAGTTCAAAGGCACTTTTAGGGTTCGTGCCCTGCTTCTTGTTAGGTTATGTTCGGTGAGTTTTTGGTTAGTGCACGTGCTGTGGAAGACTTATTGATATACAGATAAAGGGGCTATGAGGTTCTATAGAATTGTGGTACACCCTCCGCACCAAGGAGGCTGACTTGGTTACTGTTTATATATGTCCCAAATTGCTGCTGCACTTTCTGTAAGTAGTTACTTAAAATAGTTTCCTGCAATTCCACTTATCAAACACTTAGATTTTATTGTTTTGCGACTCATTAACTAAGTAATAACAAAAGTAATGCTATAATTATTTAGGGAAATTCAGAAAAACCTTCTCTAATTGTTCATCTTTCACGATCAGTGTGAAAAGCGAAACATGATAGTCTTTTTAGGATGGTGAGTAGACCCATTTTTATCTAGTGCAGTCTCAAAAACTCCTGTAAGAAATTTAGACATTTTTGTAAACGTAGAGTTATGTTATTAGAGACCATGTTCTTTTTATAGCATTTCTTTGGAAAGGAACTTGGGACGTTCAACAGTTTCCTTTTGGCCGGTTAATGCGGGATTCACGGGCTACTCTTTGTTAGTCTAGTCCTTGTTTCGCTTATAAGTTGTCTATGTTCCTAATGGTGGATGTCTTAAAAAGATGTTGAACCCTTCTTGGAATTCTTACAAGGTGAATAAGATTGGTCTTTTAGTTTTTGAGTGTAAGATTTAAAATGTACAATGGGTTCACACTGTTAAACCCTTGAATTTGGAATTCATAACTCTTTTGAAAAAAATTCTAAGTCTCCATCACACCTTTTTACTTGTTAGTTCTCAGTACTTACGAGCATTTTGAAATTTACTCATATACTGTTTCCATTTTTTTTACATGTTCATCTCTTTTGCTCTTCTGCTCTTCTGCTCTTCTGCAGTCACTATATTCTGGAAGAGGATCAGAACTTGTACGACATTTTCATCAGCAAGGTAGAATTACTAATTTCATGATAGATACATCTAAAGTTTCTTGATATTGGTGTGATAGTGATTTCACATGCAAATATACTTCCCATCAAACTCATTAGCAACCCCCTTGTAACTGATTATCATATCCAATTTTTTATTACAGGTTCTCCAGCTTATCCAAAGCTTGTAAGGTTAGTTTGGTTTTTGTTTTCTAGTCGTTTGGTGTTGTTTTGCATTAATAACTCTGTCTTGAAGGTCTCTTTTGGGATGCCATTTTGTCCAAATATCTGTAATAGATGTAACAAGCAATGGCATGCGAAATTTTGTTCAACTGACCAGAAATCAGAATTTACACTTGTACTAAAGAGAAACACCTGATGCTGCTACACCAAGTCTAACACCTTTCTTTACCTTGAGACAGGAATGTTGCATCTTTCAGAACAGATCTTCCCATCCACATGTGGAGTAGGTCATTTTCTTCCGACAGTGGTATGAGTTCACCATTTCTCTTGTGACATTTTCCTTTGAACATACTCCATAAATATACGCTGATCTGTGTTAAACTTATACTTCTATTTTCGGTGATGAAGGTGACTTAGTTGATGCTGTTGTCCCTTTTATGGGTGAATCTATTACTGATGGCACTCTAGCCACCTTTCTGAAGAGTACGCACTTCTCAATTTCTAAATTCATTCCTCACTCGTAATAGTATCCAGATTCCTTTTTTGTACTAGTATTGCAATGTACTTGTTCCACATGAAACTCATTATTGGTTATATGGGAACAGAACCTGGTGATCGCGTAGAAATTGATGAGCCAATTGCCCAAGTTGAAACTGATAAGGTACTTCCCTGTTTCTGCATAGCATCTTGTTTTCTTGATCCAGGCTAAGTAACCTTCTATCTCTTTATAGGTGACAATTGATGTTGCGAGTCCCGAAGCTGGTTACATTCAAAAGGTAAAATGTTTCTACTGTAGTGCTTGTTGAAGCTCATATACTCCCTCCGTCCCAAAATTTATGTCCAATTTTATTTATTTATTTTTCGAGTTTGCTCTGATCAAGATCAAATTTGAAATTTGTTTGGACATCCATTTTGGGACAGATGTAGTATTTGTCTACGCATCCTCCAGCGAGACCTATATTTTTGAAAGTGTAATGTGACCTTGTGATTTTTCTCAGTATGTTGCCAAAGAAGGTGATACCGTGGAACCAGGACATGTAATAGCCATCATATCAAAGTCTGAGGAAGCTGAAACTCATGTAGCTCCCTCAGAGAAGGAATCTAGTAAGGCTGCAGCTGCGCCTGCACCTGCAGAAAAGGCGGACGAGCAAATACCTAACACAGAAACTCCACCACCCAAACAGGCACCTAAGGAGAAGCCTAAAGCTGCTACTCCATCTCATTCTAGAACCTCCGCAACGGAGCCTATACTTCCTCCTAAAGAAAGGGAAAGAAGAGTAAGCATCTAGTTTTTGCAAGCTTGCTCAAGTATTTTGCGACTTGTGGTCCAGAATTAAGAACACTTCACTTTTGACTTTTTTTTTTAATTTTTATTAATCATCATCATCATCAACAACAATATTCTGTATGACAACTAATTTTCTCATACCATAAATTCATGTAGGTTCCAATGACAAGGCTCAGGAAACGTGTTGCCACAAGATTGAAAGACTCTCAAAATACTTTTGCATTGCTTACTACATTCAATGAAGTTGATATGTAAGTTTGTTTACTGTTCCGTTGCCTGAAAGCTTGATATTTGTATGGTTATTTGTAGTTTTTGATGTCAACTATTGAATTTGTTTATTTAATTGATGTTATCTGTTTTTAATTTATTTGAGATAAGTGAAATGATGACATTATACGTATGAGTAGATGGTATTTTGTAGTCTTATAAATGTTTTATACACATTTAATGATATTTTTTATATGTTTCCCCCACAAACCATTCTTACTCTTGCTGTATTGCTTTCTTAATATAGGACCAATTTGATGAAGCTTCGTTCCGAGTATAAAGAGGCCTTTGTTGAGAAGCATGGAGTGAAGTTAGGGCTCATGTCGGGATTCATCAAAGTATGTTTATTTGATTCCTTGCAAGTACAGCTGGACATATACTGCATTTCCATTTTTATACATCAATTCTTCAGTTTTATTCAAATATTTGTCATACTTTCAGGCTGCTGTTAGTGGTCTCCAGAATCAACCAATCATTAATGCTGTTATTGATGGAGATGACATAATTTATCGAGATTACATTGACATCAGTATTGCCGTTGGTACTTCAAAGGTCAGTCACCTTATATTGATTTTTTCGATCGATCATGGTTTTTCGTTGTTGCTAGATAAGTTTTCCAGGCTGTTAGTAACTCGAATATAGTACAAGTTTTTGTGTGAGGATGAGTCATGGAACTATCATACTAGAGATGTCGTTTATTTTAGTATATGCACCTCCAGTAAATACCTCGAATCATGAAACTATTTTTTTTTTTTTTTTTTATAGCTTTGTTGCCTGTATAAGTAGCCAATTCATCTAGCCATAGGTGAAGAAATTGTAAAGTTAGTACAAATGATTTATTTGTTTGCGTCAAATTAAAGAGAATGATTAGCAAATTAATGACATACTCCCTGCGTCCCAAAATGATAGTCCCATTCTCCCATTTTGATTGTCCCAAAAAGTTAGTCCCAATTTCAAAATTAATGCTTCAAAAGTACTGAATTTTCAAAACCTATTATGTAACCTTAAAATGTTTGAAAAGTCAAACAGGACAATCATTTTTATGACGGAGTAGTTATCAGTTATTCCATGTTTTGAACTTTTTGACATCGGTGGAAATCTTAAGGATATATTGCAGGTACTCTCTTAAAAGGGACAAATAAATCTAAGTTAGCAAACTGCAGTGAAGAGTACAAAGACGTTTTCACAAAATCTCTTCCCTGATGTTAAGTCTACCTCCAATTCGTAAAGATCCAGTGCTTTCATTATTCAAAACCTTCTTTTGTTTATGTCATGGGCATACATCTTTATGCATGCTATAATTCTTGCCTCATTTATCTCCTGATGCACTGGGTTCTATCTGCCTTGCATGATTAGTAGCGCTTTCATTTTCCGGAGTTGATGCAACGATTATGTCGCGATGACATGTAGGACCCTCAACCAAGCCCTCGTACGGAATTTTTATAAGAACTGTCATAGCTTGCTTGCATGTTTTCTGAATGCACTTGTACTTCAATTTTCTAATATGTATACTGGTTGTTATCATCAAACTAAGCTTGCATTCGTTATTCACTATGGATTACTATATATGCTTTGTAACTTTTTACCATGTCCTCTTCAGGGCCTTGTTGTTCCGGTTATTCGTAATGCTGAAACAATGAACTTTGCTGAAATAGAGAAGACGATCAATACCCTTGCAAAGAAAGCAAATGATGGGTCCATTTCAATTGATGAGATGGCTGGAGGTTCATTCACCATATCAAATGGCGGTGTCTATGGGAGCCTTCTAAGTACTCCAATCATAAACCCTCCACAGGTATGATGCTCATCGTAGGGAATCTTTTCTTCCATACTGCAACTTGAGAGTTGAGAACTACTCGTTCAAAAGTAAAAAAGAAATTATAATTTCCTGTCACAGGATTACTGTCCATCTTCAAGAAAAAACTTATTTCAAGACGAGTGTCCATTTCTTAACGAAGTTGCATAATCTATCATAATGTTCCCTTTTTATTATCTGGTGTGAACACCATGTATATGTGTTACTAAAAGTATTGAAAACTGACTTCCTTAAATAAGTGAAACTGGATCTCATTTTGGGATGGATGGACTACTGCCAACTTTTGCTTAGGAGCCCATTTTCAAAGTCAACACATGTTAAGGATTAATTTATTTATTAATGTTTATATCCTTAGAGTAGTAATACTAATGCATTACTTTTACTAATTGCGCGTATTATGGATTAACGATACATTTGCAGAATTGAAAATATATAAAGCAACCATCTCATTTGTTAGCTTTTTCATGTATTTTTGCAGTCGGCTATTCTGGGAATGCACTCAATAGTGAATCGGCCAATGGTGGTTGGGGGAGAAATTGTATCGAGGCCAATGATGTACATTGCCCTCACTTATGATCACAGGCTGATTGATGGCAGAGAGGCCGTCTTCTTCTTGAGGCGCATCAAAGATGTTGTGGAAGATCCCAGGAGATTGCTCCTTGACATATAAACACGCAAAGATGCGCCCATAACTTGAGACTCGGGACTTGATAATTTTGCAAAAATTGAATAAATTGTCTGAATTTAGGGGCTTTACTGTTGTTCCTTCACCCCCCCTACCAAGTTATTTGATTGCGGCAGCAATTTTGAGAATGAGTTTATCAAATTATTGCTTATTTTGTACTTCAGTTTTAACTATTAAAGTTTACGAGGCAAGAGACCCTTGAACGAGAAAGGAACTATTTTAGGAGACTCAGAGATATTCTTAATACCCTCCGTCTCAAAATGATTTTCTCATTTGTCATTTCTCTTTGTCCCCAAAAGTTCTTCACATTTCTACAATTTAAGCTTAAAAGTATTTAAACAAAGTTTGTCTATTTCTACAATTTAAGCTTAAAAGTATTTAAACAAAGTTTGTCTAGTGAAGCAAGGGTTCGTATTCTTAAAAAGTTTGAATAGTCAAACGCGAAGATCATTTTGGGACGGAGGGAGTATTTAGTTACTTAAGTGATCAACTTGAAAGTAACTAAATACTTCACTTGATTGAGAATCTCTCTCAATCTCTCAAAATACAAAGTGTCCAATTGAGGATTTTTTTTTTTTAAGGAAGATAAGTTTGGTGTTGCAAATTGCTCACTTCAAACATTAATAACTTCGCACAAAGTGTCCAACTGAGGATTTTTTTTCTTTTTGCATTTTTTTCCTTTATTTTTTAATTGTAATTTTGACTTAAGTTTGACTAAAAGAAAATCCAGTTATCTTAATGAAATTTTAAATATGTTTATTAATAGTGATTTTTAGAGTGCATCATCAGTAATTCTTTGAATTCATTGAGGATAACTAAAATCTCATTAACTTTAGTTAAAATTTAATCAACTTGATTATCAAAATTAAAATGACTCTTTCTTAGATTGATAAAAAAAAGATTGTGCTAGAATATCTATGAAAATTTGTAAGTTCCGTCCCAGCCTGCCCTATGATTCCTCCTCTTGGCAATGTTGTGTAGTGTGAATCCTCTTAAAAGTAAAAAAAAAAAAAAAAAAAAAAACGTCTAGTGGGTTTTTTATTTTTAATTTGGGGCCAAAAAAGAAACTATCATATGGGAAAATGTTAAATTTTTATTTGAGAAACACTAATTATTAGTATCTCTTTTGCTTAAACTATTATAAACCTTGGTATTCTTATATATTGTGTGATATGTTCGAAAGAAAATATAAAAGAAAATTTATTAGGAATCATTTATTTTAACTGAGCCCCTAGAGAAAAACTGTATTACTATCCAAATGAATGAAGTTTGACCTCTAACCAAAAGTTATGAAGAAAATTTATTTGAAGATGCATTACTTTTGTCCTTGCAACAATCATAATCAATTCATGAAGATAGTATATTTAGTGAAATTACAAACTACCTATATGTTCTTCACATGAAAAATGACAAAAACAAAATATTGCTAGTTGAGTTCTAATTCTTTCATAAATATAGATAAATATTTTATCACATGTTGGGATATTTGAGAAAATTAAAATTAAAGAATAAAATAAAGTTAGATTTACGATTATAAGTGCTCAAACTTATCTTCCTTAAAATCTTTGAAAACTGAAAAGGATTCTTCGTTTTTCTTTACCAAAACAAAAAGCTTCAATAATTTTGTTACAAAACAGTTTCTAATTTGCATAAAGTTGTGTCATATAATATAGTGAGACTGAGAAAACACCAATTGCGAGATATTTATGTATTCTTTAACTTAATCAGTTAAAATAATATTACACTAGTATGTTAATAAAATTTTGTATTTTCAAAGTATACCAACCAGCTGTAACATCCCCTCTACTAATCTTGTTTATGCTAGGGGTCGGTATCCTAGCCTTTCTTTATTATGATTATTCTTGCGGCTAATGCAATTCATTTGGCTACATCAGCGCGGTTGAATGAAGATTTAATGGTGTTATAAAAGCATGAGCAGTGGATGGCTCGCCGCTATGGAAAAGTGTACGAGAACCAAAAAGAGAAAGTGGCCCGGTTCAAGATATACAAAGATAATCTCAAGTACATAAACGAATTCAGTAAGGCCTCAAACGAAAGTTTCATTATGGGATTGAACCACTTTTCAATTCTAATGAGAGAATATTTGTAGCAAATAGAAGACATCAACAAAATAAAAACCGGCAAACTTATTTAACTTTCACTTTCGGAGCAATAAACAATTAGTAGATTGTATGGGAGTCATGTGCAATATCGGAAGTCTGCCTGTAAGTGGCTTTTGAGTATGTAGCCAACGACAGAGGGATAGCAACTGAGTCAGATTGTCCGTACAATCCAGTATACCATGAAGCTTGTCAATCATTTCATGCAGCAACCAAAATCATCGGTCAATGATGAGGTTGCCCTACTAAAAGTGGTGGCTAATCAACCCGATATGGCCATTTCTGTTGGGGTTGTAGGGTGTGGGACGGACGAGTACGGTATGAAGTATTGGTAGATTATAAATTCATGGGAACGAGTCATGGTGAAAATGGGTATTTTCGGTTTCAAATAATGCATCCTGCCTAGTTAGGTTGTTTTAGCATTTCAATATTGTTAGGTTAATTCATCTAGGTTGTTTTAAAGCTTTTTAAAATTGTTAGTTTGGTGACTATAGATGCAATTTTTCCTAAAAAATACCAACCAGTTGCAACAATTGTATCAGTGGTGCAATTCAGTTGTTTTGAAATAAGAATCATTTTGGTCATACAATGAGAAGATTGTGATAATCGCAACACATGATTGCTTGAATCACCTATTCTTGTAAACTCCAAAAAATGGTAAACAAAAATTGAACATTTTCATTAGTAGTAGCACGAAATTTCACCAAGTACATGTTAAAAGAAAATGAAGTACCAATTCAAACAAGAAAACCTTACGTACAAACTGAAAATTTATGTCGGCTTGTAGTATTTTGTGGGTACAAAAGGCATCTTCGTGACAGTTCCCTCGTAGGATTTCCCTCGAATGATGATGTTAACTTTGGTTCCTGCCTTATGCGATCCAGATTTCACGTACCCCATTGCAATGTTCTTCTTCAAGCAAGGGCTAAATCCTCCACTGGTGACTTCTCCAATGTTTTCTCCTTTCGCGTTTTGAATCTCACTGTGGCTTCTTGGAGGTGGGCCCGGGGAGAACAACCCAACTCGCCTTATCGATGGGCCCGTTTCAATTTGTTTGAGTATGACATCAGCACCAAGAAAGCCACCTTCCGCTCTCCTTCTCTTTCCTATGGCCCACGTGAGTCCGGCTTCGACAGGTGTGATGTGTTGTTCCATGTCATTGCCATATAAGCATAGTCCTGCTTCAAGTCTAAGACTGTCTCTAGCACCTAGACCTGTTAGTCTGACTTTGCCTTCCGATTTTTCTAAAATGGCCTTGGCAAGATCTAGTGCATGCTCAGAGGGAACTGAGATCTCGAAACCATCTTCACCAGTATACCTGAAAACATTAGGCAGTACACGTTCAATTAATCAACATTGTACATAGATTGAGAGCTAGAATTGGCATCATTTTAACTTAATCTTGGATTATCAACCAGACAGCAACATTATCGCAAAAATGTTAAAAAAAAAAAAAAAAAAAAAAGGGAGGCCAAAGGGAAGTATATAATAAAGTAAAAAGATATGCGAAAAAGGGATGTGGAAAAGAAAGAAAGAAAAAAAAAAGAACCTCAATAAGCGACAAAAATAACCAACATAAGGGATTATGTTCATCTCACATGCTATAGCACACTGCCGAAGCTCATTATGATTTTTTAGGAGAATGATATTATTTTCAGATTTCTTTTCCTTTCGACTCCTTTTGAGTTTATAATATCCAAACAGTACGTCATAGTCCATCATAAAGAAAATGAAGTTACAGAATGTGGGTTGTGTAACGTTCATTAGCCTCCCATAAATCAGTTCTGTAGCAGCTGAGCCAGGAAATCACGACTGTTGGGATACTTGGACTCGACTCAAACAGATTCGAATGTATTGAGTACCTAGACGAGGCCTAAGATGGTCTGTGGAAATTAGTGGAACACTCCCTTCGTCCCAAAATGATCTTCTCATTTGCTATTTTTCATTGTCCCAAAAAATTCTTCTCATTTTTACAATTTAGGTATAAAAATGCATAAACAAAACATGACAGGTGAAGCGAGTGTCATGTTCTTAAAAAGTTCGAATAGTCAAATGAGAAGATCACATTGGGACGGAGGGAGTACTATATTAAAGAGTTTTACTCATAAGTCAATACCCTGCAGACTTCTACCAAATATAAGTGAACAGGGAGGGCTACAGTTACCAATTTCAGGGGGAAAAAAACTGATGGGCGTAAAACAGACTTGTCAGCAACAAAACGAGAAAACAGAACCTTCAATAACTTCCATCTACCATGGAAAATGCAGTTGTTTCCAGGAGTGACTAAAAAGAGAAACGTACCCCGTTCTAGTGAGAAAGCATTTAGCCCCATTGATGTCCAGAATACGGAAGTCCCCAAAGTAGAACTTGCTCAAATCATCTTTTGTCAGTTGCTGAAGGACTGGGCCTGAAAGAGGACCCTGCACCACACGTACAATATTTTTTTTTTATATATAGAAAAAGAGGACAATACTGGGATGGTAAATGAAAAAGAAACTTCAATGTGCACGATAGCACACAAAAGTCACCATTTAAGAGATCAAATGCAAATTTTAAAGCCCCAAATCCAGTTATGGTCAGAAAACTTCACAAACAAAAAAACACACACACACCAATTTGGTGCTACAAGAGCTCCCATTATGCGTGGGGTCCAGGGAAGGGCCTTCCCCCAATGACATAAAACGATAACACTAAGAATCAAAATAAGCCACAACAAGAAGACAACAATTACAAACCTGGAGAGCTAGAAGAGATCTCTCATCATAGATCTGCCAAGAAACATCCCCGCCTTTAGCGGTAAATGACTTCATATGCTCCTCAATGTGAGCAAGATCCTTATCACGACACCCCGCATTAACGACCAAGTATATATGATCATCAGTCACCTTGGTAATCACTGAATCATCAATTGCTCCTCCTTTCTCGTTAGTGAACACAGTCAATGTCCCTGTCCCAGGGGCAAGTCCAGCAACATCAGCAACAACAAGCTTTTCAAGAAACGGGATTGCATCTTTCCCTTTCAGACTTAGACCACACATGTGGGATACATCGAAGAGACTACCATTCTCCCTGCAGTTTAGAGTAGAATCCATGATCGAGTCCTTGTACTGGATTGGCATACTCCAACCAGCAAATGGGACCATTTTTCCACCATGAGCAACATGGAAGTCATAGAGGGCTGTCTTCTTGAGATCAGCTTCAGTGGCATATGCTCTACGAACAATAGTCTTTTTGTCAGATTGAGCAAGACGACGGGTGATTGCTTGGCCTAGTTGCCAAAACCCCCCTCCTCTCATCTTGTTATCAACTTAATATGCTGATAAAAGAAAAAAGTGAAAAGAAATGGATTGATGAAATTAGGTAAATGACATGGAAAACTGATCTCAGAATTTCTCCAAATAGTCACCAAACAAATTAACATAAATGGCATACTAAAAGCAAAATGATAGAAGTAAGACTTCCACCTCCGCGGCTAGAAGTAGGTGGACGCAAAAATGAAACGAAAATGAAGACTTCACATATGATAACAGGTGAAGGCAAAAAGCTCACTCCAATGCTACCCGGAATTCGACAATGGTAAAATAGCATAGACCTAGGGAGACTATAATTGCCATCCAACATAAATTGCACATAATAAATTCACACATTATAAGCAGCAATCATATTAAAATGAAACCCAAATTTGGCTCTGCTCCATCAATCTGTTCAACCATCACGTCCAATATTCTTAACACTTCAACATTCCAGTTGACTGGAATACTACGATTGAAGTTCCATATAGATTTATCAAGAAAAGGGGGCATTCAAAACATTAAAATGACAAATTCATCATATACTCATTATCCCTAAAATTATAAACACCATTGATTGAATGGGTTCATTCAATTTATAAAAAAGATGAAATCTTTGTTAAATAATCGAGATCTTATAAGCAATTTAACTCTGTTCAATCACAAATAAAGAACAATCAAAAACGCAAACACACACACTGCAAACAAAAGGAGGGAGAGATTTGAAAGAACTTACAAGTGAAGTGGGAGATGGAATAAAATGGTGTAAACTTTTGGTTATTGGTTCAGAAAGTGAATCTGGGTGGGAGCATTTTGGAAGGCAATTTTGCAGAAAAGATTGTGGCTTTATGTATGTGATTCGAATATTATGGTGGTAAATATTTTTGGAAAGTAAATTAATTTGATTATTTTATTAATTTTGTGAAATGAATATGGAGAAGGGTTTGGTGGTAAGTAGCGGGTGGAGGAGGATTTGTCTGACCAAATCGAGTCTCATCGTCATTCAGTGGTTGCCATCTCCCATTTATTTTCAAATCCTTTGTCTCCATTTTCTTTTTTCTTTTTACGGCCTCCGTCTCATCATAAATCATAATTACTTGTTGAGAATATGGTGGAGAGGAGTATGATAATATATTTGTGTTGATTCACTCTCAAAGATTTACAATAACTTAACCTTATATTTATACTAAGGTCTAAACCCTATTCTTGAAGAATACTCATCTTCCTAAAATACATCAACTAAATAAAGTAAATTATATCTCTAAATAAGGTAAACTATAATCTCTTGATTCTATCTTTATTTGGCTTGATCTCACTTGGTTGACTTGGTCAAGCTCGGTCCATTCTATTCAGTCTCGGTCCGCTCCACACAGCCCAGCCCGCTCCATCTTATTCTCCAACTCCCCCCCCTAAGTTGGAGGATCTACAAGGTAGATACCCAACTTGCCGATACGACAATCAAAACGGGGAGAAAAAAATATCAGTTTTTTCAATCGTCAGTCCACTTGTATGCAACGTTGATAGCACAAGTGACTTAACAACTCGACAGTCAAGCTGCTACGTCCAGCAGCCCAGTTTTTTTTTTTTCGAATGTCCTTTTGTCAATCAGTCGACATCGGCGTCCTTGGCTGCATCATTGGTTGAAGTTGACGTCGCCTTCATCATAAATCCGGTGAACCACCACTAGTTTCCTTCATCGTCTTTTTTTCTTTCCTTTTTTTTTTTTCGTGTACCGCAATCGTGATCGCCATAATTAGGGTTTTCACCCTATTCCCACCGGTGGCCAATCAGTAATCTTTCCATTTGAATCTGCCGCCGCCAGCCACAACACCACCGCCGCCGCTACTACAACGGCTGGTGATTTCTTGTTCTTCATCGTGCTCCATCATGTTTGTCTTGCACAATCCGTGCCACGAAGGTGCTTCTTGGTCATCATGAACGGGTCCCTCCTCAACGCATTCATCGTGCACGTCCCGTGCCGCGAAGAGGCTTCCATGGGCTCCTCCCGTCATTTTTCTTCTTCGCCATGTTTCCCACCATGACAACGATGGCTTCGTCGCGGAAGCGTAGTCAGTCATCAGGCCCCCATACCGGAGGCTCTGATACCATGTTGAGAATATGGTGGAGAGGAGTATGATAATATATTTGTGTTTATTCACTCTCAAAGATTTACAATAACTTAACCATATATTTATACTAAGGCCTAAACCCTATTCTTGAGGAATACTCCTCTTCCTAAAATACATCAACTAAATAAAGTAAACTATATCTCTAAATAAGGTCAAATATAATCTCTTGATTCTATCTTTACTTGGCTTGATCTTGATCTCACTTGGTTGACTTGGTCAAGCTCAGTCCATTCTATTCAGTCTCGGTCCGCTCCACACGGCCCAGCCGCTCCATCTTATTCTCCAACTTTACTCTCTTAATGAATGAGATTTGTATCACGTGTGAGACTGTCTCACACAAGATTTTGTCACACAAAAAAAAACATCTACCGGTTATATTTATATTAAGTAATTAGTAATTGAGCTACATATTTTTCGAACATCTCAAAATGAATGTTCATTACTCATTAAAGACATTCTTATAAAGTTAATATTTTTTAAAAATCAATCAAAATTCATGATTTTTTTTACCATTCACTTTCAAACTGTAGTTTCACTAATATATAATGCACTTAAAAATAATAAGAAATCAAAAATCATTTTGAAACATTTCTTTTCTTGAAATAAAGACCACAAAATCTTGGGAAAAACCAGTTTTACACTAACTTAGTGTAAAACGTGTTTTTAAGGTGGCAAACTTGTAAATATTAGCTTGCGCAAAAAGCGGAGAACGCTGTGACTAGGCGCGGTGGCATTGATGTAAATAACTGGAACTTATGAAAACTCACCAGACACTTTTCGAAATTGTAGGAGGCATTTTTCAATATTACAGCAGGCATATTTTAACACTAGAGCGGGCACATGTTTGACATGCCTGCTGGGTTTTTTTTTTTTTTTTCAAGTGCCAAAAAAAGTGCATTCTCTAAGGTAAAAAAGTGTCTGCTTGAGTTTTAAAACATGTCTGCTTGTTTTTTTTTTTTTTTCAAGTGCAAAAAAAGTGTCTTCTCCAAGGTAAAAAAAGTGCCTGCTTGAGTTTTAAAACATGCCTGCTGGTTTTTTTTTTTTTTTTTCAAGTGCCAAAAAAAGTGCCTTCTCTAAGGTAAAAAAGTGCCTGCTGTGAAAGTTCCAAAAAAAGTGTCTGCTGTAAAAATATTGGAAAGGGCCTCCTATAGTATTGAAAAGTGCCTGCCCAAGAGCCCTTCTATGTGGAAAACACGTTTTACACTAAGACTAGTGTAAAACGCGTTTTTCACAAGAACGACTCAATAAAGACATGATGGAGGGCGTAGATATACTATTGAGTAACATTATCATCCAAAAGAATCCCACATTATATTGATTTATGTCAAAACATAGTCTCATTTGGTAAAGTAGAAAATAATTATAGTACTCCCACTATCCCGAAATAAATGTCTTACTTTCTATTTTGATTTGTCCCAGAATAAATATTGCATTACTAAAAAGAAGATATAAAGTTTGGTGATCTTCATATACCACTCATTTTAAAAGATACAACAAGCATTGCTATGTCATGAGAAATGCTACACTTCCCATATTAGTAATAGATTAAGACATTCAAACAAAGAAACATAATCAAAAGCTTAAAAACGTTGATTTGTCAACTATAACATTTATTCAGGAACAGAATATCAGTATAATTTCGAGAATGTACAAATAAACATACATTTGTATAAAGTTCAGTCAAACTATGATCTATGGTAGAGGAATACATATACTCCATCCGTCCCACTCGAATTAGGATTTTTGATCAATCTAATTACTTTGACCAATAATTTGAAGAAAGATAATTATTTTAATGAAAATCTAAAAATAGTAATTGAATTTATTAGTAACCGTAATACAATAAATATTTTTAAATTTATATTAGCATCATTATTTGTTTTTCAAATTAATAGTCAAATTATAATTGAATATTAATAAAAAATCCTAATTCGAGTGGGATAGAGAGAGAGGGAGTATAAACTAAAAACAATTGCAGGGTAGGTTGGTTCACTGGTTCATGTTGTCTACAATTCTAATCATGGAGGTGTGTCCAAGCTAGAATAATATACCCATCAGATGCTTTACCAAACCTAAGTTGGTGGGGGTTGTTAATTAATTTAATTATTAACAAAATGATATTTAATTATTGTGGTTGGTGATATTTGAGTTATTCCATCCTTGCTTATGGAATTTTGCACTGTGCTTAAGAAACTAGCCAAACACTTATCATCATGTACTCCCTCGTTCCCAGAGTATACGTCCACCCTCTCATTTGCACGGAGATTAAGAAATGGAAGAAGTGAGAGTATACATCCACCCTCTCATTTGCACGGAGATTAAGAAATGGAAGAAGTGATGTAAATGTAAAAGTAAAGTAGGAGAAAGAATGAGTATGAGGGAATAGTAAATTGATTGGTGTTGTGAGTATAAAACTAAGTAGGAGAGAGAATGAGTGGGAGGAATAGTAAAAACTCTTTGCCATTTTAGGAAATGGACATACACTCTGAGACAGACTACAAACGAAAGGTGAACATATACTCTGGGACGAAGGGAGCACTATATTTAATCACTCTCGGGAAGTGATTTTTCAAATATTTACTTTTTATTAGAAATGCGACACTCATTTGAGACGTGAAAAATAAAGAATGTGACACTTATACAAGTATATCCGGCACCAGAAGAACTCGAACATTGCATTATAGGGATTACATTACAGTTGCGAAATTGCAAATACAAAATAAATTTAAATTGCTATATTGGGAGTTCAGTACAACATATAGTATTCTTGAGGAGGCATGTCAAACTACAAGTCTATTTTCACCTTGCAATGTATAAACCCTAAATAACATGTTTTTTATGACAAAAATGTGGGATTGCCTTTAACTGTCTTCCGTGCACGCCAATTGACATCAGCAGCTGTTTCAGATGTTCCCATCTGTAAATATATCAAAATTAGTCATCTGTAACTTTTGCATGAAAAAGGATTTCATACAACTTAAGCTCTTCAAATATGAGATGAGACCACTAGCTCAACCATATTTAGTACTCCCTCCGTTCCAAACCAATCGCCGCCTATTTCTGTTTTGGGCATCCCTTACTAATTGTTACTTACCTAAAATGTTCAATTTTCTCTCTCCTACCCACTCATAACTACTATCCACTAACTTATTTTCTCTCTCCTACCCACTCACAACACTTACTTTTCCAACATACTCCCTCCGTCCCACCACAATCGCTACTAACTTTGTGGGCACAATAATTAAGAAAAAGAAGTAAATGTGTGGTGGAAAATGAGGAGCGAGAATGAGTGGGGTAAATAGTAGTGTTAGTTGAATAAATTGTGCCGTGGAAAATGAAGAGAGAGAGAATGAGTGGGGTTAAATATTGGGGTTGGTTGAATATAAATATAATAAAACATTTCCTTTTTGGGCAGTAGCGATTGTGGTGGGACGGACCGAAAAGGAAATTAGTAGCGATTGTGGTGGGACGGAGGGAGTATTTTCTTAATCCCCGTGCATTCACAATTAGCAACGATTAGTTTGGGACGGAGGCGTATTTAAAAACCAGCAATATTTTGGAACAACCCAAAAAAGAAAGTATGAAATTTTACTGGGATGGGGGATAAAATTTAAGTTCCATGGTAGTGCAAATAGCATGGAAAGGAATCATCATTTTTCTACCGAATGAGCACTAAGAATGGTTCACCAATAATCTAAATTACACTTCATACACAAAAGAGAGTATACACAAGGAAAGCAAACAAAAATAAAAGAAAAATAAACTGAACTTACCTTGCTCTCCATAGAATAGTAGTCTTGCCACAAGCTCACGTCTTGGCTATAGGTTGCAAGTGCAGCTTCATATAAGTTACGAGCTTTCACAAGACAATCTTTGTCACCAGCAGATGTGAGATTGAATTCTAGCTCAATGCATCTTCTATATAATGCAAGGCCAGAACGGGGTAATGCAAGGTATCTGCACTTGGAAGAAATGGGCAGTTGACAACCTCATTTTGTAATATATGATCATAATACCAATCAGAATTTATTTTATAACCAAGCAAAAGAGATGGTCATGATTTTGGCTTTATTTAGGTTTTTTGCTACTACTCTCTCCCCGTCCCTAAATAAGTGTCTGAAATTCATTTAGAGGGGACACTCTAAAAATATTTACTTTTTATACAATTAAATGGCAAAGACGCATGAATGTTCTTGATATCCACTTTCTAAAACACTTAGGGATCGTTTGGTAGTCTGATAGGATTAGCTTATATTAATAGTCGGAAGATTATTAATCGGGGGATTAATTACACCACCCTTTTTTATGGGTAGATATGAAGGGGGGGGGGGGGTAGAGGGGATAAGATTGGATAAGAAGCTTATTCGAGTTGTACCTAGGATTATTAATCTGATTGCATTTAGTCTACCAAACACCAAGATTATATGACTAAAAATCCTATCCAGCTCTAATCAGGCTACCAAACGAGCCCTTAGTTTTTGCAAGTATCATATGACTCGAGAGAAAATTTTGGTAAAAGAACATTTTGGGGCAAAGTTTTTTACAAAAATGACTTCCTTAGGCACAAGGTTAACCTGACAAAAAGTCTTAATAGAACAGGTTGTAGCAACTACTCTTGAGAGCATTTATTTTTATCTCATTTTATCTTTTATGTACTCCCTCCGTCCCAAAATAATCTTCCCACTTTATTGTTCTTACAAAGAATAAACTTTGAGCAATAAATTTAGGTTGATTTAATTATCCTGATGAAAATCTAAAAGTGTTATTATTAGTATTGTTGATGGTGTATCAATTAGAAGTTTTAGGTTTTCATTAGTATAACTAAGTCGACCCATAATTATTGCTCAAAGTTCATTCGTAGTAACAGCAAAAAAAGTGGGAAGATCAAACTGGGACGGAGGGAGTAGTTAGATATGAATGCATAGGGATAAACTGAAAATCAAATTTACGAAGGAGGAGTCTAAGACTACAAGACACTTCTCTAAGAGTAACCATAAGCATGTTGCAACCACAAGTGTAAAGCTATTGAATGTTCGGACGAAGTACATCACAAGAAATAAGTAGCTTGTGATCTGTGAGGTACCTCTTATACATGTCTCTTGCACTCTGAACTCCACTCGATTGTAGAATAAAGTTTATTATTGCAGCAGAAAGAGAAAACCCATCATCACTACCACCATCTCTGGCTAGCACAGTCATGGATGTCTCTACAAGCTTGTCAAAATAAAACCTTTGATTTGCGAAGAATTTCAAGGCCTGCAAACAAATGGTAAATGAACCTCAATATATAGTTTTCAATCATAAGATATACTCCCTCTGTCCCGGAATGATCTTCTCATTTGTCATTTCTCATTGTCCCCAAAAGTACTTCCCATCTACAAATTGGGCTTAAAAGTGCATAAACAAAGCATGGCTAGTGAAGCAAGTGTTCAAATTCTTAAAAAGTTTGAATAGTCAAATGGGAAGATCATTTTGGGACGGAGGGAGTATCTTACAATATGGAAGGAAGGGGCGGGGGGAGGAAGACAGATCAGATACTCAAAGAAAAAGATGAACAAGGATCAATAATACAAAGATTATAAAAAACAAGTATACAAAATATTGACATGCACCCAAGACAGAGGCAACTACATAGAAGATGCATTGAACAAATGTATTCTTGTACCGTCTATCTAAGTGCATGTATGATATCGACATGCTTGTTTGAGAGAAAACACAGTGCTCTACATAATATCTTCTTCACAAGTATCATAACTCTAGTGTAGTTGTTCTGCAAAAGATCTGTTTCTTTTTTGAAACAGGCCGCATTCATAAGTAATTTCAAACTTATAAAGCAAAGAAAAAGCTTGCGAGGATTGTTCACATAACATACCATAAGCCAGAGGCGCTCAGCCTTTATAACGGGTACTTTCTTCAGGACATTTTGTAGAAGACCAAAGATGAATGATAGCTCAGATTTGCTTCGAGTCTTGACACATTTCATCTCTACAGAGAGACGTAACACCCATAGTTGTACAGCATCATCGAGTTTTCCGTTACAATGCTTTTCTGCAAGCTTCCTAGCTTCATTTATTTTTCCCAATTCCAAGACAAATGATATATGTTGGCAAGCAAGATCTTCAGTAATGAACCCCATGCTTTCAGCCCTCTCAAAGACTGTCAACAGATGAGAAACAGGATCTATGATATGATCCACAGTGCCTCCATCTCTGTTAGCAATCACATCCATCAAAAACTTGATATAAATGCCAAATATTGCAACTGAAGGAACGGTCTTTAGCGCCTCTTCGTAAACCTACACACAGAAAAAGCAGGCAAGTTGAACATCTTCATCAGTCTCCATATAAATATGGTTGTGAGAAAGGGTAAGAAGATCCATTTAATGGTCTTCTCAGCATGAAACACCTGCAATTAAGGCTCCGTTTGTTTCGCGTAAAACGACTTCCGGAAAATGACGCAAACATGTTTTCGGTTGTTTAAAATCTACGGGAAATGTTTTCCAAAAAATATTTTCATGAGGAAAAAAAATATGAGAAAATAAATTAATATGGCAGAAAAAAAAATGTAATATGAGAAAAAAAAAATGACCGGGGAAGGAGGTGGGGTGAACGTGTGGCGGGGATGGGGGTAGGGTAAAGGTTGGGTGGGTGGGTGTGGGGTAAGGTAGGGGGTGGGGGTAGGGGTAGGGGTGGGGTGGGAATGGATGGATGGAGGGGTGGGGGTGGAGGTGGAGTGGGTAGCGTGGGGTGTATGCGGAGGTGGATGTGTGAGTGAGGTGTTAACATTCTCCGGAAAATGACTTACGGAGTGAAATCCGTAAGTCGTTTTACTTAGAAAAGTGAGGAAAACATTTTCCTCATTTTGCGGTGCTTATCAAACACCGAAAAATAGGAAAAACAATTTCCGTAAGTCGTTTTACACGACAAACGGAGCGTAATTGAAAAGTATCCACCTCAGCAGCTCAAGCAAATATCAAAACTGAATGTAAACTACAATCTCATCCAAAAAATGCCAAAACTCTTCTGGTGCTCAATATCGATTATATTATGTGTTATACCCCAAAGCGAAGATGCCTATATGCTGACTTTGGGAACTTGGTCAATATCATAAAGTATCTATGAATCTAAGCTACAAATACCATGCAACTGTTTGAACTGGATCCATATACCAAGTGCATATTGCCTTTTAGTTCGTAATGACCAACCATCTAAGTCAAAGTTCCCATACGTAAATTCTTTAAGACATATAACAACATAAGAATTTCACAAATTTTTGGGAACTAGTTGGGCACAACTGCAGACACAATTATAATGAAACAAGGAAAGTTTAACTATTCACAATATAATACCTGCATTGCTTTCGATAACAACATAAGAATTTCACAAATTTTTGGGAAGTAGTTGGGCACAGCTGCAGACACAATTATAATGAAACAAGGAAAGTTTAACTATTCACAACATAATACCTGAATTGCTTTCGATAAATGTTCAGGGGTGGTTACTTTAGTCAAGTCTTGTGATGTTCCATGCCCAGCTATTTCACGTCTTGCAAGCCAGTCCCAGTATTCTGGTTCTTTAGAAAACTTACTTTTTATATCTGCAAGTATCTGCTGCTGCATTTCCTCTGCATGTGCCAAGTCCATTGCTTCCAATATCTCCAAAAACCGTGTCCGTAAGCTAAAACAGGTAGGGAGTGCTTCAACAGCACTACCATAAATAGCCTGAAGAACACTCAAACCTTGCTCCCTAAATAAATTTAAGTTTTTCTTAGGGTCCTCATTCAGTATGTGTGAAACTTCATCGCTTTTTGGTTCTCCATCAAGAGCCATAAATAGCTCTTTGTTTTCATTTTCCCATTGCTTGTCATCACGTAATTCACGAATCAAAGTTCCCTCATCTTCCCCTAAGGCAACCTTACGTGCCTTTAACTTGTTAAGGTAAGTGAGTTCCATTCTGAGATACTCTACCCATAGATCTTCTGAAGTTGGGCAAGCTCTTAAACCACTCTGCATAAGAGCACGAGCAGCTGCGGTATTCAAATTTGTATCAAACTCCCAAGCGGCAGCATAAATCCATACTCCAGCCACTTTTGGATGAAATCTAATCACCTGAGCCAGAACCTACAACATACATTGAAATGGAGTTTTGTAAACTGGCTTTGCTCATTTCTTGATGTCAACATAAAAACACAATATTTTGGGGGAAACTAGTTTCTCCCTAAAACATAAAAAGACGCAAATCAGTCAAACAATGCTGTTATAATGTAGTTGATGCAAAATTTCAAGCATAAGCCAAAAAGACCAAGGACATTCATCTTTAACAAATGAAAATCGTATTTAAACATAATAAGAAATTACAGTAACCAGAAACATAAACTGAAATACCAGGCTCTGACAATACTTAATCACTCAAGTTTGACACAAAATGCAGTTTTTATCACAGACATAAATGAATGAAAATGAAATGACTAATGTACGTTCCTTAATTTACTCGAGAAGTTCAAATCTTATCTTCCCAAACCCCATTTAGCATGCCTATCACACACTCGAGTTTCAATTACTCAAAAAAGGAAAGAAAAAACTTATTATTAAGTCACTGTTGTACTCTGCAGCAACACATGAACTTGATCAAGAACAGGGACTCCTTATAGCCTAAATTCACAAAATCATAATATCCGAACCTCATTTTGTTGACAAAAAACAGAACAAGAAAACATTTCT
The DNA here is from genome assembly GCA_026119855.1 of Campanula takesimana. NCBI lineage: Eukaryota > Viridiplantae > Streptophyta > Magnoliopsida > Asterales > Campanulaceae > Campanula > Campanula takesimana. Next base: position 1,248,936 of record JAOWBW010000066.1, on the reverse strand, counting down.
ATGTGTATTCTTATTTACACCGGAAATATAAAGCTGCATTCACCAATTAAAAGCGCAATAATCAGCTCAAAAGATTCATTCTTTATTCCATTCGTTTTATCAAAATAATCCATTTAACAAATTTACAACTAATCATGCTAATATTTAAGCAAAATCAGGACAGAACACAAATTGATGCAATATATACCTTCTTCATATGTCCATTCCGCCGTTGTCTACAAAACTCGAGAAACTGGAACCAGAGTTGTATATCTCCCTTGAACCGGTTCGTGGCCAGGCGGTAAATCTCAACGATTCTCGAAACGCCGGCGAAGTCTGAGATAGATTTCTTCATCTTTTTATTGCCCTTTTCCTTCAATTGACGAGAAAGAGCCTTGCGGCGGAGGAGGCGGAGGGCGTCAAGAGACTTTTCGTAGTCTATGTAGGCTAAGTAATCGCTTTTAAGAGGGCTTGGACGCTTGAGCCGGTACTCGAACTTGCGGCGCTGCTTGACAATCTCAGCAATCTCGCGGCGGGAGAAGATGCCTCGGCGTTCTAGGTCGTCGAGCTCATTGACCATGCGCTCGAGCTTGTACTGCACCACGTCCGCCATTGTTGGTGTTTCTGTGGCGGAGGAAGGCGGAGGAAGGGACGTTAGGTTACGATGGCGGCACTGAACTGTCGTTTGTCGCCGCTGAAACTCTTAAGCACGGCGAGGGAGGCAGGGTTTTTCCTATGACCATTGGGAAGTGTTTTTTAGTAAAAAAGTAGAATAAGAAATAGTGTCATTTTGAGTCTAGAAATATAAGTATGTCTCAGTTAGAGTCTTGAACTAAATATTTATTTCAAATGAAGTCCTAAACTTAACGAACCGTTTAAAATATAAGGGAATTCAATATGTGTCCATCACATGTCCCAAATTGAGGAGCACAAATGTCTTTTAATAACACGTTAAACTTATTTCATCTCACCTCCCCTACCACATCCCAAATAATATCATTAGAGGGAGATCTTCTCTTTTTCTCGCCCTAACAAGTGAGTACATAATTTATGAGTGTATGATGTGGGGATGGCGTATAATAAACAACCAATAAACTTTAGCTCAAACAGCATTTGATATTCCTTTCTATATGAAATGTCGGTGTTCCATCTCACCAATACACTTTCAAATTCTACTTTTCTAGTAAATAAAGTTAATCATCAATAAAAAATCAAAAAAAAATTTCAAGAAAAAGAAATGGGGTAGGACATGTGAGATGAAATAAGTTTTTAGGGTTGATCAAAATGTATGTGTCTCTCATTATTTTGGATATTTTGGATATGTAAATGACACATGTAAAGTTCCGTTAAGTTCTAGACTATATGGTACGTCTAGAACGTGTTTGTGTTTGAGAAAAAGAACGTGTTTGTGTTTGAGAAAAAGAATTAGTAAAGGGATCCGTAATGGGAAAATATAGATTTATGCCCTTGTACTTAAGTCTAAGATGCAGATCTACCCTTATACTCGATAATTGTCATCCTTCCCCTTGAACTCAAGAAAAATGAAAGTATATTTGACCAACGTTAACTTTTCATTAAAAAGTTGACGGAAATGCTGACTAAGCTCCTGATTTGGCCGAACATTTAAACTACGTGGAAAAAAAATGGCCAAATAGGATTATTTATAGCAAAAATATGATATTTTGAAATTTGTGACAAATGCAAAAAAAAAAAAAGGCCAAAAACGACGTCATATTGAGGATGTGAAAAATCCTAAATCAATGGCCCTTTCTTCTATCCCAACTCACAATTGTCTACAGATACATCCCTAACCCACCTCATCCATGTCCTGCCACCCACCCTCCCTCCCCATTCTCATCTTCAAACATCTTCCTCCCATACCACCATTCATCTCTTCTTCAGATTTTATAAACCACATCCATCCCCCTTCCCTCATCTATCTCCCTCCCCCTCCTTGTCCAAGCTAACATCAAAGGGAAATAACCAGATCTGAAGTTCTCGCCCCTACTTCACTCCAGCGCCGTCGCCCCACACCTCACTCATCGTCTCTCATTCCAACGCCACACCCTCTGTCTCTTCTCATAACCCACAACCTGCCATCGCCGCCTCCTCTCCACCTCCTCTCCATCCTACAATAAATTTTTTAATACTCATTCATTATTAAAATGATGTTTACATTTTATTTTATTTTTGTCTTATGAATGAAATGTGACTAATAATTTATTGTTTGATTTAGTAATCTTAATAAAAATTTAAAATATGTTATTAATAGTACTGTTGAAGGTGTATCAATAAAAAAAATTAAAATTTCATTAATATTCTTAAATCGACTTAAAACTATTGTTCAATATTCATTCATTCATTCATAGTAAAGGGGAAAAATTTGGGAAGATCACATTTTAAGATGGAGTAAAAAGTATGGGACCTAAGTGGAACTAGTGTTGAATCACTTGGATGTTTTAGGATTTGAACGCTGGACATTTATCTTGAGAGCCTAATTATTAAGAAAAATTACTCCCTCCGTCTCAATTTAAAGTTCCTAGTTTGACTTTATAAGGAGATTAAGAAAAAAATAAATGTTGTGAATATGAAATGTAAAGTGGGTAGGGAATTTTTGTTGCGAGAATGACAAGTGGGTCCCACTTTCCATTTTAGGTAATAAAACAAAGCAAGAACTTTAAATTGAGACAGACTAAAAAGGAAAGTAAGAACCTTAAAGCGGGACAGAGGGAGTACTCCTTATATATCAGAAAGATAGTTTCATATTGATTTTTTATGGTCAATATAAATGAATTTTGACCAAACATTTAAGTTGATCTACTCATTCTAGTGAACTTGTAAAAATTGTAATCGACAATCAATTAAGTGATTGATCAATAACCGTTTTTAAAATTTCATTGTAATCAGGGCCGGTCCTGTAGAATTTGGGGCCCTAGGCCAACGATTTAGTTTGGGCCTTTATATTTTCGGCAACCATACGGTTGCATTCTCAAATCGCTAGTTATTTCTATGACTTTTCGTCTTTGTTTTGTTTTGTATTGGAGTATTTATTTTTAGCTTTCTTTAGGTTTTAGCATTTATGAACGGTTGGAAACAAAATTGAATGGTAGGCTAATTACGAGAATTTGGCAAATTAATTAATAAAACTATTGAATTTTGGACTTGGACGAATGAGTTTGGTACTTAATTGGGTTGAAATGATTGCAATAAAGATATTGGAAATAGTTTGATAAATTTCAAAGAATGTAAATAAATATTCGACTAAACTTTAGTCAATAAATACAAATAATTGGAATTTTTTTTTTTGCAATAATATTGAAGTAAGATTGCAAACAATTTATTAATTGATTGAAAAAATCAAACTTGTTAGAAAAGCTCAAGCTAGGAGAGTAATGGAAAAGCCCAGTTAATTATGTTTGGAAGAATGTCAAAAGCCCAACCCCCAAACCTGGAAAAAATGTAGATAGAGAGAAAAAGTGTGCTGAGACTCGAACCAAGGTCAGCAACAAAACAGAGCACTCGCCATGCACCATAGCCACCAGAACTGTATGTTACGTTATTTATTAAGTCGAAATATTTATATATAAAATAAAACAAAAAATTTGGGGCCTTAAAATCGAGTAAAATTTCGGGGGCCCTAGGCGACCGCCTCACTCGTCTTACGTCAGGGCCGGCCCTGATTGTAATCATTAGATTGACACCAATGCTTGATCAAAGTTCATTTAAGCTGAACATAAAAAGTCAATATGAAACTATTTTTTCTCTAGGACAGAGCGCTCCTCTCCACACGTACACTTTTTTCAACGGGCAATTCCAATGTGACCTAGGATTACAGATTTAATTTTGCTTCCTGAAGGAAGTATGTGTTCCTCAAAAGGACATTAAAATTCAACTCACAAAGCAACATAGAAGCTGCAACAATGGAGATTTCTCATTTTACGAGCAAAATTACATATTCCCCGCAAATTAATCCTGATAAAATCCGTAGAGCTTAAAATTAATGAAAATAAATAATAATAAATAAGAGAAAAAGAATCAATACAACTCTAAGCTTAAGTTAAGCTCGTGCAGTCATCTCGTCTCGATCCTCCTTCAAATCTTAGCATTTAACTAACGTCCGTTAAATTGTCACTCTTTCGTGACAAAATAATTCCCACCTAGAATCAAAGTGGTCTAGTATGACGACCCCGTGCTCGCCCACAAAGAAGTGCATTCCTTGGTATCGGGAGCTCGTCTCTCCATGAATGTGCAGGGGAGTATACTCTAAGATAGAATTGTTGTCCTAAATATTGCCTCGCCAAATTCTCCGACCTTATATTCCACATACCCACATTGTCTAAAGCGATGTATATTGCCGTCCATGCCTTAGGATAGACTTGTACTGTGCTACGTGCAACCGTGTCTCTTAGGTTGTACCCTCTTCTACTTGCTGCTGTCCATTGCCCTCCATCCATCCTGTTGATTCATCACCACATTTCATGATTAGATGAAATAGCAGAAAAGGTTATCTAGTCAAATGAAACAGTTTCTCACTCCGTCCCTGAAAATTTTAATATTTGACAAGTCAACTGCTTTTTTGAGATAGAGGGAGTACTTTCCATCATGTTAAGCAGAAAAAGGTTGACTTAGCAAATGTGACAGTTTCTCCATCCGTCCCCTAAAATGTCATATTTGACAAATCAATTGTTTTTATTGGGACGGAGGGAGTACTATCCGTCAAAGATTGTACCATACATCCTTTTAGTTCATCCCCAAAGGTGATGATTAGATCAAATAGCAGAAAAAAGTTGACTTGCCAAATGAGACAGTATCTCCCTCCATCCTCCAATAAGTTTCATATTTGACAAGTCAACCTTTTTTGAGACGGAGGGAGTAGTGCTGGGAAGATTTTGTGCTTACCCAACAACGAAGAAAGAGTAGCCATTGATGTGCCATGATTGAACGGTATTTTCCCAGTTTTGGAATACAATCTCGATAAAAGATCTGAAATCAGCATGCATGACAGAGGTAGCTAAGTAGCCATTTCCATAGCCGGGCTTATCGGGAATGCTTCCAAGATTATACACTCCACCAATGTTAAAGTAGTCAGCTAGTTTCAAAGGAGTATCCGCTTGAACAAAGGAGACACTATTCACAGCGTATCTTTGCTTGCCATTTATCACAGGGGCAGAATTGGCAAGAATGATTGTACGAGCAGTCTTGATCATTCCATAGTGGTACGAGCCTTGAGGGTTGGGTCGAGGTCCACTAGCCGTTAAGTTCCGTCTGATTTTTCAAATTTAAAAAATTCACAATTCGTAAGAAAAATTAATTACAAATATACCCTTTTCGTCTTTGTAATGGAAGATTAAAGAGAAATGAATCAAGATTTACCGTATGGATCGGGCTTGGCTGAGGGAAAAGCCAACCTGAGTGGTCGGTCCACCAGGGACAGGACCAGAAACTTTGGTAAATGAGTTTGAGTAATGGAGAACTGCAGTGGTGGTTAAAACCGGAGAGGTGAATCTTGAAGAGACGACAATGTAATAGTCCTTTGCAGGCTGATTAGCAGTGACCAAGACGGACATGGACTGTCCTAGATGGAGGTCTAGGGAAGCATAGGTCGTCTGCACTGTATGCGATCCTTCCACCTCCACCAACTTCATCGTGTGGCCCTGGATTCTGAAGTTGATAGATGTCGCAATCCCCACGTTGGATATCCTAAATCTATAAGTCTTGCCTGCAACAGAAATCATTTCAAGAATGAGATCATAAGAAACTCAAATCAAGAACATTCAAAATTGTATTTTTGTAAAAACTAATTACCTTGATCAACTGCAAATGTGTATCCATTCCAGCCACGACCATTGATATGAAGCCCATCAGGTAAAGAAAGAGTACGACCAGCATCAAGTAAGTATCTCAATCGCTAAAAAAAAAAAAAAACAAACAAAAAAAAACAAACAAAAAAAAATTGTTAAAAATCACACATCCAGTTAAAAATTTAACATGTTTTTGGCTTTTGGCCATATCTCTAAAGTTGATATTTTGACTTACTTGCTGGCTAGTTTTGTACCAGTCACCGGCTAGAACAGTGTGATCACCGGCAGGGAAAGGGAAAGGAACCGGAATACGAGGGCGGCTGTAAATTTTGATGCCACCAAAGCCGCCAGCAGCCTTCTGTAAACCAATTGATGGGAAGTAAAAGTAGCTACCAATTTGATCTTTTGCTTGGAGCATGTACGTGAAATTCTTCCCTGGTGGGATTGGGCAATTTGTTCCGGGAGTTCCATCCTGCCATGAATTTCTCCTGTGCTGCAGTCCATTCCTGCAGTCAGATTTCCCGTTAAGTTTTTAATGTCTTCGTTAAGTTTTTAACATCTGCGTTGATCTCATCCGTCTTAGTTATTTTGTAACCTCTGTATAAATTTCTATCTTTGTTAAGATGAATAAATAATTTGAAGGCGCTTCATTAATGTACATCAATTAACATACATGCATGGTCTATACAATACTCCCTCCGTCCCATAAAATATTGCACATTTTTTTTAGTTTGTTCCACAATAAATGTCAATTTTTCAATTTAAGAAAAAATCTTAGTCAATTTTAAAATCATACAAGCAATGTATAAATGAGTAAAATGCATCTGTTAAAAACATTGACAAGTCAGCTGCAACTTTTATTACGAGACGGAGCGAAACTTGAATTAGAACTAATAATAGATAGATATTAATAGTTTAAGAATGTCATTGATTGTATGTATAGTTTAATTGAATAATCCAGAATAGATAGTCAGAAGTGTAACAATGTCACATGTGAGCATATGAGAGATCCCAACAAAAACCCTTCTTTTCAAAAAAAAAAAAAAAAAACCCTAAAAAACCCTAAATAACATTTAGACAGTTGTCTATTAATGGCTAGGCCCGCCCTCATTAACAGCTCAAATACAACTGTGTACGGCTGTCTGATCTTACCCAAGCTAAGCCAAGCCAAACCAAGCCATGGACCATGGTGCACGTGCACCCATCCTTTATCAAACGTCTTATTCTCACTCTATATCTATACCGACAAAATTAGCTAATAAAGTTCCTTCAAAAGCTACTTTCCTTTTCTGCCCATTCTATATTTAAAATTTCTAATTTCCTTAAATACCCTTCTTCCTATCCTTTACTTTTTTCTTTTTTTTTCCTTTTCTGAACGGTATTGACCGATCAAATGTTTTAGTAGTACCATTTTTATATAATCCCGTGTCCCGAAATAATCTTTTTATTTGATGTTTTTCATTGTTTTAAAAAGTTTTCTCCATTTTTACAATTTAAGCAATGTGTGCATAACATAACATGACTAGAGAAGCAAGTATTCATATCATTAAAAAGTTTTAAAAAGTTTGAATAGTAAAATGTGAAGATTATTTTAAGAGAGAGAGAGAGTATCAAATTATGTATTATAACTATAATTATTAGGAATTTCATCATTTATATGCCATTGGTTCATTATCAACAAACTCCCTGCGTCCCAAAGTGAATGTCTAAAAACAATTAAAATTTGCTTTTAATAAAAAACATTTTTTTTTGGGGATATTATAAAGTATTAGTACAATGTAGTACACACAAATTTGCATTATTTTGTTAAATACATTGACTAGTTTAAAAAATGTTAATTAATTCCTTCAAAAAAAAATGTTAATTAATTTAAGGGATAAACAAATTATATAGTGAAAATAAAAATAAAAACACCCCCCTCCCTTCACATACAAAAAAAAAAAAAAAAAAAAAAAAAAAGTGGCATAAATGGAGAAGAGCTTACCAAGAGATGAGAAGTGGCTCTCTCAAGTAATTGTAGACACTAATAATCAAATTATCATTTGTAACACAGTTGATCTGAGGCCCTGGGAACTGCTGATTTATCAATATTCCCTGCAATTTTTCCATGCATTTTCCTCCCAATTAAATCACAATTTACAACAATACCCATGAAAGAAATTTAAAAAACAGAGCACATTCATAATAATAAGGAAAATAAGAAGAAAATGTACCTGTTGCTTGACACCCAATGGATAAATGTCACCATAAGTGACTTTCCAAGTAAAAAATCTATATGGGTCTTCACCATTTACACTATTTACAAGCAATATGAGTAGAAAAAATGAAGAAATTGCAGAAAAAATGGTCCTCATTTTGTTCAGAGTCTGATTTTGAATAATCTCTCTCTGCTCTGTCGTATAAGTGGAATGGAGGGGGAGAGAGAAGTATATAAGGAAGGGAGGGAGGGAGGGAGGCTTGTGAGTTGTCAGTGGAGAGGGTAGGAGAAAATGGTAAGGGTAAGTATAAAGTCACAAAAAAGTGGTATAAAATTTGATATACAAAATGATGTGTCAAGATTTTATTGATTAGTGTTTTTAATTAGAGTGTGTCGGGTCCACTATCGATGTAACCAATAAAATATCGTCACCTCATTTTGTATCTATCATTTTGTGAATTTCTTTTGTGCCCTAGTTTTGCCCAAATGGTAGTGTGATGGATTGATGCATACCGCGTGAAGTGTGGTGGTGGACCTGGTGGTGTTGAAGTATGGGGAGTGTAAAATTACTTTGGGTTGCCCCTGTCTGTCACATGTTGCTTGGAATTTGCATTAGTTTTTTTTTTATTATTATTATTATTTTTTTAAAATGCTATGTGTATTGTTTAGGTAGGAATATTGTTAATTGACATTTTTAGCCATGTTAGTTATTTTTTAATGACGTAAGCAAGTGTTGATTTGGTGCAAAGAATATTAAATTTAATGTAGTCGATTGCAGTGGATGATGTTAATTTGACAAAAACTAATGTGACACGGTCTCGTTGAGAAAGTAAATAGTTTCACCATTTATAGTTAGGGCAGGGCAAATATATTTTCTCTTTCGTCAAGATCCGTCTCATGCGTGCGAGTTAAGACAGTGAAAATGATGATAACTACCTAATAGGTAAAAATCTTTTCGTTTTTTGAATGACACTCTAATTAAAAATACCAATAAAATCATTACACCTAGGATGTTGAGAGCAAGTTTTTATGACTTTTTTGTGCCCCTAATATTTTTCTTTTGGGAAAGAGAGAGAGAATGAAAAATGGGAAAGATTTTTACCTATTAGGTAGTTATCATCATTTTCACTGTCTTAATTTTATTTTTTGAAGGCAAACAACACATAATTGCCTTAATAAAATTAAAGAAAACAGCGTTTCACAAATGACGGAAGCTCGTCCAAAATGTAATAATTGCAATTAAGATTTACACACAAATAGCCTAACATATCTCGAAGAATGATCGCCAACCTTGAACCAATTCTCCAGTGAATGTCCTCGGAAGCTATAACATGTGATGCCCAAATGCTTCTCTAAATAAAACTTGGACACGGCTCAAAACACTGGCCTTTAATAAACCTCTGAACGGTAAGAATTTGGCTTTGAAAACACGAGAAAATATGGCATTTTCACTGTCTTAATTAAAATGATAGTCATCTTCTTCTTCTTTTTTTTTTTTTTTTTTTTTTTGAGAGAGAGAGAGAGAGAGAATGAAAATGATAGTTGAAAATATGTACTCACTCCGTCCCATTTCAAATTGCAAAAGTTGCCAAAAAGGGTGTCCCAACTAAGGCTCCGTTTGTTTCGCGTAAAACAATTTCCGGAAAATGATTTCCCGGAAAATGTTTTCCGGAAAATGAAAATGTTTTCCAGAAAATGACATAAACATGTTTTTGGTTGTTTGGTAAATCTAAGGAAAATGTTTTCCGGAAATATGAAAATAATAATAATTTAATATGAGGAAAAGAATAATTATGAGAAAAAATTGAATGTGGGTGGAGATTTTGGGTTGGGGTGGGATGGGTGGTTGTGGGGGGGGGGGGGGGTGGGGTGGGGGGTAGGGGGTGGGTGGGGTAGGTGGGGGTGGGGGAGGTGTTCAAAAATAATTTTAATATGAGTTATTTTTTAATTTTTTTTTTTTGGGGGGGGGGTGGATGGGTGGGTGGGGTGGTGGGGGTAGTAGGGTAGTTGGGGGTGGAGGTGTTCTTTTTTTTTTTTTTTAATGAGTGAAAAGAAGTTTTTTTTTTGTGGGGTGGGTGGGTGGGTGGGGTGGGGTGCTGGGGTAGTTGGGGCTGGTGGAGACGTTCATTTTTTTTTTAATATGAGTGAAAAGAATTTTTTTTTTGGGTGGGGTGGGGTGGTGGGGTAGGGTGGGGTGGGTGGTGGGATAGTTGGGCGTGGTGGAGATGTTCATTTTTTTTTAATATGAGTGAAAAGATTTTTTTTTTTTTGGTGGGGTGGGGTGGGGTGGGTGCTGGGGTAGTTGGGGGGGTGGTGGAGATGTTCAATTTTTTTTTTTTAATATGAGTGAAAAGAAGGTTTTTTTTTTTTTTTTTTGGTGGGGTAGGGTGGGGGTGGGGTGGGTGTTGGGGTAGTGGGGGTGGTGGAGATATTCATTTTTTTTTTTTAATATGAGTGAAAAGTTTTGTTTTTTTTTTTTGGTGGGGTGGGGGGTAGGGTGGGGGTGGGGTGGGGTGGTGGGGTAGGGTGGGGGTGGGTGGTGGGGTGGTGGGGGTGGTGGATAGGATGGATGAAGAGGGTGGTGTTAGAGGTGTAGTGGGTAGGGTGGGGTTTTATGGAGAGTTGGGTGTGAGTGAGAGAGTTAACATTTTCCGGAAAATGATTTACTTAGTAAAAATCCGTAAGTCATTTTACTTAGAAAAGAGGGAAAACCATTTTCCGGAAAATATTTTCCTCATTTTCCGGTGCGTAACAAACACCGGAAAATGGGGAAAATATTTTCCGGAAGTTATTTTACGCGAAACAAACGGAGCCTAAAATTGCAAAATAAAAAAATGGCAAGTTTTAACCCACTTGCACACTCACATCCACTAACTCACTAACTATTCTCTACCCCACTTTCTCTCTCCCACTCAACTATCAACACTCACAACACATCACATCACATTTTTCACTTTTTCCCTTAATTCCCGTGTCAACCTAGTATTTGTAATTTGAAATGGGACGGAGGGAGTATGGGTCTGGACAATACGCTAAGGATCCACGGCAAGTGATATTGGACTACCTTGTAGTTTAATTACTGAGTCGATTATGAGTCGTTCGAAATTTTGTCTCAGAACTAACAATGAATACTTATTTGATATTAATTGACATTTCGAACCGCAAAAAATCCAATTTGTATAAACTATTCCCTTTGTCCCAAAAAGTTAGTCTCATTTTGATTTTTTATAGTCAACAAAAATAAACTTTGACCAAATATTGGTGTCAAGTTAATGATCACAATGAAATTTTAAAAATTGTTATTGATAAATCATTTAATGATTTATCAATTTAATGATTTATCAATTACAAATTTTAGAATTTAACTAAAATGATTAGATCGCCACCAATGGTTGGTCAAAAATTATTTTTGTTAACAATAAAAAGTCAAAATAAGATTATATTTTCGAGACAGAGGAAGTATTATCAGAATTGTAAATTTCTCTATCAATTCATTCTTTTCATGTGACTTGAGAATCTTAACTAGAATTGACGTAAGGGAATGGAATAATGCTCAATTTGAACTTTTAAAGTACTTAACATGGGAGGAAGGAACCAATAGGTCTAAAATCAATTATAGAAAGATTTTTTTTTTTTTTTTTTTTTTCATATTTTAAAAAGTCAACTTTTACCAGCTTTTGACAACAAACCATTTAGAGATAGAATTGCATGTTCTAATTGAGCTTTCAAAAGAGAAATTTGACCACCACCGCAATTATGAAACGGACTCGCCGCCGGTGATTACGAAATTTTCTCGGCCGAGCATTACGTTTGTTTCCCTTAATTGAATTTGACTATTTGGTCCCCACTAGTAATCAATCTTCCTAGCAACCCGCCCTCTGATTTCGCTACAACTTGTACCACTATATACCTGTCTTGAATGGAATCGAATGGAATCATATGAAGTATTTTACGAGACTGTCTCACATGAGACGGTTTCGAAGAGAGAAGAAATAGGCTTGCCCCGCTCTGTCCATAGAGATGCAAACTATTTACTTTCTGAGCTAAATCCATCTCACGTGTGAGTCCGTCCCACACAATTTTTTGTCCTTGATTTAAAGATTTTAGTTCTCATTGATCAATTCATTGTTTAGCGAGTTCAATTTTTATTTTATTTTTAGTATTTTGTGTATTAAGCACAGTACTATAGTTAATCTAATTGTTTACATGTTTGACTAACTTTTTCATAATGTTAACTTTAATAATTATGAGTGGGTCACACAAAATGGTGAGAATGAATTCTTTTCTTCGATTTAATTGTGTGACTTTCCAACTTAATTTAAACATATCTCAACTGCAGTTATTAATGACACAACTATGAGCCCAATATATTGGATTCACAAATTTATACTATTAATTGGTTAATCAGATACCGGATTTTTAATGGCACACAATTCACATTAAAAAAGAAGGATAAATTCAAATACCATTTTTAAGATTTGACCAAATATTAGTAGAAGGAGTCTTGTGTGAGACGGTCTCACATGAGACTAAGACAGGTCAGAAAAAATGGGCTTGCCCCAGCCCGCCCATAAGGGGCAAACCATTTACTCTTTCAACGAGACTCGTCTCATGTGTGAGACCGTCTCACACAAGTTTTTGTCATATATTAGTATCTATAATTTTTTTTCTTTTATAATTTTGTGAAGATATGATAAAGAACACGTTTTACTAAGGGATTAAAAAAAAAACTTGTTTTTGAAATAAGGGTGGATATTTTTGTCAATAAAATAACTGAGACTTGTTGTAAAATAAGCGGTGTTATTTTTATGAATAAATATCACTTATTTTAAAATCATTGTGGTATTTTTGTAAATAACTGGAAATTGAGCACGCTGAGACTATTAACACACTAGTGACACTTTTCAACACTATCACTGACGCTCTTTAAAGCAAGTTCTGAAATTCTTTAACGCTGCTACTACTGACTTTATTAACAACTTTCAATTTCAATGTTTATAAATATCAGTATTAATAGCTGACACTCTTTAATACGACCATTAACACTAATTAAAAATGTCAGTTTCAATGTTATAAGTGCCAATAAGAATAGCTGGCAAATCGTAACACTATTATTGACACTTGTTAAAATATTTTTGTTTTAATGTCATGAATCAAGTTGACACTATTTACCACTATCAATTACCACATATCGGTACTTAACTAGCCAAGCATTGACTATATAAAGATTTTGAGCTAGTCCTCCCATTGCCAATTGGTTTTGGGATGTAACCTAATTAAAAATGTTTTTTTTTCACAGTATTTATTTATATACCTGTAAAGAAATGAAACTGAAAATGAAACTGAAAATGAAATTTAAACATGCGCAGAAATTGCCAACTCGACTGAAATTAGCTGGACTGTGTTATTCGACATAGAAAGAATCAACCGACAAAAAAGTCTCACCAGTATTAGTTCATACTACGTCCGTCCCATAACTATAAGCACAAAATAAGTTTGCACAGGAATTAAGTGATGAATAGTAATGGGTAGTTATTGTGAGTGTGAAAAGTGAAGTATGAGAGAAAAATTAAGGTAGGAAATAGTAGATTGATTGATGTTGTGAGTGTAAAAGTAAAGTATGAGAGAGAATGAGTGGGATGAGTAGTAAACATAGTTATAAATACCGTCCCGGCAAGCGTACCGGTTTTGTCATTGGGACGGGACGTACCGGTACCGGCACGTACCGGTACCGGCACGTACCGGTGTACCGTACCGGATTTAGCGCACTTTTCAGCAATTTTTATGATAATCTGAAAAAATGCTTTTTTTTCTTAGATTTTCACAATTAAGCCTGGTAATACCACCCCTTTGATATATTTTTATGATAATCTGAAAAAATATTTTTTTTTTCTTAGATTTTCACAATTAAGCCTGATAATCTGAAAAAAATTTTTTTTTTTGCGTACCGCCGGTTCATACATCTCGGCCGGTTCAGGGCGGTTCAAACCGGTTTGACCGGTACGGACCGGTTCCGAGCGGTACGAAAACTGGGACGGAATTTACCTTGATACGTACCGGTTTTTGACTGGTACGGGACGTACCGGCCGGTACGGACCGGTACGGGACGGTATTTATAACTATGGTAGTAAAGATTTTTTGATATTTTAGAAAAATGTAACTTATCAATGGGACACCTAAAATGGTAATTTGTGCACATAGTTATAGGACAGGGGAGTATTTTATTTAAATTTATTTGGATAATATGAATGGTTGGATTTGTCCTTTTTTTATGTCCCTTCACTTCTAATTTTACCTCAAAACATTTTTTTTTCTTTCCCCTTGCTTATATAAGAGCACCTCCGATGGGGTATCAAAACCAAATTTTGATACCCACCTCAAAAAGTTAAGATCTCCTATGGTAAAAAAGTGAGGTACCAAAATTAGATAAAGAGTTAAGGGATGTACCAAATTTGGTACCTTGTCTAACTCTTTGTTGTTGCTACACCCATGGAATTTTTGATTTGTTTTTATTTTAAACACTTAAAACTTTTTACATGTGAAATGTCAAAATAAATTATTTGTTTTTCATGCAAATTAAATGATGATTTAATTTTAAAACTTCCAAATTTTAATTATTTTTTATTCAAAATAAATAATTATAAAATAATTATTTAACATTATTCATATATAATTATTGTGAACATTAATTAGTCAAAATATTTATATGAAAAATAAAATTAATAATATATAAACTAAATACATAAGTATTAAATTTTAATTTTGATACCTACCATTGGAGATATAAATTTAGTATCCTATAAATAGTGCTTGAAAGGTATCAAAATTTGATTTTGATACCTTTGCTTAACTCTCCCCATTGGAGATGCCCTAAGATAAGCCTTCACTTTATAGAGAGGTGGAGGTTTGAATCTCGACCCCAAGGATGCTCCGAAAAGTTTAGTATGTGATTAAAAAATTACTCTCCGATCATTGGTGTCTGAAAAAATTTATCATAAGAGAATGTTAGAGTAAATTGGAATCTTTCTTTTTTCTTCTCGCTCTAGACATTTTATCTCTAGCATTTTTAGGCCGGAAGGGGTTCCTTGGTGGCAATGCCACCCGACAACACCACGCTGGAGCCCCCTCCACCCCCGCCATCCTATGCGGAGGCGGTGAAAGGGGTTACATCATCTCCACCAACATATACAGTGGCAAGAAATGACATTAATCCGCCATTTGCATCTCCGCCTCTCAGTGGTTTTACTTTACCGCCTCGTCCGGTGGCACTAGTGAATTCTAAACCGGCTGTATTGTTTACACCAAGGGAGATTGGTGTAGTAGAGAAGAAATTAGATTTCACAATTGTCTTAAAGTTTTCTTCGGGTCGTCCTCACCTTCGTGTGATCCAGGATCACATTGCAAAGGAGTGGAAACTTAAAGGAAGTTTTATTATTGGCTTATTTGATTCGATACATGTGATAGTCTACCTTACATCGAGCGAAGATTTAACTCGAGCGTTGTCCAAGGAATCACATATGATTAACAATTATATGTACCGTTCATTTCGTTGGTCAACAAGTTTCACGTTCAGATATGATAGTCCCTAGTTGGAAGTATGGGTACGTCTACCTAAGCTTCAGTTACATTTTTTTGCTCCTGCCATGCTAGAAAGAATTGGTAACGGACTGGGCAGATTTTTGTGGGCGGATGATAGAACTTTGGTGCTCACACACCCAACGAAGCTCGTCGTCCTAATCCTAAATATTTTAATAATTTTTACCAAACCAACCTGACTTTTACTATCTCTTTCAGAGAAAAATGTACTTCTGACCCAGAAGGCTATCACTCCGATGAATCTATGTCCGCGTATTCAGAAGCTCGCCAATACAGAGGGACAGTAGGAGGTGTAAATATATCTCCCGGGGATCCAATGGCAGATGATCGATCTTTTGGTGACTATTATAACGAAGAGGATGGCTTTATCCCCGGGGAAAAAAAGACATGACAATAGTACGGTCGAGGTTCTAAAAGATATTGGGGAGGCTCTGAAAGACACCGGGGATAAATTTTATTTCTCTTTGTCTTTCTTTTATTTTATTTCTTCTTGTTTGCTCTTTATTAGAAAAAAAACTATCATAAAAGGTCGATATTGATTACTGTTTAGGTAATACTCCATCTGTTTCTATTTTTTTTTGGTATATTTCCGATTAAAGTTTTTAGTTACTTTAGTATTTTTTTTTTAAAAAAAAATAGACAATTGCACCCTCTTGTTGTACTCACAACAAATGGATGAAAATTCTCATAATTTTGCGCAGCTTGGAATAGTAACTCATAGGGATTATTGCCGTGCAAAATCAATGAGGGCAGTCGGTTTACGATGTAGACGGCTAAGCAAATGCATCGACCCGTAGAGAGGGCTGGAACATGTGCACTAAACATCATGACGAGTTTCTGTAACGCGATGATGCTTATGTTCAGCACTGCCATTTTGAGCTTGCGTGTGAGTGTCGCGCCCCGACCCGTGGTCCTACTTGGCCCCACGTCCGGAACACGCACGGAAGACGTCATAAAACAATTTAAAAGAAATTTTTCGAAATATACTTTCATAAAAGGATCACACGACCAACACAACTACTTGAAACTTGACTTGAAGTCATAAAACAAACCAACTTTCACAACGAGTACTGAGCCACTTGGCCACAACTTTACTTACAAATATACAACACCGACATCTACTAAAAGAGATGATACAAAACTAAGTCACGGGTACACTACCCAAAAGGTGTTACATTTACATAATGTATCCTTTAACATACACATCACTTCCCAAAAGTCTTACCAAAGATCCTCTTCCCGACGTCCTCCCTGTGTGTGAACTATCCCTGGGCTCCTTATCTAAAACGGTAAACAAATAAGGGGTGAGAATAAATCTCAGTAAGTTACTAAAATGCAACTACATTACATGCTTATATGATAAACATAAAGCAACAATGTCACAAATGATCATATAGCATATAGCACATAATATGAGAGGCTCCCTATCGCCAACCGTCCCATACCGGTTGGAAATAACGACCAACTCATCATACAACACATAGTGTAGGAGTAAACACTCCTACGAGGATACCAAGCCAAGGTTTACCGAAATAACATGATCATCAGAGAAAACCATCTGAGAAGACCATCTGTCTGAAACCATCTGAGCAGCATAAATAGCTGAAGCCAGGATCCCGAAAACCAAACCATATCAAACAGAGCCAAAGTAACAACGGGCAGCATCAATAGCTGAAACAGGTTTCGGAACCATATAACATAACAACAACAATAGTGGGAGAAAATGACACAAAGTCATAACCCTAAATGCTCACGCGAGGGAGCGAGTTCATCCCATCCAAGGCCAATCTGGACTGAGGAAATAGGTCCAGTGGAAAAGCCTTATAGTGCACTTAACTGATGCCACTACAATGCCTTCCACCTCCACTCAATAACATCCCAAACCTGGGAAATAGGACCAGTGGAAAAGCCTTATAGTGAACTTGGCTAGTGTGCCACTATAATGCTTTCCACCTCCACTCGATAACACACAAAACCAGCTGGACTTTCAACAAAGAGCACAGTAATAAATACTTGCTAAAACAACAACCAGGGCATGATTCCATAGAAGGAAACCACACAAGCTCATCATAGAAAAGTAAACACGTTTTCACAATAATGTGCACAATCTTGACATTAAGTCACCACACAATCCATCTACACAATCACATTAAGTCAAACCCGATCACAAAGGACCAATTCTATCATTTTGATACCTCATAACAATTATCTAGGCATCCTAGGACATCGCCTAAGACCTAGCCCAATACTTAACGAAAAACAAACAAGTTGTTAAAACTCAGACTGCTCGGCCGCTCTACTTACTTGACTCGGCCGAGCGGATGGGTCGAGTCCTTTACTTTGATCGGCCGCTCTCCTAGAACTCAACATTCGACAATAAGGGGATCGGCCGCTCTAATTTACTGACTCGGCCGCTCCACTGCAGAATGGCCAATTCCCAGGAAAAATCTAACAAAGTTCACTTTCATTACCAAATTGTTACCCAATCCTAAAGCACAACAACATCATTATAACTTCACAACACTACCATACCAACCTCATCTAGCATATACCCATAATAATAAAAGTTATTACTACTCCCTCCGTCCCAAATTTCGTCCCAAATTTACAAGTATAATAAAAGTTATTACTACTCCCTCCGTCCCAAATTTACAAGTATAATAAAAGTTATTACTACTCCCTCCGTCCCAAATTTACAAGTCCCAAATTTACAAGTATATATAAAAGTTATTACTACTCCCTCCGTCCCAAATTTACAAGTATAATAAAAGTATACCCAAAACATTATTTTATAACATATAAAGCATATATAGCATACTTATGACCATTTTAACATTTAAAGGGGGGATTAGTAACTTACCTATTTTTCGGAAATGAGTCAAGAAAAATATATTGTTCGGTAGATATGATCTATTCAACTCCCTGAACATTTATATATAATTAGATTTGAAAATGGAGTTGTAAATTAAAATAGATAAAATGAACAAAACTTGAAAACCTTACCTAGCTTTTCTTTCTTTCAACAATAGAGGTTTTAAAAAGTAAAATGAATGGTGAGAGGGGGTGCAACGCAGGGAAGGGGGGAAAGAGGAGGGTATCAAGAAGAGTTTTTATCCAATTTCCTCAAATAAATCACCCAAATTCTAATTTCAACACTTAGGCCCCCCAAGCTTATAATTTCCACTAAAGCCCCATAATTTCCCACTAACACCCTTAACTCCCCAAATAAACTTTACTACTAACATTTTAACTAACACAAATAATCATATAAAATGTGTAATTCATATAATATGATGCAACACATAAAATGCACACAAAATTTTTAAATTAAAATTCTCAAAATATAAAATAAATATAAAATAAATAAAACGGATTTTGGGGTCGTTACAGTGAGGACATGAAACATTGTGATGAATACCGTTGTTAGCAAAAACAATAAATCTGGACTTTATTGTTTGTGAATTCTGTTCCAACATCACTTTGAAACACCTTAATATTCCGGTCAAATTGATTACGAAATAGAGCATGGAAGGCAAGTAAGGCATCATAGAAATCAGACTTGGTATGGAGTGGATAAAACCATGTAAAACGAGAAAAATCATCAACAAATATAACATAATACCAATATCCATTGATGAAACGATCAGAGCAGGACCCCATAAATCACAATGTATTAAATCTAAAACGTGAGAAGCACGCTTTTTATTCGAAACAAAAGGTAAATGTTTACTCTTGGCAAGTTCACAAGAAGAACACAAAGAAGGCTTAGGCAATAAAGAGGTCACTTGCACATAGCCTGACTCATTCAACAAAGAAATCGTGTCATGAGAGACATGGTCTGGTATAGAGACCCAATGTTCAGATGAAGCATAAAGATGACCAGAACTAGAACTAATTGCAGAAATAAAAACACGGTGTCCTTGCTCTAAAACATAAAGTCCACGATCATGCTTGCCTCTTGCTGGGATTGCCTTAGTGTCCTGGTGCTGAATAAGAAAGCTATGATAAGTAAAGTTCACATTGACAGGAAAATCCGATGTAAGTTTACTAATGGAGTGTATTTTTTTTGTAATATGAGGCACAATGAGAACATGCAATAATTTAATATCATGTGAGAGAGAAATTGTAACGACCCGAGCCCGAAGACCCGGCCCGTTACACAAGTAACACGCAATTGGTCCAATGAATACAAATATCTTGGGTCCACTTGGCTTACCACAGGTCCACCCAAAAATCCATGGACGTATTGGTATTCATTGGTAACTGGTTGTATTTTAACTACCACTCCTAGATTCAATATCCCGCCGATGTGGGATATCACAATCTCCTCACCTTGGATCCTTGCCGTCCCCGGCAAGACCTACTAGGATCGGAACCCCGAGCAGTGTGGATTCAAGAGGTCGCTCGTACGGATTTAAGAGGTGACCCCCACCGTCTCTGTGGCGTGCACTTTGCTACACACTTCCGGCCGGGACCCGCTCTGATACCATTTGTAACGACCCGAGCTCGCAGGCTCGAACCGTTACACAAGTACCACGCACTGGCCCAATGAATACAAATATCTTGGGTCCACTTGGCTTACCACAGGCCCACCCAAAAATCATTTGACGTATTGGTATTCATTAGGAGTGGTACTTAAAATACAACCAGTTACCAATGAATACCAATACGTCCATGGATTTTTTGGGTAGACCTGTGGTAAGCCAAGTGGACCTAAGATATTTGTATTCATTGGTCCAATTGCGTGTTACTTGTGTAATGGGCCGGGTCTTCAAGATCGGGTCATCAGTGGGTATCAGAGCGTAGGTTAGCTGTCGGCCTGGATAGGATCTATGGCCTAGGTGGGTTGGTTTTTAGGTTGTGTTATTAACGCCGAGTGTTTACTTACAGGTGTAGATGAGTAGGTCTGAGGGAGGTGGTAGTAGTAATCAGCGACCTAAAATTCCTCGTGCAGAGATGACTGATGACCAGAATGTGGATTACATACAAATGTTTCAGCTATTAGCAAGAATGGTAGCTAATCAAAATAGACAGGATAATCCTGAGCAGGCGCAGCCGGAAGTACAAGTACAGCCAGAACCCCAGTCAGGAGCTAGGGTAGTGGATTATACCATTCGCCTTGCGAAGTTTCTAAAAATGAAACCTCGCAGCTTTGACGGGGAACCTGATGTGGAGAAACCTGAAGGATGGATAGAGTGTATCGAGAAAATATTTAAAGCTTTGAGATGCACGAAGGATGAAAGGGTAACCTTTGCAACCTTTAAGTTAGAAAAGGTTGCAGAACATTGGTGGCAAGTTTTATGTAAAAGTTGGGAACAAGAAGGAGTACCACAAACTTGGGAGAATTTTCTAAAAGAATTTAAGTCATAGTTCATTCCAACAGTGGTTCAAGATCGTAAAGAGATGGAGTTCCTGAACTTAGAGCATGGGAGTATGACAGTGGGACAATATTCAGCTAAGTTCACAGAGTTAGCAAGGTATTGTAGCCACTTGGTTCCAAATGAAACAAAGAAGGCTCAAAGATTTATAAAGGGATTAAAGACTGAGTACAGGAAGCAACTTCTTTCATTACAGCTTACTAGTTATCGACAAACAGTTCAGAGAGCTTATGGTATTGAAAATGATATCGAGGAACACAAGGTCAAGCAGGGAACAACAATGACAGGCCATCATTCTTTGCGTGCCTTAGAGAGAGCATAGGGATCAAGTACTAAAAGTGGTGGATCTAACCGTCAGAGTGGTCGGTTTCAACATCATACAGAAAGTAAAGAGAGTGTTTCTGTTGGTTCAAAAGCATTTATTCAAGGTCCAAAGATGGTTTATAGTTATTGTTTGAAGGACGGCCATACAGAGGATAGATTTTGGATGAAACATAGTAAACGCTTATCTTGTGGCGAGAGTGGGCATTTTAGAAGGGACTGTCCAAAGAACAAAGGAAAACAATCAGAAAGTGCAGGACAGCAGGCTTTAGCTGTCAAGAGAGATAATGGGGGTCGACCTAAGATTCAGGGTTGTGTGTTTGCTATTGATCAGCACAGGGTGGCTGAGTCTTCAGCAGTGATAGGAGGTACTATTTTTCTTTATAATACGAGAGCGCGAGTTCTTATAGACCCAGGCTCATCTCATTCCTACATTGCATCTCATATTATGTCATATTTGCATGTTTCTCCTGATTCTTTGCCTTATGTGCTAGAGGTATCTTCTCCTATGGGTGATTTCATGCTAGCTACTGATGTTTACAAGAAATGTGACATACTTGTGGGTGATCACACCCTTTATACTGACTTAGTTGTGTTACCTATACGGGACTTTGATGTGATACTTGGCATGGATTGACTTTATATGCATCATGCATCTGTTGATTGCCAACGAAAGGTGGTCACTTTTTCTATGTCGGGTTTACCTGATTTCATATTTAAGGGTTATAGACCTATGTGTGGCATTCATGTTATTTCTGCATTAAAATCTAGAAAGTTGTTATCACAAGGTTGTGTCGGATATCTCGCATGTGTTTTTGACAAGAGTATGCCTGTCGTAAATCTGGAAGATATTCCTGTTGCATGTGAGTTCTTGGATATATTTTCTACCGAGTATAGTATGCCACCTGACCGGGAACTTGAGTTCTGTATTGAGTTATTACCAGGTACAACACCAATATCTAAAGCACCATACAAAATGGCTCCAGCTGAGTTAAAAGAATTGAAGATACAACTTAAGGAATTGCTTGAAAGAGGATTCATCACGCCTAGTATGTCTCCGTGGGGTGCACTAGTTAGGGATGGCCAAACCGGACCGGAACCGGATCGGAACCGGACGGAACCGGAGCAAACCGGGGAGTAAACCGGAACCGGAGTAACCGGAACCGTGGTAAGCGCGGGCCGGTTCAGGGTCACATATATGGCGAACAGGAACCGGACCGGAACCGGATCGGCATTTCCGTTAAAAAAAAAGTAAAAATCCCTTATTTTTCAATAAATTTTAACACGTTTATTCATTAGTGTATGATAAAACAATAATCTCTTGTCTTTTAATAAATTTTATCATGTTTATTCATTATTGTATTATAAAAAAAATAAAAAAAGGTAGCGTGGACTGAACCGGAACCGGACCGGAACCGTACCGGAACCGGATTGTGATGACCGGAACCGATGTAAGCGCGGGCCGGTTCAGGGTCACATATATGCCGAACCGGAACCGGCGGTTCCGAACCGGAACCGGGCTCGGAACCGGTTTTGGTCATCCCTAGCACTAGTATTGTTTTTCAAAAAGAGAGATGGTACTCTGCGGTTATGTATTGATTATAGAGAGCTTAACCAAGTAAATGTAAAGAATAAATATCCGTTACCACATATTGATGATTTATTTGATCAACTTCAAGGATCAATGGTATACTTAAAGTTTGACTTGAGAAGTGGTTATCGTCAGTTTAAAATCCGATCTGAGGATATACCGAAGACAACTTTTTGTACCAGGTATGGGCATTATGAATTTGTGGTTATGCCATTTGGTTTAACAAATGCTCCAGCAGTATTTATGGACTTCATGAATCGTATCTTCAAACCATACTTCGATTTCTTTGTAGTGGTATTTATTGATGATATATTGGTATACTCTAAATCACGGGCCGAGCATGAGCAACATCTAAGAATTGTTTTAAATGTTCTTCGAGAGAAACAGTTGTTTGCGAAGTTCAGTAAATGTGCCTTCTGGTTAGAAGAAGTATCATTCTTGGGGCATGTTGTTTCGGTTGCCGGTATTGCTGTCGATCCTTCAAAGGTAGAAGCAGTAGTAAACTGGAAGAGAACAACAACAGTAACAGAGGTACGTAGTTTCTTGGTATTGGCGGGTTATTATCGGAGGTTTATTGAGGGATTTTCCAATATTGCTACGCCATTGACTAATCTGACACAGAAAGCTATATCCTTTGTATGGAGTGACAAATGTGAAACAAGTTTTCAAGAATTGAAACAGCGATTGACAACAGCTCCAGTATTGGCTTCGCCCAGTGGATCTGGTAATTTTATTATCTATACTGATGCCTCTAAAGAAGGATTGGGTTGTGTATTGATGCAGAATGGGAAGGTAATTGCATATGCTTCGAGAAAACTGACTCCTTACGAACAGAATTATCCTACCCATGACTTGGAATTGGCTGCGATTATATTTGCATTACACAAGTGGAGGCACTATTTGTATGGAGCTAAGTTTGAAGTGTTCACAGACCACAAAAGCTTGAAGTATTTGTTTTCACAGAAAGAGCTAAACATGAGACAGCGCAGATGGATGGAGAAACTAAAAGATCATGATTGTACTATTTTATATCACCCAGGAAAGGCCAATGTAATAGCAGTGCACTGAGCAGGAAGACTTACGTTTCATGTTTGATTGTACATGAATGGAAAATGATGGAGGATTTGACAGACTAGAGTCCTTGTGAGTCGAGACATGGAGTAATTTTTGCGAATGTAAAAGTTATACCAGTTCTCTTTCAGCAAATCAAGGAAGCTCAAGCGAATGACTCTGAACTGCAAAAGATCATTAGTGGAATGAAAGATGGTAGACAACTTGATTTTGCCTTGAATAATGATGGAATCTTAACATTTCGTGGTATAGTATGCATTCCAACAGATAATGAGATTAAGTGAAAAGTACTTGAAGAGGCTCATAAGATAAAGTACACTATACATCCAGGAAGCACAAAAATGTACCAAGATATGAAGAAACATTTCTGGTAGAACAATATGAAAAGGGAGATTGCTGAATATGTGTCTAAATGCTTGACTTGCCAACAGGTGAAAGCAGAACATTAGCGTCCAGCAGGTTTGTCACAACCTTTAGAGATTCCAGAATGGAAGTGGGAGCATATTACGATGTATTTTGAGACTGGTTTACCACGTACTCGATGAAGCCATGATGCTGTTTGGGTTATAGTGGATCGATTAACCAGCTCACTTTTTACCTGTTTCAATGGAGTACTCGTTGACTCAGTTTGCTTTCTTATATGTTCAGGAGATAGTGCGGCTTCATGGGGTTCCTGTGAGCATAGTCTATGACAGAGATCCGCGATTTACATCTCGATTTTGGCAAGCTCTTCAGGGTGCTATGGGTACTAAATTGAATTTCAGCACAGCATTTCATCCTCAGTCTGATGGACAATCTGAGAGGTTGATACAAATTCTCGAGGATATGTTACAAGCATGTGCGATTGATTTCAAAGGTAGCTGGGATGTGCATTTACCATTAGTGGAATTTTCCTATAATAATAGCTATCAGTCGAGTATTGAGATGGCTCCCTACGAGGCACAATATGGTCGAAAGTGTAGATCACCAATATGTTGGGATGAAGTTGGGGAAGCGGAACTTTTAGGACCCGAGATGGTTCAACAATCAGCCGATAGTGTAAAGCTAATCAGAGATAGATTACTTACCGCTCAGAGTCGGCAAAAGACTTATGCGGATAATCAAAGATGGGATCTTAAATTTCAGGTGGGCGACTTTGTATTTCTGAAGGTATCACCTCGTAAAGGCATAAAACGATTTGGAAAGAAAGGGAAGTTAACTCCTCGATATATTGGGCCGTTTGAAATCCTTGAGAGGATTGTAAAATTAGCCTACAGAGTTGCATTGCCACCATCGTTGTTAGAGATTCACGATGTATTTCATGTTTCTATTCTACGTAAGTATATGGCAGATGAGTCGCATGTGCTCGAGTACGAGACTATTACATTGCAACCCGACTTTTTTTTATGAGGAACAACCTGCGAGAATACTTGATTGGAAGGAACAAGTTCTGCGTACGAAACGAATACCTCTTGTGAAAGTTTTATGGAGGAATCATGACATTGAAGAGGCTACATGGGAAACAGAGCAGGAAATGCGAGAAAAATACCCGCGGTTGTTTCATAATTTTGGTAAGTAAATTCGAGGACGAATTTCTTTTAAGGGGGAGAGGGTGTGATGCCCGTCCCAATTGCATATAAATTTCATGCATTGCATTATTTTTATGATTTATTTTGTGTTAGTTTATCATTTTAAATGACTTACTTGACCAGTTAAATGTTTAAATAAAAATAGCTTACTTGAATAATGACTAATTGGCATTATTAGAAGTTAAAGTGGTTGATTTAATATTTATTGAAGTTAATTAAAATATAAAAATAATAATAAGGAGGTCAATTGTTAAAGTTAAAACTTTGGGGGGAAATTGGTTAAAATTAATAGTTAAAGGGTTTATGTGTCAATAGTTAAACTTGAAGGAGCTTAAGTGAAAATTTATATATTATAAAGTGGATAGACTTCATTTTGAAGTCTCTTAGCGCAGAACATATCCTCCGTCCCATTCGACTGTCAGTGAGGGTTGGTTTCTCCCAAAATTTCCAATTTTCCTCTTCAATTGACCTTCCGTTCTAAAATCCGACTTCACCAAAATGTTCAGGGAATAGAGTAGATCATTTTTAGCCGATCAAAATATAATTTCTTCAATATTATTTCCGTAGTAGGTAAGTTACTACTCCCCTTTTTATTATAGTAATGTTCATACATGCTACATATGATACTTTTGTTGTCAATTATTGCTTTATGGGTAGTATTTGTATTGATTATTATTTTTGTTAATATGTGATTCTATACACATTTTAATTAATTAAATTGGCTCATATAATTAGAACGGGTACTAGTAATAGTAATTTTGAGACGGTGAAGTAGCAATACTATAAATAATAATTATCTCAAAAAAAATGAGTAAAATACTCAACGAAGCTATATAAGGTGTAATAAAAGTATCCCGTCCCATAAATAAGTTCCTAAGAAAAATAGAGACTAGTAAAAGTATAATTATAATTTAATAAAATTATGATTAATACGATTAAAGTTGACGGAAATAATTACGGAACACAATATGTGGCGTAAAATTTATTCGACCATTAATTGCGAATATACGCGAGGTGTACAATTGTGACTAGGTACAATATGATATGCCCTATTACTTACTTGGAGTCTAATACTTCTGGATTCTAAATTGGATTGATTGTGTTAGCATTGACACTTATGTGCCTGGTTCTACTGATTTATACTCCCTCCGTCCCATCTTAAACTTCAAAAATTTCTATTTTGGGTGTCCCATCTTAAACTTCAAAATCCAAAAAAGGAAAATTTTTTATACTTTTTTTATTTAGTGGGCCCTACATGTCATACACACAACAACTATCCACTAACTATTCCATACCCCACTTTCTCTCTCCTACCCACTTTCTATACTCACAACACTCTACACCACTATCTATATTTTATAATATAAAGATTCTCATCTTAATTCTTGTGCCCACTTTTTTTTTTTGAAGTTTAAGATGGGACGGAGGGAGTATTCGCAAATATTGCGCATGGTTACTTGTTGTTGTTCTGAACAAATGATTACATGGTTCATGAGATTTATGGACTGGTCCACATTACTTTTGGGCTTAGTTCTGATACAATTATATCAAGTAAATATCTACTTGTGCATTTTATTTGAGTCCAGCTGGCATGTGTGTTTTTGGGGTATGTTGACCTTTTGTTAGTGCGGGGGCTGGGGACCTGTTCTAACTTAAGGCCATCGTACCTGTGACCGTCACCCTTACTAATGGCCATAGTAGGGGGAATAGCTCCCAATCGTTGTAGCAATACACGCATGACATTAGGTAGCTATATTTCGGGCGATTCCAGGTTGTAGGGACTGGGTTGACTCGATTTGATACTGGATACCAGATCTTATATTGTACTGCACAACAGCGTTCAGATTGATATGTGTACTGCGACAGCAACACAGACATCAGCAACACAAAAATCAATAACATCAATTATGAAATGATAAGGAGGAATAAGGTCGGAAGTGATTGGATGGATCGGAGGGTGTACCTCGATCACGTATCCTTTGTTATGTGTTTACTTCAGCAATTATGTAATGCATGATGAGTTGACACAGCCTCTCATATTGTATGCTATGTGATTGTTGATTATAGCATTAGTTTTTGAGAATGCTTTATTGTTATTATTATTTGCATGATAACATGTCATGTAGTTGCATTAGTAACTTACTGGGTTTCGAATCACCCCGTTTCTTGTTTATTTGTTTTCCTTAGATCCCAAGAAGGCTAGTGGTAGTGCGCAGTGAGGTCCGACGTATCGAGGACTTTCTGAGCAGGTTATTCTCTTTTGGGGTAGTTTCTTAACAGAGCTTTTATATGCTTATGTTCTGAGGACGATGGTTGTACTGAGTTACTTAAACTCTGTATTTTGGGTAGTGGTGTATAGTTCCTGTGGTATAGTGGTTGTTATCTTTTGGTGCCGGCACATGTTGCTAGGCTTGTATAGAGTTGTGTATAACTCTAGTTGGTTTGTTTGTTAGTTGTGGAAGTTAGCCGTTGTTGTTGTTATGTTTTCGAGCTATAACAGCTCGCGTGTTATAAAGGTTTGTGGATGATGATAGTAATAGCGGGCGTCATGTCCGTTTTATAGCAAGGTTCACGCACCTAGTTCGAGGTTTCATATAGAACCTGGGAACTCGGGTCGCGTCAGAAATGGTGCCAGCATGAGAAATGTGAAGAGAAGCACCGTTACCAACAACCACATTGTTTGAACCAGAGTAGGGTTCATAAGTTTCAGCGAAGATGAAGAAGGTGTCATATGAGCGGAGCTGCGGAGGCACCTGAGTCAAGATACCAGTCGAAAGGCTCTGTTTCAGAACTATTGCAGGAGGCAGTGAGAGCCTCAGTAAGCTGAGTAGTAAAGGTATTGTACACAAACAAATCTCTTTTCACACTTGTCTGTGTAGTGGCCTTTAGTACGGAAAATCTGGCATCGAGGAACACGCTTGGAATTGCCACAGCCCCATCCATTCATAGAGGCCGAACCACGACCACGAGAGGTACAGTTTTGGCCGTGGCGGACTGGATTGGCAACAAAGGCAGCCGCCGGAGCAAGAGCAGGAGCACCATGGTCAAGAAAATTGAGGAACATAGAGAAGATTTCTACCCTTGGAAGGAGTTCAGCAAACCGTAGAAAAGGAATTATAGCTATTTGAGAAGCAGAGAAAGCCAAGAATTCCGGACCGAGCCCACAAAGGAACCAATGAGCTTTGTTTGTTTCATCAATTCCATGGCCAATTGCGGATAGCTGGTCACAAATTGCTTTGAAACGTTGGCCGTAGTCAAAGACTGGTTGAGTACCTTTCTTCATGGCAAAGAGCGTGTCTTTAAGACTAACCTCACGTGATTTGGAGGCATGACTGAAAGCGGATGCGAGGGTTAACCAGACCTCGAGCGAGGTGCGGCATTCGAGAACCTTTGCCATGGATTCTTCAGTGAGGGAGGAGAGAAGCAGATTTTTGATTTTCTAATCTTGATGACTCCAGGAAGCAAATGATGGATTTGGGGTTGTCTTGCCATCAAAAGAGACTAATTCGAAAGGCGGCTTCATAGGAGAGCCATCAACATAGCCGAATTGTCCTGACAAGAGAGTATGGAAGTAACTTGGTTCTTCCATAAGAGATAGTTGGTGGAGGTTAGCTTAACCGTGATCATGTGTATCAAAGTAGCAAAAGGAAGGGTATCGGAAGAAGAGGCGGCGGCCATGAAACTGAGTCGAAAGATGGAGAAAAGATTAGGATTTCATTGGTTCAAGCTGATACCATGTGAATAAATGTATTTTACTCACCTTGAATTGATATTGAGACATAGGTCACGTATATATACAAGAGATGTACAAGTGATAAAGATTTCTACAAATTTGAAAAGATATGCAAGGCAAAGCAGAAAACATGAATACATCATGAAATATACACTGTTCTCCTAATGAAAAATCATGGGAAATTCTGCATCCTTGATTTTTCTTAGGATAATATATTAAAATAGTGGCAGCATTTCAATAAGCGGGGATAGCTCAGTTGGAGGTCAGGTGTTCGATCCACCTTCACCGCATTTCAGGTTTTTTTTTTTTTTTTTGATAGTTCAGTTTGAGTTTAGTTTTATACTCTAAAATGAAATTTCATCAATAAGAATGAAAAACAGTATAATATTTTTTTGGTTCTAATGTGCCTTGGCCAAGTTCGTAAGTCAGCTTTTTTAATAAGTGCGTTTTATTTAATTATAATTGCATCTACGATGATAAAATTGTACAAAAATTATTTCTCATATCTAAAAATGCGACATTTATTTTGAAGTAGTCAGAAAGAAAAATGCAGACATTTACTTTTAACACACACTGGATAACTCTTCTCGGTTCATAACAAGAATGCTAAAAGGATTGATACAAACAAGGAATTCCTCAGTCTAAGAAGAAAAAAATAAGAAACATGACACCAAATAAAAAAGACAATATATGGAATTTAAATGATTTTCTTGCATATCTTCTTTAGCTGGACACTGTTATGTTACCAATGTAATGAATCCAGTTGTTTATTCACCAATAATCTCTTAACTTCTCAACAGGTGAAGAACACAACTTCATTTTCTTTTTTGGGCATGGCTAAGAAGAATGTTAAGTTGATCAACCAATCTCCCTATGTCTCTCTCTCTCTCTTCTTTCTCGCTCACACAGTTGGCACACATTATCGCACCGCACCTGAAAGTTGATTTTTTTTTTTTTTTTGCAGGTTACACTAGACAATGGGTTGATAAAGCTCACAATACTAAGCCCACAAGGGCTATTAACTGGCATCAAGTATGGTGGCATGGACAATCTCCTTGACCTCAACTCGAGTCAATCTAGCCGAGGGTATTAATTATTTACAAGAAAAATGAATTTTTACGAGTAAAATTTAAATTCTGCATGTTAAAAAAAAAGTTGTTAATATTGCGTAAAATCTGTAGGTATTGGGACATCAATTGGAGCTTGCCAGGAGGCAAAGATAGATATACCTTGTATGTAAGAATTCTGTTCTGTATATTTCCTGTTTGCTTCATCAAAGAGTTGAAAAACGTTCTTTCTAATCGAATTACAGGCTCCAAGGATCACAATTCAGCACAATTCATTCGAGTAATGACAAGTTGGAGGTTTCATTCAGAAGCGTTTACAATCCTTCCACTCCAGGGATCAAGTTGCCCCTCAGTATCGACTTGAGGTCTATTCTTCAATAATAACATTCAAATTATAGTAAGTATATCATATGATATGCTTCTACGATTTTGTTAATATTATTTGTTTGTGGGTATTTTTATTTTATTTTAGGTACATATTGAGGAGTGGCGATACTGGTTTTTACTGCTATTCGATATATGAACGACCTCCAGGATGTCGTGCCATTGACTTTGCACAAACTAGAATGGTGTTCAAATTGCGAAAAGAAAAGTAAAGTTTCGTGTTCTTGAGATAATTCTGGAAAATGTGATGGATTTGTTCTTGATAATATGAGTATATCAATGAAACAGGTTCCATTACATGCAAATCACGGATGAAAAACAAAGAATAATGCCTACGCCAGAAGACTTGCTCCCAAACAGAGGTCAGAAACTGATTGTACCCGAATCAGTTTGGCTTGTAAATCCCATTAATCGTGATCTTAAAGGCGAGGTAAAACACTAAAATTCTTAACCCAAGTTCATATTTTCCAGGATTTAGCTTTAGTTCATGCAATAATTTAGTTGAATGATGCAGGTTGATGATAAATATATGTATTCCATGGATAACAAGGATAGTGGACTCCATGGCTGGATAAGTTCTACTCCTATTATCGGATTCTGGATAATATTTCCCAGTCAGGAGTTTCGTAATGGCGGACCCACAAAGCAAAATCTCACTGCTCATACGGGCCCATCTTGCCTCGCTGTAATAAAGTCATTCTGATAGATTAGTAGAATCTCGTACGAGCCCTGATTTAGTTAGTGGTGATATTGACTTTCTTGATTTTGATATGTCAGATGCTTCATGGAACTCATTACATAGGAACTGATATATTGACTCATTTCAAAGAAGGCGAAGCGTGGAGGAAAGTGTTTGGACCCTTCTATGTGTACTTAAACTCGACTACGGATGTATCAAAAGCACACAACTTATGGATAGACGCGAAAAAACAGGTTTTTGTTCTGTTCGGCTGTTCATTATTAGTACATTGGTCTCAAATTTAACGAAATTGTTAGATTTTTTTAATTAATTAGGTTTCATGTTATAGAGGATGCTGCAAGAATCAATGTGGCCGTATGAGTTCATCTCATCACCCTACTATCTTACTGCTAAAGAACGCGGATCAACTTCAGGTCGACTATATGTGCAAGACAGGCAATTTGACTAATCTTCCATTTGTACGTTAGTGTATCTATTTTTTTTTAGCATAATCAACCAAAATGGCTTCTTTATATAATTTCAGGTTTGTTTCTGACGGATTAATTCCTGCAAAAAATGCGTATGTTGGTCTGTCAGCTGCAAGGACTGAAGGATCGTGGCAAATAGAAAGCAAGGTTAGGCTTTCTTCCAACTCATTCTTGAGCGATGAATAATATAACGACCGACATAAAAGATCTGCATATATACATATAGGAATATCAGTTTTGGGTACAAACAGACTCGAATGGGAATTTTACCATCAAGAACGTGGTTCCTGGAATATACGGACTTCATGGTTGGGTTCCCGGTTTCATTGGAGATTACCTTGAGAAGAAACTCGTTACTATCTCTGAAGGTACATTTCCAGGTCCTCTCACAGTTCCGTTATCTTTTCTCGTTATCAGAAACTACAAAAACGAGTGATTTAAGATAAGGATTTCATTTTCACCCCTCAGGTTCAGATACACAAGTTGGGAACTTGATATATGTTCCCTTGAGAGATGGACCGACTGTATGGGAAATCGGTTTCCCTGATCGTACTGCTATGGGATACTATGTTCCTGATGTGAATCCAAAATATGCTGACAAGTTATTCATTAACAGTCCAGAGAAGTAAGCCTCCGTCTGTTCTGTTTAAACAACGTTGACTTGCTCGAGAGTCAACAAACGACTTAACGATGTTGGTCAACCCTTCTGATTGAAATCGTAGGTACAGGCAGTATGGGTTGTGGGATAGATACACTGATATGCACCCTGAATCTGATCAGACTTTCACCATAGGTGTCAATGATCCAAAGAAAGATTGGTTCTTTGCTCAAGTTCTCAGGTTTGTACTTTTTTTCTCTGTTTTCACATTGTCATAAGAGGTATCTAAATGGGATCTGAGCAGACTGTCTGGTGGTCCGATCTATATAATAACATAAGTTATACTCCCTCCGTCCCAAA
Source organism: Campanula takesimana (assembly GCA_026119855.1). Lineage (NCBI taxonomy): Eukaryota > Viridiplantae > Streptophyta > Magnoliopsida > Asterales > Campanulaceae > Campanula > Campanula takesimana. The sequence continues at coordinate 1,216,125 of JAOWBW010000066.1, read as the reverse complement.
ATGATCTTCATTCTTTTTTCAACATTACCACGAAGGAACTTTGAACAATGATTTTAGGTTGATTAATTTATCCTAATGAAAATCTAAAACTTGTTATTGATAGTATTGATGATGATGTGTCAATAACAAGTTTTAGATTTTCATTAGTACAATTGAGTCAACCTAAAATTATTGCTCAAAAATCATTCGCAATAACGTTGAAAATGGTATGAAGATCATTTTGGGACGGAGGGAGTATCTTACAGTACACAGTAACATAAAATATATTTTATTAGAGTGAGATAAGATATATATTATGATGGGTTACATCTCATTCAGACTGTCCTACAATCTGACTGCACAAGCCCCAGATCTATCTAAATGGGCCCAAAATTCATCTAAATGGGCATTTATACTTTTATTTTTATAGGAGGGGAGCCAATAACAAGTATCTTTCAACAACATGGCAAGTCAAGTTCAATCTCAATCCTGTAACCAAAGGAAACTATGTTCTAAGACTGGCAATGGCTTCCGCAACCCGTTCTGATCTTCAGGTAATGGCATCATAAGAATCTCACACACTGAGTGTGCGAAAACCATCAATGGTAACTAGGTACTTAATTTTCCGAAAATGCCCTTTGCGTTTGCAGGTCTATGTCAATCATGTAACCACAGACAACATGGTATTCCAAGTGATGAATTTAGGAGAAGATAATGCAGTTTGTCGACACGGTATACATGGGCTATATCGTCTTTTTAGCATCAGCATCTCGTCGTCTCTTCTTACGGCGGGAGATAACATCATATTTTTAACTCAGGCAAGAAATGGAGATGCTCTTTGTGGAATCATTTATGATTATCTAAGGCTTGAAGCTCCAGAAAATTCTCAAGGATTGAAGCAGTTAACTCATTTAGAGGAAAAATACTGAGAAAGTTGATTGATCCTTTCCTATATTACATGCACTATTGCACTCTTAATTTGCAGTTTTTTTCTTTTTTTTTTCTCTTGAGCTATTGGTTGACCAATAAGTCAAACATTTACATACATTCAGTGTTCTATAAAGCGCTGGCGGCAATGCCGGGCTTAGCGCCTAGGGGACTAGTCAGGCCAAGAAATTAACACATTTTTATATAAATTTTTGAACTGATAAAGATTGTGCATTGTCTGCAAGACTATAAACTTTGGGTTGTACAGAAAATGATTGCATATATACAAAATCCTTACAAGCGATAAATTAAATCTACAAAATAAATAAGGTTACAACAATAGGGCACACATCTAACCAATTTTAAACCAGATAAATTTAAAAAAAAAAAAAAAAGTAGAGGACAACTGCTCATTATTGATCTTTAAGAGCAAAAATGTGGAGCAAAACTTTTTCTCTAATAATACCATTCACTCGAAATCTCCATTATTAAGCTTCTCCCCCTTCCTCTTCTTCCTTGGCTCTTTACGTGCTAGAGCGTTGAACAAGCTTATGAATCACTCTAAACTCATCCAGACTAATTAACATTGATCGTGTGATTGTGATCTGCAAAAAACAACCTTAATCACCATAAGGGAAATAACTTAAATCTTGATCCAATTAAGCAAATATTTTGGTTGTTAATGTCTGTACCTTAGCAATTGGTCATAAATGGAATGAACAAAGTGTGAGAGCAACGAGGACACCCAACAAAACGTGTAAACATTCTTGGATCTGGGTGCCATGGAAACGGACGAATCTAAATGTGTCAGCGCCACTGCTAACTTGTGTTGAGTTTGAGTTGACCGCTGCACTTGCATTATTATTGCTCACCTTTTTACTGCATCCACAGTTGACAATTAGATATAACTGGTTATATTTAGCATAATTTGATCAAAGACTAATTCTTTGGAAAAGTTGTGATGAATCTTGCAAATCCAGATTACTTTCGGGAATTGAGAAACACAGAGACAAATGAAGGTACAATCAAAGCACAGAAAGATTTGCTTACCTTCCTGGAAATATACAACTCCCGTGACCTGCAGAAATTTCCCCACAAAACAAAAGAACAAAGTTCAGATTATAATTTATCGTCCTGAGAATCTGAGATGCACAATACAAAACATGTGGAGCCCCAATTTGCTTGCCACTAAATATTAACACACATAGCATCTTTTTCCATAATAGTATATTTTAATGTGAAACATGACTTTTTTCTTAGATTTAAGCAAGTTAAGTAATCAAATATAAATTTCCATGGATTCCAAGTTGGAAACGTTGCAGCCATAACATCATTCCACCCGCTAATCCCAAAAGATAGAATGTTCTGCTGGCATTGTCCGAAAAAGTAGCTTATAATATGTTCTAACTTTCTTACAAAGTGACATTCCATTAACCAAGAATAATTCTATTAAATCTACAAAGTGTTTATTCTACCAAAAGGCAAAAGAGAAACGCGTAAATATTGATGTGTTCCCCTCCACGGCCCAAGCCCGTTGTCAGAAATAAGATCATGCCACTCATACATGGGTTGTAATTGATTAAATAAGTGGGCAAATGAGCTCAAAACTCATGTACCACGTGAAATAATAAAACTGACCCAAGACCAAGAAACTCAGTTTTAGCTTAAGCCCCCTACTAGTAACTCAAAGATTTTCACTTTTGGATTTTTCCACTTAGACTCATCATTCAAGGGAATGAACAACATATCCCTACTTGCGCTTGCCACAAATGTTTATCATAGTCTTGAACTTCTACAATTTCGTTATCGCAAATGATTAAGGGGGTTTGGAAATAGTTATTTCCATTTACTTATGTTCTTTAAATTAATGAATGAACAAGAACAAAAAATAAAGAAAAATAGTATCGTTGACAATGATGTATAAACCAAATAGTGAAGCACTTACTTGGATCATCAGTGGTGATCAAGGCAACACCCTTGAAATCACAAGCCCCTGTTCTCCTCCCTTCCTTTTGATAATAGCTATCAAATGCATAAGAAGCGTGACCTTTTACAATATTAGGCTGATAACAACTCTCACCCGGTTGAATTTCTGAACAATTCGCCCTTCCTGCTCCACAAGCCCAATCCAAAGCCGTCTGCAAAGTCTTAGCATCAACCCCATCCGCAGCAACACAATAAGTTTTATTAGTAGTATCATTAGCCAAAAATGTACCACTACCAGAAACATGAAGCAAATAAGCAGGTGTAGAGTTCCCATAAAACAAACCCCAATTCGCCTCAGAAACAGGCGATGACCTCAAATCCTCATTAAACAATTCATAGATATAAACACTAGAGGTAACCTCGGGATGAAATGGGCTTCCACTCCCGTCAAAAACATGCTTAATCAAGTTTGAATTATACGTATCAGCATTATCGATTGTAGCATAAGGCTCTTTCGAATCGCCCTTTGAAGGCCACCCTGTTTCAGTAACAAGAACTACCACATCCGTAATATTCAGAATCTTCATTGAGGAATAAGCCGAATCAATCATTGCATCCAACACATTGGTATAATGCAGTAAAGTATTAGGATCAACCATTTCTTTAGAAGGGATTATTGGCTTGAACAATGCATTGTCAAGAGGAACAACCCCTTTGTTCTGCATAAACACATAATAAGGGTATAGATTCATCATCAGGGGCGATTTCGTCCTCGATAAAAAATGAAGCAATGGCACAAAAACAGAAGTTAGGGATTGATTGAAATAAGCTTGGGAAGGCGGAAATGGATCAAGAATGATGGAGGAAGCATGAGGAGTTGAAATCTTGATCTGGGTATGTAAATTTGAAGCCACTAAAGCATTGTAAAGACCCTCAATAGCAGGCATCAAAATCCTCGCTAAAGAGGGTACAGTGGTCAAAACTTCGTCGCCGACGGTCACGGCGGTGATGAGTGTTTGGGGGTAGAACGCCGCCACATTACGGCTGACCCAGTTGGCGGCGGTGGCGTTGGATGACCCAATTGCGAGAATCTGGTTATTGGGTACGCTAATAATGACCCGAATCTTGGTTTTTGATAGGGCTTTGAGGATATCCGGGTCGGCATCGTAGAGACGGATATGGGTTATCTTCTGCAACTGCAAGAAAGAAACCAATTCCGCCGGCGAGAGTGAGTTTGAGACATCTGTGCCTATGTTTACTCCGACATAGGGCGCCTCTCTAGCTTGTTGGTCCTTAATTTCTGCAAAAGAAAGAACAAAAATACTCTTTTATACATTAAATTGTTATAAAAATGAAAATTTTGAAGTGGGTATGTGGGGGTAAACCAACCTGGGATGAAAATGGAGAAAGATGTGGAGAAAAGGAGAAGGATAAAGAAAAGGGTGAGTCTTGAAACCGCCATTAAAGAGAAGTTTGAATTGAACAAGTTTCATCTTCTGTTTCTATTTCAGATATTGTCTGCATCATCATGAACAATCTTGGAGTGATTTTAAGAGAAAATGAGAAATTTTGAGTGATTAAAGAGGAAGATTGGAGTAAGGTGTAGTGGTGACTGTGTGGGGTTTATGCATATGGGTGGTGTTATATACGCGCCTAAAATAATTGAATACTGTACACTTTATTACAGTGTACTACTATTTAAAATTTCAAGCATACTTACGGGTGTATTCATTAATTATAAAATAGCAATGCTAGGGCCTATGGGCACAAAATAAGCTTACAAAATCTTGCTCACAAAATGAGATAGCGATATTTTATTGCTTGCACCGATAATGGACCCGCCACACTCTACTTAAAAACACCAGTAAAATCATTACACCTAAAATTTTGTGAGCAAGATTTTATAACTTTTTTTCCCTTAGTAATATTCATTATAAATTTGGTGCAACTGAAATCCTTTTTACTTTTCTATTTTATGTGATGATGGTTAGGTGTGATGAAAAGAGAAATTTGGGAGTGGGGGTGGGGGGGGGGGGGGGGGTATAGGTATTCCCAGGTTGTGTGGTGGGAAGTAGGTGCTAGTCTGAGCATGACATTAGGATTCTTGAAGTAACTAGACTTATTTTGAGATCCAGGCTGGCGATTACCATGAGTTAACAAGTTTTTAAAGAATCTGGAGAGTGGTTTTTGTTTGTATTTTTTTTTTTTTTTTTATGACCAAGGTGTCGATGAATCAGGAGGGGTTTTACTTGGAGGCATGTACACTAAACTAGTGTAGTATGGTATCAGTCCTCTTTTATCTCTCATTGATAAAAAGTCATTTGATTTATCAGTCTTTCCACTAAATAAATCTCCGATTTATGAAAGATTAAATTTGAGTCGTTCGTGCGTCTGACAGTAACAATAAAACCTTTACCTATAGCTCAACCTTTAACGATAGTAACCTTCTTTTTCTTATTTCCTTCTCCTCTTACCCCTCAAGAGGATCAAGAAGGAGCTATGGGGCTTAAGTAATCCATGCCACAATCTCAGGAAAAAAGCTCGAACGACCTTCAATAAAAAGTCTCATCTTGCTCAGATTCCCGCCCAACTGACAGGGGTTATCAAGAAAAATAATAAGAAAGAACTTAAGTGTGATCTTTTCGAAATGATTGGTTCCACTAACATGATCCCCAATTTGTAGAAGATTAAATCTGATCCGTTAGAGCGTTTGTAGAAGATTAAGCCTGATCCATTAGTGCGTTTGTAGCAGATTAAATCTGATTTGTTAGAGTGTTTAACTGAATATCGAAAGATAATTTTGATTTAGGTTCAAAGTATGATTATCTTTGGGACGGGACGGAGTGAATAGTTTAAAACAGAAATTTGACCCCAAAGATTGTGAAGCCTTGTATATTAAATGTGCAGCCATATTTTAGTGTTGACATTGAAAAAGTAGTACAGTAAGTTGCTTACTTTGAAATGAAAGAGGAGCAACAATATGCAATTTATTTCAAAAAAACCCATAGAATTACTCTCTTCACTTCCATTACAAAACTTCACTCCAAAGAACAACATGTAACGATCTTTCCGCCATCAAAACAAGAAAACTTAAACTTATGTGTACAATATACAAGAACACTAGACGCACCACCACCGGAACTGTGGCTCAGAAACGACGATTCAGTCCGCTGCTGAATATATCAACATCCCATCACTGGGATCTGAAGTCGACTCTCTTCGAAAATGAATAGGAAACTTGGATTTCCTATAATTGAGCTCTTAACACTTGATAAATGAGAATTACATTGATTCTCCATATCATCTAAGAACGTTGATGAATGTCAACAATGAGTCAACGTCTCTCTTCTCTGATGAATACTTGATGGGCCGAGAAGAGTGCTTAGGGAAGAACAGTATTGTCGGGTATGTCCCTAGCTGCAGATTCTGCTTAGCAAACTCCTTTTGATCACCATCGGCATTGAACTTCCCCACCTTCACACCGCTCCCTGCTAGCTTTTCAGCCAATTCTACATATGAATCTTGCATTGCCTGCTCAGAATTTCAATGAAACAGTTAGAAGTGAATCTGAAGGTTTAAGTGATTCAAGAAATCGCAACTTGGCTAAAGTTTGTCATCTATTACCTCCGTCCCATAAAAAATGTCACATCTTGATTTTTTTGGTCAATTTAATTGAACTTCAAAGTTGACCCAGAAAGTCGAAATGCGACATTGTTATGGGGGAGTGTGGTTTTTGGAAGATCTATTACCTGGCAATGAGGGCACCAGGGTGCATAGAGAACAACAAGCCAAGGATCTTTTCGGTCTTCCATTTTGACCAAATTTTCGATTCCAGGCCTGGTCAAGCTCACAACACTTTGACTAATGAAAAGATCAGCTAAGGTGGTGCTAGTCCCATTTGCATGAACAGCCCCACTTCCATTCCCATTTACACTATCCTCCTTAATATTCCCCTTATGTAGCCCACATTCTTTAGCAGTGGCATCCTCCCACCACCACCTCCCTTCTCTCTCATGCTGACCTGGTAATACTGGCCTTGTGCATGGCTCACATCCAATCGAGACGTACCCTTTCAAATGCAAAGAATTCACAGGCACATCCATAGTACGCAAAAAATTCCAAATCACATTCCCCTCCACATTAGCAACGGGGTTCCACTTCACCAAGCTTCCGGCCCCACCGTCCAACCCTTCAAATGAAGGGTCCACCTGGACAACAGGAATTTCCGATCTAGTCCCTGGGGACTGGTCTTTTCTTTGACCTGTGATCCATGCGCGTAGGCCCTTGAGAGCCCTCCTCAAAGGTCTCACCTTTCTCACTCGGCAGCATTCTTGGTGTCCGTCTTCGTAGAAAGAAAATAGACCTTTACTTCTCACAAAGGCCTGAACTTCTACTGCATCTGGAAACATGTATTCAATGTGGATCCCATAACGCTTCTCGACTTCGTCGAAGAATTTGTATGTTTCTGGATTTAGCCGTCCGGTGTCGAGGCTGAATACCCGATATGGTCGGCCCGTTAAATGGGCGTACTCAATTAAAGCAACATCCTCAGCACCACTGCAGAAGTTAAGGGAATAAATAAAGGGTGGTTGAGCAATAACATAGTGTGCATTGGACATAAATGAACTGTTTATACACCATGCCACTTAGAGTCAATCATCGTTCGAACCTATGTTGATAATTAAAATTATTTCTTTCTTTATATTTTTTTCTTACAAGAAATAGCCAATCATGACGACACTCTAAGTAAACTAGCTGAAAAAGAACATTACCTGAAAGCTATTGCAATATCGTTGCCAAATTTCTCTAGGGCCCTGTCAATAATCTCGAGAGGGGAAGCATTTTCTAGCTGCTTAGCCAATTTCTCAAAGTCGTCCGTTTCTACCTTCTCCACTGCTTCTGCAATTTCACCACAACTAACGTTACTCAAAATATACGACAATACATTTTGTTTCAACCAACACACATTTCTACTATGAACATTTGATATTAATAATTAGATGAGCAATCAAATGAAAAGAGCAATGCAAATCATGGCATTCATAAAGAATCAACTGCTGACAAGGATACTGTTGCAAGAATTTGGCCCTTCTGTTTTAGGCATTCCTACTTTCTTTGAATTTAAGCTAAAACTTTCAAGCCCCAAATACCAATAAAGATTTCCATGTAAAACCTTAAATCCAAACTATAATTAATTCAAGACTGTTCTTAGAATAAACCCCAATCAGTTACATGATGCAAATATCACCATGTATTAACCACGGAACAAAACACGTTTACCCTTGCCGATTAAATTCCATGCTTAATTTGGTAAAAGTCCTACTACCTCTGTCTCAAAATGTCCCACCTTTTTACCCCAAAACATGACTCAATTTATTCAACCAACACTCCTATTTACCCAGTTATTCTCTCTCTTCATTTTCTACCACACTGCTTTTCTCTTAATTATTGTGCCCACTCCTATAATCCTACTTGTGCTGGGACGGAGGGAGTATATACGTATATGAACTAACTAGAACACACTAGGGTCACTTGTAGAAGATAAATTAAAAAGAATTCTCAGTGGCCATGAGCAAATTTGTTAGCCAAAATTCTTCAAAACTATTTTGACGTCATAAAACAAGTCCATTCACAGACAAAATTTGTTAGCAAACACGTCTAAATTAAAAAATAATTAACAATTAAAACAATTATAAGCCATGCAACACCTAAAGAGATATGGTTAAGGATATAAATATGGGATATACCAGGAGCAACAACGGTGACCGCAGAAGGCACAATTGATTCATTCCGTTTGTGATCAGCATTCAACGCTTTCACGGACGATCGTCTCCGGGAGAAATTCACCGCCGGTGATGACAAATGAACCCGATCAATCGCCTGAAAATTAACAAATTGGGGAGCTGCAAAAAACAGGGGAAACAAAAAATTAATCAGCAAATTCAATTCAAAACATATAAAAAACAGAAATTTGAGGAAATGTGTAGTAAAATAAAAACCTTTGGGTTGTTCAAAAGAGGAAAAAGAACCGGAAATCGCCGGAGATGAAGCAAAAGCCAACGCCATTTCTAAGAGGCTTTAAACTTTTCTCAATTTCTCGCCTCTGTAATTCACACACACAAAAGAGAGTTAGAAAAATCTTTGGATAGGGTTTGTGATTGTGATGAAATTGAGGGGTTTTGATTGATGAATTTGGGGGGAGTGGGAGAAATGTTGAAGAGATTATATAAAAGAAGAATGGAAGAGGGGAATTTCCATTCAAGTGTGTAAAAGGGGGTCTCAGGAAGGGGCAGCCATTTAGGTTCATTGAACCTGGACGTGATTTGGGAGCACGTGGGACATGGTTTGATGATCTGATGTGGCGAGATCTAGTGGGGGTAGGGTTCAATTTTTTGATAGTATTATATAGGTAAGCAGTTTCGTCATGTGGCGGGCAGATGCACTAGACAGGAACGTAACTAATTCCCAACAAGTCAAATTTTAGTAGCGTATTTCAGAAAGATAGTCTCATTTTGATTTTTTATGGTTAACAAAAATAAACTTTGACCAAACATTAGTGTCAATCTAATCATCCTAGTGAAATTCTTAAAGTTGTAATTGATTAATCATTAAGTGATTTATTAATAACACATTTTAGAATTTTGTTGTAGGATTAGATTGATACCAATGTTTGGTCAAAGTTCAATTTTGTTGACCATAACAAGTCAAAATAAGACTATCTTTTTGGGACAGTGTACATGTACACAAAAACTTACTCACAAAATCCTAAATGTAATGATATTATTGGTGTTTTTAATTACAACGTGGCAGACCCATTTACAAACAACCAATAAAATATAGTCACATCATTTTGTGAGCAAGATTTTGTGACCTAATTTTGTGCCCTTAGCATTACTCTTTATTTTTTTAACATTTTTTTTTTATTGTTTTCAAAAAAACATTTTGTTTATGAAAAATGTATTTTTCTAATGCTTAGAAAAATCATTTTTTTTTAAACGTCTCCTTTGTATCGTGAATGCTAGTACTGTGTTACTAATTGTCAGTAAAAAAATTTCCTTACATTTAAAACCTTTAAACTGACACGTTTAATAAGTATCAATAATTGTGGTACGAATTGTCATCCATTCTTAATAAGTATAAGTGATAGTGTTTATCAGTGTCAACCATTTGTACTGTCATATAAAGTGAAAGATGTTAATAGGTGTCAATGGTAGACAGTGACGAAGGCGAATTCATGTTTTTTCGGGGAATGTGGTCAAGGTTGTTTATGAGATAAATATTACACTTGAGAGATTCAAATTATGTATACAAAGGGGTCAAAGTAATAATTTAGTGCATTTCTTTATCAAAAGGGTTTCCAAATGAGTAAATAGATTATTTTTTGTAGTTAAAAGCCGTTTAAAAAAAAGTGCTAAATTTGACTAATTCTAGAAAAGTTACATAATAACCCATCATATAATAAGAAACAAATTATTTGACAATTTTTTTCTTTTTTTTTTTAACAAAATAACTTGACATTGTAAATGAAACTCAAAATATCAAGATACAAGAAAATAAATACTATATCCATCTTGATTAAATAATATTCTATTAAAAAGTTATAATAATTATATTTTGTAATTGTACTCCCTCTTGTCTAATAATAAAGATTACTAGTAAGTTGATTGTTGTTGTTATAAGTAAATAGATTTCATTGAATAAAACATATTTTAATTTTTTTTATTATTAAATGCTTAAAAAGAAATAAATAACATTTATTTATTACAGACATATGAGGGAGGGATTATACTGTTTTAATAAGTTACTCCTTATATACTCCCTCCGTCCAGCTCTATATTGCACAGTTACTGTAGATACAAATATTAAGGAAAACTATTTTTATAATGGAAAGTACACAAAGTGGTTAGAGATTAGAGTTTGAGTTTTAAGTTAAATCCCTTAATCTTTCCCTCCAAAACTGAATAAGTGGGGTGAGTGGGGGAATTAAGTGGGTTATTAATATTTTTCATTTAATTAGGAGGTTAGTGGGTTTTTGAGTGGGGTAGGGTTAATATTTTAATAATATAAACTTTCCATTTTGAGTAAGTTTGGAAGTGTGCAATATAGAGCTGGACGCCCAATAAGGAAAGTGTGCAATATAGAGCTGGACGGAGGGAGTATGATGTAGCTCTTTTTTCTAGAAAGTTTGGTAACGGGGGAATTTTTTTATCATATTGATTATTTGCTTAGTCTATTACATAGATTTTTAATCTATTAGAGAATTTCTTTGAGAGCCTATTATAAATAAAAAACTGGTATACGCCTCTCTGGAAATCGCCCATAGATATACCGCTCCATCTTGTAGACGCAATAAACTTACCTTTATGGGGCGTTGTAACACAAGTTCTCCACTTTGCTCCCAAAAGGAGTCCAACATGGGACCTTCCACTATGTAAACAAAAGGAAAGGGGGGGGGGGGGGGGGGGGAAGGGGCTCGAACTTGGGTATAGGAGTGACAAATTGTACTTGTTCGTACCAACCAACCCGTATACCAACAGTACCAATTATAATTGGTATAAAGAAGTCCGTATACCGAACTTTGGTTGGTACACGGTATACATATTAACTTTGGTTGGTATAGTACGTATTGACAGTGGCGCATCTAGGAATTTTATTCAGTGTGGGCCAAAAAATTTAATGATATAATTCACGGTCATTTATAAGCCAAAACATTAAAAGCAAATCTAAAAACTTATCGGATACTCATATAGAGACAGAGGGAGTAAGAAACTCAACTTACTTTAATTTTGTTTTATCCCATCCAAGTCTGTATTCCAGCCTTCAAGGTTCCAACCTTCAAGCTTCCAGCTTTTTCAAGCTCTGGATTCTCTGCATAAATGTAACAAAACATAGTACAAACTATAAGAATCTTCTAGTTACAAACTTACAATATACATAAACTTAACTGGAGGTAGAAATAATAATGGCAATGTAAAAGAAAACAGCTATTATAACAACCAAAAGACAGTTCAATTTTGACAAAAGAGGTCCACTGTGAGGGGTAAACTTACTCATATATTTATGATATACAAAAGAGAGTGAAACACTCATAAAGCTACTACTTACAAAAGCGCAACCACGTTGCAATCATATAGGCAAAAGGTGCTTAACTATATTCTAATACTAAGAGTCTAAGATGGAAGTCTTCGGTTTTTCATAAGCTGAAATTGTTGAATTACAACTTCATATGAATTGATACAAGGGCGTAACCCTGGGTCAACAGGAAGCTCATTCATATCCTTCGTAGGATGACTGACTTGGGCATTCAGAGCAATTACTCGTTGTGCTTTAATATTACGACAAGATTCTGATTCAACTTGAACACTTTCAGATGCATGAGCAAATGACGGCTCTTCAGCAGAACTGATCGCCTCGAAATATCTCTTCATAGTCTTGATTGCTATTTAGATAATTTAATGACAAAATAAACAAATAATAATAAGACATTACATAATGTTGTATAATTCAAATCACAAACAATGAGGTCAATCAAGTCTAAAGAAATTATGAAAGGGGCAAAAAAAAATCAAAGAATGATAAAGGTGTAATTTTGACAGTAAGATTTACCTTTTATTCCAGAAAATTGAGGGAGTATTTGATCTTTTGATTATCAATCAACTCTAGTAGACCCCAAATCATGAAATAAAAAATAAAAGACTTAGGAATGGAGGTGCAATAAAAAAAATCTCAAATAAACCCTAAATGTAAGTGGAGTAATTGGGAATCAAATCATGAAAAATACTTCCCCAAATCACTTCGAAATCAGAGTGATTCAAATAACTACAAGCATTAATAGAAATTGAATTTGAAATTTGAATTACCTTGCATCAGTGAAGACGGAAGAATCAACAAGAGACCGTGAAAATGAGAGAGAGGGTGTGACGACTGACGAGTGACGATAGGCCGGTTGCGGTGCGGGAGAGAGCGACGGGACGGCGACGGCGAGGGCAAATCAGCACGCCATTATCGCCTTCGCCTTGAGCCCTTGAGAAAGTAGGTCGGTTACTCCTTCTGTTTCTGTGTGCGTGAGTTTTGGGTAAGTTTCATTTTTACTTTTCTTTTTCTTTTAAATTGGGACTGCGTTTTAACCGGGGAATAAAAAAAAAAAAATTTTTTTTTTTTTTTGGAATCTCAGTGTGGGCGTTCGCCCACTCTCGCCGCTTATTAAATCCGCCGCTGCGTATTGACTTTATTTATTTATACACAACACACACACACACACACACACACACACACACACATATATATATATATACTCTTTCTGTCTCATTTGAAGCTTTACTTTTTACCCAAATGGGTGTCCCGTTGAAAACTTCATCATTTCTTAAAATGGTAAAAAATGTAGGCCCCACTTGTCATACACACTCACTTCTTACTCTCACATATTTAAATTGTAGGCCCCACTTGTCATACCCACTAACTTCTTCTCTCTCACAACCCTTCTTACACTCATCACTTTCCTTAATTTGTGTGCAATCACCAAAATTGTGAAGTTTCAAATGGGACGGAAGGAGTATATGTATTTATAATACTCTCTCTAATTGTTTATTTGATATATGCATCGAGTGTTTTTTTAAACGTGTGAGAAGTTCTAAAACTACAAGTATTTTGAGACAGATGGAGTACCAAATATTAGTAGTGTTTTTTTTCTAACCTTAAGTTACTTTACAATGATCTGGAAAAAAAAAAAATTCCAATATGCCTTATTGTGGTTTTTTGGTTTTGGAGTCGTGGGGTCTTTTATTATATTATGTATAATCACTATATTATTTAGTATTCAAGACTATTTATTTATTAATTTATTTATTAATGATAGATGTTTTTAAGACTTCAATTGTTCTACTTTCTTTGGGTTCAAGACTTTTTTTTTGTATTTGATATCTATTTTTATGTTCCAATGTGTTGTTTTTTATAGTAGGCAAGAAAGTCTAACAAAAACAAATTAAAGAGATGCAATTTTTTTTGGTCTCTAATTACATTTGGTATATTTTGAATACCAACTGTACAAATAAATTTGGGATACCGACTTTTATGGCTAGTACTGATACATATTTTTGTATATCAAATCATACTTAATAGTACACAGTACAAACAAAATAATACTATCACTATACCACCCATCCACCTCTACTTGGGTATGCCACCAGAGCCAAAGTTCTAGCTCATGAATTGGAATATATAATTGTTTATGAATGAGAAGATTTTAGGGCTAATTGCAATTTGATAACATGTGTTTAAATCGTTTTTGCAATTTGATTCTCGTGTTTGTAAATGTTGCAACTCGATTAATGTGATTGTCATTTGTTGCAAATTGATATAAAAATTAACAAAATGTTAGTTTTCTGATGGAAACAGTCATGTGCATATCACATGATTTTTCGAAAGGGTATAATTGTTATTGGAAGCGCAGGGGTGCAAGACACGTGTGTGTTATGTGTAAATAAGGGTGGTCCGTCGCCATCTTCTTCATTAAACGGCAACAACCTCATCATTTCTCCATTAACGGTAGAATTAACTCTCACAAAATAAATACAAAATCCCTCGTTTTTTTCCTTTTAAAATGAGCAATTCTCTTCAATCCTTCTAGCCATTAATATGATAATTAGAAGGTCTTGTTATATGTACATGACTGTTTTTCAATTAAAAAACTAACAATTTTGTTAGTTTGTACTCCCTCCGTCCCATCTTAAACTTCAAAAATTTCCATTTTTGGCGTCCCATCTTAAACTTCAAAATCCCACAATGGAAAGTTTGTTATACTTTTTTATTTTGTGTGACCTACATGTCATACACACAACAACTATCCACTAACTATTCCCTACCCCTACCCACTTTCTATACTCACAACACTCTACCTCACTATCTATATTTAATAATATAAAGATTCTCATCTTAATTCTTGTGCCAATTTTTTTTTTCGAAGTTTAAGATGGGACGGAGGGAGTATATCAATTTGCAACAAAATGACAAATCAAATTGTAAAAAATACAAACACAGAAAATACATTGTAAAAATAATAAAAATACATGTTACCAAATTGCAATTTGCCCGAAATTCTACAAAGGACCCCGCCAAGTTGATCAATTATTGAGCCAACTAGCCAATTAATAAAGGTTGGAAAATACAAGTCACTATAGTGGATTTGTTTAGTAAAGTAATGGACTGTAAAAGTAAAGGGAATAAGGGATGCGGCAAATGTTGTGCATCCCTTCACGTACATGAAACCACATGTACGAGGTCATCTCACTTTAGACCCTCCACTCCACGGTGGTAAATGAAATTGAGTTGTGAAAAAAGAAGTTATTAACATTTTTAATATTTTATTTAAATAACGAGTTTTTTGCAAAACAGACATGCGTACTATCAGATTATTGCAATTTCCCACTTGTACTGTCAAAACTCCCAATGTCACTTGCGTACTTTAGTTTATCAACAATTTAACCTAGTTTTTTAACTGATGTTAAAAACTTAACGACTTTGTACAAATATTTTTCAAAGATAGTCACTGATGTTTTTTCTTTGTCATTCCAGACCATTCAAAATTTCTGGCAGTCTCTGTCCTTTCTTTCGATCTATCCTGCAATGTCTTCATCACTCTCACGAAATTGTTAAATTTTTAAGAGGAGTTGATCATGTGCTATTACGTGACTAACATTTCGTTAAATACACTAATATTATTCTAAAAAAAATAATTCTGTAATATTATCAGTTTTAATTTAATAAATCTTTTTTTAAATACAAATTAAAATTGATACTAACTTTTAACCTTTCCTTTCAAGGAAAAAAAACTTAAACTCCCTCCGTCCCAAAACAGCTTGAACTATTTTGAAAATGCACGGGAATTAAAGAGGAAATATATATACTCCCTCCGTCCCATCTTAAGCTTCAAAAAAAAAAAGTGGGCACAAGAATTAAGATGAGAATCTTAATATTATAAAATATAGATAGTGGGGTAGAGTGTTGTGAGTATAGAAAGTGGGTAGAAGAGAAAAAGTGGGGTAGGAAATAGTTAGTGGATAATTGTTATGTGTATGACATGTAGGTCCCACTAAATAAAAAAGTATAAATAAGTTTCCATTTTGGGATTTTGAAGTTTAAGATGGGACGTCAAAAATGAAATTTTTTGAAGTTTAAGATGGGACGGAGGGAGTATTGAGATGTATTACTAATTTGAATGTATTAGAAGATGATTAAAAAAATATTTTTATTAATTAACTACTAATATTAAAAGTGTTAGAAAAAACTCCTAATATTAATTCAAACCACATGAATAAATTGTCTACTAAAACTACACCATCTCCCCCACCACTTCTACCACCACCCACAGCCACCACTGGCGTCACCGCCACCATAAAAATTCATCCCCAACCCCAAGAAACCCACAACAATCTGCCAACCACCGTAAGTTTAACAACAACATATTTTGAAAAAATGCAGATCTATAAAATTAACAAATCTGCACACCCAAACACAACCGAAATCTCACAGATCCGATAGATCTAAGCACAATCTGGATCTGAAAAACTCAAGCACGCAAGAGAGGGGACGGGAATACAGATCTAGACACAAATTCGAACACACAAGAAAAGATCTAAAACCCATATCAGAAAAGAGAGAAGAAGAAACCTTAGTTCTTGATTTAAACCCAAAATAAAGATCTTGCCACCCAAATAAGCACAGAACCCCGAAAAAGAGAGAGAGAGAGAAAGGATGAAGTGAGACAACCTGTAGGGGAAGAAATGGGGGAGCCGTAGAAGAAGAAGAAGAAGAAGAAAGTAAAGAGACAAAGGCGGAGGGTCGTGACAGCAGCGGCGGAGGGTGGTGTTGGCGGTGGCGGTGAGCGGTGGATGGAGGTGGTGGTTGTATAGAGAGATAAGGTCTCACTTCTCTCTAGATTTTTTTCTCAGGTAGAGGAGGAGTGGGTTTAATTTAAGGGTTAGGGTGAGATTTTGGGTATTTTAGTAAAATGTGTTTGGATTGTTAAATCATCATGTTGTTTAAGGGAACCATTAACTAGTTAACAGATATTGGCCTTTCTCGCAAAAAGAAAAAATTTAATGACCACAATTGAAAAATAAAAGTACAAGGTCGTTAAATTTTTAACACCAGTTAAAAAACTCGGTTAAATTGTTAATAAACAAAAGTACGCAGGAGACATTGAGAGTTTTGACATTACATGTGGGAAGTTGCAATAATCTGATAGTACGCATGTTTGTTTGGCAAAAAACTCTTTAAATAATACTCCCTCCGTCCCGCTCGAATTAGGATTCTTGGTCAAGTAATTTATACTTTGACCAACAATTTGAAGAAAAATAATTATCTTAATGAAAATCTAAAAATAGATATTTAGTTTATTATTAATCGTGATGCAATAACAATTTTTAAATTTTTATTAACATCATTATTTTTCTTCAAATTATTGGTCAAAGTAGAATTTGCTTGACCAAGAATCCTAATTCGAGCGGGACGGAGGGGGTATAATTTTAAAAATGACAAAATTGCAAAATACACATATAACTCGAGCCAATTTTCATTCACGAATTCATTTATGAAATGAAAGAAAATTTTGGTTCACCACTAATTGCCGTAAATCAATTTTGGTTCATAAAATAGCTCTTGGTAAACCTATTTTGGTTCACCACTAATTATGGCCTTAGTGGAGATGGCCATGTTTGGTCACTGAATTTACTGCATTTTTTTTTTTTTTTTTAATAATTTGTAGAAAATCGACAATTATTTAGCATGCTTTATTTTAATCCAATGAAGAACAACATATTCTACATAAATGTATTAAAATAACATTGATTGTTATAGTAAAATATTTTTTAAGAAAAATAAGTCATTTAACCATTTTAAAAAATAATATTTTGAGTTATGTTGGAACGGTGCTTACCTGTTGGTACGAACCAGTTCGGACCGTTACACACAGTGGTACGGTCCGATTTGAGCCGGTACAGAAGATG
The DNA here is from genome assembly GCA_026119855.1 of Campanula takesimana. Lineage (NCBI taxonomy): Eukaryota > Viridiplantae > Streptophyta > Magnoliopsida > Asterales > Campanulaceae > Campanula > Campanula takesimana. The sequence continues at coordinate 1,198,291 of JAOWBW010000066.1, read as the reverse complement.
AGAAGGTGAACTGCATTTCCGCACCAAATTTTGATCGGAACTGTGCTCACTGGCCAATACGGAATGGGATTGACAACTATGATTTGGTCTCAGCAAACCACTGCATCATTCAAAATCAGCAACATAGAGTTGAAAGTCTGCTCACACTTTCTGGCATCTATAACCACAAAATCGACCATGAGCTTCCATGGCCACACCGGTAAAATCTTCTTACAGTTTCAAAAAACTAGTTACGCAAAAAGATCATAATTTCCAAAGGCAACTTACCATCTACCGACGCATAAAATATTTAAGAAAATGTACCAAAAAAAAATAAAAAAACGGTTCCTCCTAAGTTGTAGCCTCTAAATAGCTGCAGCCTGTCTGCTTAGCTGGGTGGATGCTGGAGAAAATTCTCTCTTTGCAATCTGCTTCAGCATGTTCGACTACTGTAGATAATTACAGAGTTGAAGTTGGGTTTCTTGCAGGCGGGGCGGGCTACACCAAATGGGCAAACGGAGCAAGGATCTAATCACTATCAACCGGGTAACAGCCGAGGACCCGGAGAAACTTGGTAACTTCCTGCAAGATTTTCAATCAATTCTGACAAGTGAAAAAACTCACTCTAGAATCAAACACGAAAAATATTCATAGAAAAACAGCTTTCAGTTTTCAATTGTATACAATAGGGATGGCCAAACCGGACCGGAACCGGACCGGAACCGTCGAACCAGCCCGGAACCGGAACCGAAAAAACCGTAACCGCCATGAACCGCCACGAAAACCGGAACCGTGGGAACCGGAACCGTTTTGGATAAGGGCCGGTAAGGTTCAACCCCCCAAAAAACTGTGAACCGGCGGTTCCGAACCGCCCAACCAAACCGCGAACCGGAACCGTCTGAACCGTCAGTAAAACCGTTAAAAACCATCAAAATCATTAGATTTCTAACAGTTTCATTAGAATTAACCGTTACTAATGGAAAGTTGAAAATAAAAGTTGTGTTTTGACTGATTTTTTTGCCAAAATCAGTGAATGAAAAGAATAAAAATGTGTTTTTGACCGATTTCTAACAGTTTCATCAGAATTAACCGTTAAAAAACCATCAAAAAATGAACCGTGGATCCGAACCGGAACCGGACCGGAACCGTATTGTGACAACCGGAACCGGAACCGGTGTAACCAAGGTCCGGTTAAGGTTCACATAAAAGCCGAACCGGAACCGGCGGTTCCGAACCGGAACCGTAACCGGAACCGTGTTTGGTCATCCCTAGTATACAACAACAACAAATTCAGTTTTTAGCTATATGAGCGTATTAATCTGTAAAGGGTTGGACATATTGGGAAAAATAGTGATATATGCAATGTACTTCACACGTTTTTATTAAATAATGCAAGGTACTAAAAATTGTTGTTCCCTCTTTTTTTTGACGTTAAGTATGAAGGCACTTTGAGTAATAACTTCAATTTAGTTTATTTATTCTAATGAAAGTATAAAACTTGTTAATGATACCTAAATACTAACAATAACAATTTTTATACTGTCATTAGGATAATTAAGTTAAACTAAATTTATTGCTCAAAATTCTTTCGTACTTACGTCATAAAAAGAGGGTACAACATTTTGGGATGGAGTCTGTACTTTCCAAAACAATCTCAAATAATGCTATATAATAATGACAAAACCATGGCATTGTTTGTAAAAATTTGTGAAAGTACAATGTATTATTTGACATGTATTTTGCATTATTTGGAAACATTTCGGAAAGCACATAGCCTTTTTTAGACGCTAAGGAGTATGTTGCTGTAAAAAGGGCAGTCTGGTGCACAAAGCATCCAGAGGGTCAGGGGAAGGGAGTACGTTGCATTATTTAATAAAAATCACAAAAGTACGTTGCATTTTGTAGTCATTCGGCCTGTATTGTTTTTAGCATTTTTAGTCTTACAGGTGTTCACAAGCTTTAGTGTTTTAAGCCTTCAGTTGTCTAGGCATGAATATTTTTGGTGATGTAGATAATTTCATATTCTCGCATCAATAGCCGGAGTTTTACGGAGTAATAATTTTCAGGCTATCAATTTACTTATGTCAATTATCTAATATGTCACTTCTTTTAGCAATAGGCCATAAACAGTTTTTAATATATAGTATGATGTTAACAAATACAGCAAAATTTGGTTTAAGGAAAAAGAGGAAGGTTATAAATTCATGTCAATATATCAGATAGCAAACAGCTGCATTATGTGTGTTTATATTACGAAATGAATTAAAAGGACAAACCTGAAGATGCCGCAATGCATTTTGAGCACGAGGTTCCGCCATGGACGCTTCAAAGTCAATGTAGAATGTATAATCAAAGTACCTGCCACAAGAAATCCAGAGCAGCGGAAAAATAATTCAAAAATTATCCATCCATATCACTACAAAAAGTGGACAAAAGAAGGATGCATGGGTTAATCAGTTGATGAAAAATAAGAATTTAAGTTCTTTCCATAAGGTGACTCCTCGTCTCTCCCACACGGTAAAATCTTAGCCATGAAAAAAAATATGAGAATTTGAATAGGGTTAATTGCAATTTAGACCCTGAAGTACCATACCACCCTTCCAAGCGAACCCCGATGTGTTATTTTTGTCAAATCGGGTCTTGATGTTTTTAAAACTCGCCAGTTAAGGCCTTTTTGACGGATTTCGTTAGAAACTCAGTTAAAAAGCATGTGCCAATCACGTGACTAACAGAATTGACTAGTTTGAATAGCGATTAAGTTTGAAGGGGTTATAAATGACATCTTCAAAAAACAAGGGGTGAAACAAAAAAAAAGTAAATTTAATCCCCTTCTTCTTCCTCCAGACACACACACACACACACATACCCGCAATCTCTTCGCCCCCGCCGCCGTCACCGGTCCAATGCGCTGCCACCACCATTTCCGGCCACCTTCTCCTCACCGCCTCCCACTCCAAACCCATTTCCCTCAATCGCCACCCATTTTTTCACTCCCAAGCGCCTCCACCAAACCCGACGGCGTCGTCACCGGAGGGACTAAAACCTTGATTCTTGCAAAATCGGTGCATAATTTCTCGATGAAAGAATCATTCAGAAGCGGGGATTGTAAAATCATCTCCGGTCGGCGCAAGAGGTGGGGATTCAATGTCAATAAGGGCTTCTAAGATCCCTAAAATTCCGGTCGGAGATTGGAGAGAAGTTTTGGTTTTGGGGGGTGGATTGAACGGAGACGGTGGGGTACCATAGTGGGATCCAGTTTTTGAGGTGGATACGGTGGCTCAGCCGGGCGGCGTAGTTTTCCGGCGTGGTGAAGGCGATGATGCGGTTGGTAAGAGGAAGAAGATGGTCTGGGGTCTTCATTTTTTTTTTTTTTTTTTTTTTTTTGCATAAGATGGAATATGGTGGGAATTTTATGTATTTTTTCATAAAAAAGAATTAAGGCATTGTATGATTTATTTAATTTTTTTTTTTTTTTTTGGCATAAGATGAAATTTGGTGGGAATAATTTTATCTCTTTTTTATTAAAAAAAACTTTAAGATATTGTGCAATTTTATTTTAACCCTTTAAATACACTATCATTTTCAAGTTAACTAAAAATATATAAACTAAAACTAATTCATTCATTAAAATTGGTAAAAATAAAATAAAATTAAATGGAAAAATCGTAAATTTTTTTTAAAAAAAACTATTTATACAATTTCTTTAGTTTTTCTTGTTGCACAAAATTGGTGAACTAAAAAATATTTATTGAATTTCTTTATTTAGAAAAAAAGTTAAATTTTTGAAGAAAATAAACTTATTTTTCTTTTAATATTTATTATTTTTGAAAAACAATTTATTTGAGCTTTTTTGTCTAACTCTCACCTCAGTTTTAAAATATGTCATTTGACCCCCTTTAAAGAATTATCAACTTCAAACTACCCAATTCCGTTAGTCACATGCTTGGCACATGCTTTTTAACTGAGTTTCTAACGAATTCCGTTAAAAGGGCCTTAACTGGCGAGTTTTAAAAACATCAAGACCCGATTTGACAAAAATAACACATCGGGGTTCGCTTGGAAGGGTGGTATGGCACTTCAGGGTCTAAATTGCAATTAACCCATTTGAATAAAAATAGAAGATGAAGCTCATTGTTGAGACCTCTCCACATGGTTAACTCAAGCAAAAAAAGAGAAGGAATGGAAGGGAACTTGCAGTTATGTACTTCCACATAAACTAATGCTGCAATTGAAATGCTCATAACCCCCCCTCCCCCATCCCTCCAAAAGAAAAAAAAAAGCTCCTAGGGTTCCCATCATTGGTAGCCATTGACCAAAAATTCCCACATGCAGTTGAAAAGTGCGTAAAGTTGGACATTTAGCTCAAACAAGGAAATCAATACCAAGAGAAATAGCACTCACCTAGCTGCTACACCATTCCCATCATCAACCACCCTAAGCGGACGCTTTTTTTCCGGTCGGCTTTCAATCTTCAATGAACAAGAAGAAATGTCAAGAACATCCTTGGATAACAAATTGGGGGGGGGGGAGAAAAATAAAACCAAACTCATGCATGAAGGTTACCTTGGTCAAAACAATGTCCCTCAGAGCAAACACTGCCAAAGCTTTGAATAACACCCCAGGGCCTTCTTCTAAAGTAAAGACGATGCTTGTCTTCAGAAAGGAAAAAGAAAACACTTAATTATTTAATTAGTGTGCTAAGATACCATAGACGATCAATTAGAAAAGTTGGCTAATAGACAAACTTTACCTTATAAGGCCTGTCAGTTCCCGGTATTATAGGTTCTCTAGAGAGTACAAGAAATCGGGTAACATTATCCAAGTCATCCTGAACAGTACATAGTAGAATGAACAATTTAAGGAAACAATTATAGTGAAACACCACCACTTAAATGATTAAAATTGTAACCATAACAGACAATACATGATGCTCCACATACAGTCATAAGTTGTACGTACAAAACAGGATTGCCCAAATTTTTGCTCCTATCTTAAGAAAACAATCAAGTATGCAAAGCGAAAGAATGAAATACAATCGCAATAAGAAAAATAATAATAATAATTAAGTATGCAAGTCTAGGGTTTGTGCATGTTCCTCTATATAAGTTTTGTTTCAGATGTAGATGTTTAGGATAAAGTTTGTCCCACTTGGATCATCCTGGAGGATTGCTTGAAAATGGTTATGCTAGAAGCGGATAATGTTTGACATGGAGACTGACGTAATATGGTTTAACCGGTAGTTGTAAATCATCTGCATTTAATTCCTATTGGAATATACTTATTCTATCAAACCGAACAGCGCGACTTTTCCCCTGATATCTTGGAAAACAAGCCATTTCTTGAGAAGTTCAAGATACGGGGGCTCAGAAGATCCCATACATATAACATGAGTTTCCAAGTTTGTGTGTTGCAAAATATCAGGCTTAACTTAGTTAAGAGCCATGAAAATACATTCGGTTGCATCACAAGCACAAGACACCATTGTCAAATCTTCCATCAAAACCTTATACTCCCTCCGTCGCGAAATGATAGTCTCATCTCCCCATTGTGTTTGTCCCAAAAAGTTAGTCTCATTTCCAAAATTAAGGCTTCAAAATCATTGAATTTGCAAAACTTATAATGTAACCTTATACTCCCTCCGTCCCACCTCACTTGAGACCTAAGAAGTGGACACAATAACTAAGGAAAAAGAATAAAATAAGAAAAATGTGTGGTAGAAAATGAAGAGAGAGAATGAGTGGGGTTAATAGTAGGTTGGTTGAATGAGTTGTGTGGTGGAAAATGAAGAGAGAGAATGAGTGGGTGGGGTAGAGTGAATATAAAATTATAAAAAGATTACAATTTTAGGGAGTCTCAAGTGAAGTGGGACGGACCAAAATGGAAATAAGTCTCAAGTGAAGTGGGACGGAGGGAGTATATTGTTTGAAAAGTCAAATGGGACTATCATTTCGGGATGGAGGGAGTAATGACAAAGCAACAAAACAAGGAGTTGAGACCATGCAAAATCTAGACAACAAAGATAAGATCTAGACTAAAATCATTACCTGTATTCTTTCCTCGATAATGTTGAGGCCATAGATTTGTGCAGCCCTAGGGCTTGCTATGGCACCCCAAGCTCTCAACCCTTCACAAGCTACAATCTGTCCTGAAGTTAATATAGTTTGTAATAAATTGAAAATTAATGAAAGTTTTCTAAATTTACCTTTGCAGCTGTTCCAGTGTCCTTGGCACTTATTCCGGCAACGCCAATATTGTTCAGCATCCTCTTACACTGATCGATGGCCTGTATCGGGTAGATTTTCACTTTTATTTTCCATTGCATTTACAAAAGCAAAATCAGGTTTAATTCAATTAGGTAAGAAAATAATTTATTTACAATAGTTTCTGGTTTTCCTCAACATGTGTCGGTTAGCCACAAGCACAAGGTTTGCTTAAGGTGTTGCAAATGATTTGTTTTCACAGTGAAATAATTATACGTATTTAACACTTGAACTGTTGATTTCAGATAAAGCGATTTCTTAAAATAACAAAAAAAAAATAATCAAATACCATATAAAGCGATTTCCAACATTTGACTGACATTTATTGTTGAGTCACGAAAAAAAATTCACTAATATTTCTACACTTGATGAACCCATTCGTTTCTGTTTTTAGAACATGTCATTAACTTTTAACGTAGTTAAAAAAAAGAACTGTCACGAGATGGTGAATTATGAACATGATATGCAGTAAACATATACAAAAGGAAAATGATCAACCTGTGTATGACTTAGCACTTTCCTCAACTCTTCTTTTTTTACGCCAGGCAGTGCTAACAGGCAGTGATTCACAACTAACTTAATTTCACCAACGATATGAAGCCTGTACCGGAGCAACATATCATAATTCCGATGGATGCTTCCACCGACAGAGTTCTCAACAGGTAGAACTGCTTTATCCACCATCCACAAATCAACCGCCTGAGATAAAAAAATAAATAATCCAAATTCCAAGTGGTAAAAATAGGTTAGTCACCCTATATACACATTTATCCCAACTCACAGCAACTACTACAATGCCTAAGACCCAAAATGATTTGGGGTCGGCTAACATGAGACTTAACAAGCAATCACCAAAAGAAAAAGGTGAGGGAAAGAATACGGAGTATGTATATTTAAAAAAAAAAAAATTAAAAATTGGATTTTTTGTATTAATGAATGCCTTAAGCTATTAAAAGAGTGCACTTGAAAGTACATTTAGTGGGGATTGAACCCCATACCCTTCATATCCGGATCTTGAGCTAAACCCCTTTGGCCAAAGAAAAAAAATAAACATTTTTTTGGAAGGTAAGAAGAAATTTAAAAGAAGAAATATGTGGGAAGAAAAAAAATAAAAAATAAAAAAACGAAAATAAATCAAACCCCATCATCCCAACACACACACACACAAATAAGGAAATAACAAACCTTAAGCACATCTTCAAATTGGTCACAGGGTACTGGTTCACACTTCGGATATGCTCTGAGTGCAGCTGCCTCATTAAAGGAACCAGGTGACCCCTACATTAAGCAGAAAATCTGATTAGAATATCTCGGATTTCACAACCACATTAAAAGATGAGTGTATTTTACCTTATGTGCGACCCGAACTTTCGAGCCATCACTGGGGGAAGACTCAAGACCTCTTGCAGATAAGGGTTCTGTAACATATACATGTAACATAAGTCATCACAGACTGAAAATAGATGCAATGTTGCAAAAGACAATGGAGTACACCAAGAAGATGTATGAATTCAAATGAAATTCAGGAGATGGTCTTTTATTGAGATCTCTATTTCATGAACTGTCAAACATGACTCGTTAGTAAGAACCACCTCAACACAGATAAACAAGCATAGATTTTGTTTTCTTTGTGTTACATCGTGCTTAAAAGCAATTAAAACCATTGATGTAACCCATCAAAAAGAGCACTCTACTCCATGCGAATGATCCCTTTGAACCTTTTCAGCCAAGAATCTCTGACAAATGATGGGGCCGATTTGGGAAAGCATATGCCCTAAATATGACCTGATAATTGCGCCCTAACACTCGAGAACACGACAAAAACATTATACCCTAAAAATGACCTGAAAATTGCGCCCTAACACTCGACAACAAGACAAAAACACTGATCACACTCAAAGGGAAGTCCATCCATCATAAAATTCTATAAATAGCAAAATGCATTTAGTAATCAGTTTAACAGGCAAAACACAATCTAAAACACCAATACCTCAAAAACCCAATTTCATAACTAACTGATAGTAAATTTACATTGATTATAGCATAAATTTAAGAAATAAGAATAAAAATCCAATCTTGTCAATGCCCCAAAAAAGTAACCTGCATTATCAAATTTACATGCCTCAAAAAACACAAACATAAGAAAACATCAATAAATTTAGAAAATATAGAATAGAAAGTTCATCCATCCTAAAATTCTGTAAATGGCAAAAACACCAATACCTCAAAAACCCATTTTTCATAACTAACTGATAGCCAATTTACATTGATTATAGCAAATATCTAGAAAATAAAGAAAAAAAATATCCAATCTTGTCTAGACCCCAAAAAGTAACCTGCATTATCAATCCAACATGTCCCAGACACAAAATCACAAAATCACAAAAAAAAAAAAAAAAAAAAAAAAAATAGGAATTGACATAAACTCACTAGGTAAAGTGGTCAAATCTCTGTGAATTGGCTTTGGGGGAGTATTTTGGGCCTGATCAACCACATAATCAGTTGTTGACAGGGGTTTATCATCTTCAATAGGGATTACATCTTTCTGTCTCACAACAGCCAAACACTCCCATTTGGGGGAATTGAAGCTCAAATTAAAATGAAACCCAGAACAAGAATTCTTCTGATTAAAACCCAAACAAGAATCTTGAAAACCCAATTGAGATTGAGGATGAGAATGAGAAAAATTCTTGATATTGGCACAAACATAGATGGGTGAAGGTGCAGCCTTGAAGAAAGCCATTTTCTGCTTGTACCAATCTCTATCAAAGTTGTCAATTCAGATGAATTTTCATGTACATTACAACAGAGGTTTTATGAAGTTGGTGAGGAATCAACCACATTGGTTTGGAGTTAAGAGGTATTGGATTTTTGTTAGTAATGTTGAGAGAGAGAGAGAGGACTGGAATGTAGTGAAATTTTCTAGAGAGAGAAAGTCAAAGAGAAGAAGGCAGGTAGCACAAGGTAGGAAACACGTTTCAGCTATGTCCGTTTGTGTGTGGGAGTGAGAGTTTTTACAGTTTCGGTTGGGAAGAGGACGGAACCGGCGAGGGAGAGAGAGATAACCAGATGAATTCATACGCGGATGGTGCATTTTTCACTAACTTTAATAAAAACATTTTATTTTGACAAATATAAAAAGACAATTATTAATACAATGAAATAAATACCAAATTTAACTTTACTAATTGTTTTCCCCTTTTTCTCAGTTAAAAAACTGTATTTTTCTTCGTTTTTTTTTTTTTCCGAAAGCAAACTTTTCTTCGTCTTATATTTACTAAATAAAGTAAATAATAAATACAACAATTTCCGATATAAGGAAAAGTAGAAGTCAAATGATTTCAAACCAAAAAAGGATTTTTTTTTTTTTTTTTGATCAATTTTAGTTTTAGAAATAATATTTATTCTAAGATATTGTTAAAGAAAACGATACCCCATCCGTTTCATAACAAACGATACATCTTAAATTAAAAACGGAAATTAAGGAAAAGTGTTTTTAAAAGTAGTGTTGATAAAAGAAATTAGGTTTTGTAAGTATGAAAGAGAAAAAAGAGAGGTAAGAAATAATAAGCGAAAATTTATTGTGTATATGAAAATTGAGTCTATTAATAAAAATATATACATAAAATTCTTATTTTATGAAAATAAAATTTAGATTAAACACCCAAAATAGTAAAATAGTTCATTTGTTATGGAGGGTAGGAGTAGTTTTTTGGTCCGACATACTCTATTCGTCCCTCTTTAATTTACAAAATGGGTCTTGATACAAGAATTAAAAAAAATGATTGAAAAAGTGATGTGTTGTGATTGTAGATAATTAAGTGGGGAGGAATGCTAGGGCACAAAATAAAGACACAAATCTTGCTCACAAAATGAGGTAGCGATATTTTATTAGTTGGATCGATAATGGATCAGCCACACTCTAATTAAAAACACCAATTACATCATTACACCTAAGATTTGTGAGCAAGTTTTTGTGTCCCTAGTATTATTCTTTAGTGGGAGAGAAAAGTGAGGTAAAAAATATGTGAATATGACAAGTGAGTCGCACTATTTAAAAAACATTAAAACATTTCCATTTTAAGACTTTATACATTAAAATGGACCCGGAACCGCTCCACCCAAAACCACTGCACCCCTCCACCCAATGGCTCAGATCGAGGCCACATATGCGAGCTCATCATCTGTGCGGCTAAGATGATTTCAATTTTTTGTGGGTCCCACTGAGCTCGGCTACATCTCATCCGTTGGGTGGAGCTAAAATGAGGTGGCTGCAATCGTAACCATTGAGTAGAGCTAACTAGAGCGGTGCGAAAATCCCAATAAAATGGGCTGACCAAAGTAACAATTTTTATAAATTAGAGATAAACAGAAAGAGTAACTACTATAATATATATTCATCCAATTTCTTAATAAGTGCAGACATATTGGGAAATATTTACGATTTACTGATGATTTAGTCTCCCATGAAAACACCTATATCCGTCTCTTCTATGAGACGAGTTTTTGACCCACCCGACCCGACCAATTAAACCGGATCCATGACCCATGGGGCATATCCTGCCACGTGGCAACCACCCATTGGCCCCCCATTTTTTTTTTTGAGTTTTTATATTTTTTTTCCGGCTTTTCCGTTGTTTACCAAAAATAATAGTTACCATAAGTTAATGTAATGACTGTATACATATAAAATAACATTATTCATAAGTAAACGTAACACCTGTTTTATAAAAACAAAAACTCGTTATACACATTTTTCAAATGTAATACTAACTATAATTACGTGTAACACAAACAATATCTAAATGTAATTATCATTTATACTGAAATGTAATAGTGCTTTTGCAAAAATGTAAAATATTGTGTATTTTGATTTTAATTTTTGAAAGAAAGTAACATTTGAAAAATAATAACTTATATACATGAATGTAATTATTTGTACAAGTAAATGTAACAATTTAGTAGATGAAATTGTAACAAATTTTTATAAATAATGTAATACTTTTACATGTATCATGATAAATTGAACCCATTGTAACTTATTATTTGAAAACATATGGATATAGTATTATACAAGTAAACGTAACTGTTTTACAATATTATTATACAAGTAAAATGTAACATTCATTTATAAAAATTGTTACTTTTTTATTTTTACAATGTTAGTAACACAAGTGTTTTTAGTTCTAAAGTGTAACTGGTTGAATACTTGAATTTTATTTTTCTATACATATGTGTTTTAATTATGTATAAACACTGTTACATATAAGTAACACGTTCGTTACATTTTAGTTATAATAAGTATTAATTTTGGCAAATGAAGAAAACATAAAAAAACACTGTTACTTTTCTGTATATATGCATTACTTTTATGTATACAAACTGTTATTTATAAGTGACACGTTTGTTACATTTAGTTATAGTAACTATTACTTTTGGCAAACCGAAAAAACACAAAAAAAATATAAAAACTAAAAAAATAAGTTTTATTCCCGCGGGTCGTGGGTCAAAAATGACTTGTCTCTACTATGAGACAGGTCATGGTGTTCTCATGCAAGTTTTTGTCTATATATAATAATATGTTCCCTTAAAATATCAAAAGAGAATCCGTAGTGTAAAAAAGGGTATTTTCTTAAAAGCATTTCAATTTAATATTAATTTTAAAAAAAGGATCAATATTTTCTCACTTGCTCAAAATCTAAAGGGAAAAAAATAGCTGAGAATACCCCTGATTGTCCTTTTTAAAGGTGCTCCCCCTTTCAGGCCATATTTCCATATCGCTTTGAGACCCATGTCTCAGAGCCATGAAAACTCAGAGAGCTGACTCTCAAACACTCTAATTATCATGTCTCTGCCCATCCCGCTCTTAGAGCCATGTCTTAGAGCCATGCAGAATCTGAGAGCCATGTCTCAGAGCCATAAAAAACAATGAGAGCCATGTCTCAGCGTTAACAACTCTGAGAGCAAAAATATAACTGTTAATTTTTTCTCAGAACGAAAAAAGATGAAAAAAACTGTGAAAAAAAGAGTTTGATACATATCTTAGATGCAATAAATAGTTTGAGACACATGTCACAAACACAAAAATACTTTGAAATAAAAAGTTTTAATGCAAAAAATAATATGAGATACAAGTCTTAAAGGCAAAAATAATCTGAAATACAAGTCTTAAAGGAAAAATACTGTTTGAGACACAAATCTCAGCGCATAGTTAGGACTTATAACCGATTTGACCAAATTTTAGTTATGAGAGCTAACTCTTATACCTAATTTTGGCAATGAGAGACAACTCTCAGACCTTTTATCTCTTCGAAATAGAAAAAAATTGAGTATACCAGTTACTAACAAAAAATCTATCTATACTATATTGATAACAAGAAAGTCACTTTCCCTCCCAAAAGTGCCACTATCAAGGGAAAAAGTGTAATTTCCACTAAACAATGACTAATAAGTCATTATCTTTAATTTGGTACTAGTAGTCAACTTTGCTTGTAAATTGATTTTTATATGATACTTTTTAAATCGTTTAATTAGTAAAAACATTTAATTTTGATCAATATATAGAGAAAAATTACTAATTGATGCGGACATTAAGACATTGAAGTTATTGGACTCATTTGCGCGTGTGCGCGAAAACTGTTGTAACTTTTGACTCCGGATGAACCACGGAACGCACCGCATATCAAACCGAACGTCGGAGCGAGACCAACAAATTTATTTTAATTTTAATCTTTTAAATTGATGTTGCGGATTTTGTATATGTTATTTGCTAAGTTTTCCTATGTATTTTGGTTCATTTTGATATATTTAGACTAGATTTGATATATTTGGGGCAATATTTTATCATGTGAGCTTTATTGTATTCCGGGGGTAGTTTAGTCTTTTTACTTTGAACCCGGATGTTATACTTTTGTTGGAGTTTCGAAGTGAAGTCCCAAATGTTGAAGATAGTCAAAGCGAGATCAAGTCAAGTCAACAAGGAAGATCATGGAGTGAGTCAACCTTGGAAATGAAGACAAAAAGAGGTTCAGAATTTTTCGCCTGTCACGAGTCGTGCCAGGAAGCCTTCCAGCCTGATTCCAAGGAGTGACGGGAATTTTTATTGTTTTTCTATTTTTCTTTATTTTTTTCATTTTTGAATTGTTATTAGACTAGGGTATTTAAAACACTTTTCATTATTAGATTAGAATCTTCTTTTCACTTTTGAAGACTACGTTCTTTTCTTTTCCTCTGGAGTTTGTAATCATTCCATGGAGAACTAACTTCATTGCTTTGGATTGTGAACTTGAACCTATTTTATTTCAATTGAGGTAATTTTCTTAATCTCTTGTTTATTCTATTCATAATTTTGCTTGTTCTGATTTTAGATTTATAACTAGGGTTTGTGGATTTGGCCAATTCACTAGTTCCTTTTATGAATCTAAGTTAGAATTCTCTGTTTTGTGCGAGAATTAGTGTTTTCACTGTAGCAACTTCACGGATTGTGTATGTGCCATAGCAATCCGGGAAGTAGGCAAAATTAAGCGATTATCTAGTAACCTAGAAAGCGTTCTTGATCTTAGTCTCTTAAATTGAATAAATTAATCTTTAGACCTTTTCTGTGCCAGTCTAGGTTTAATTTTAATTAGGGTTTATAGTGAGTGTGTCACTGCTATAGACTAAACTGTAAGAAGAGACAGAGATTGAAATACATCTCGTGATCAAGTGAATAGGATTAACTGAGAAAAAGAAGTACCAATGAAATTGAAATAGAGGACAGGGATATGGATCAATCTGAAGTGCTTTTAATTCATTGTTTTTAATCAATATAGTTTAATTTCCCGTCTTAGGAATTAATTACAATCAAAATCAACCCCCAATCTGGTTAAGTGACTAGTACACAAACAATCATCGTTCTTCGTGGATCGACCTTGGCTTAACCTAATTACATTACTAGTGGACGGGTTTAGGTCTAATTTAGTAGGCGTGCGACTAAGCCTACCATAAATTCATAGTAACAGCCCGTGCATCGCACGAGTGTAACACTAGTAAAATAAAATTGAGATGAAGTGAATTTGTTGAGAAATTGTGAGAGGGAAACTATAGTTAGGGCTTGTAGCAAACTTGATGCTCGTCGATCATAGAGATGGTTGCAGATCTGATGCTTGTCGGAAACAACTCTGGTTACAAAGAGGGCTGCAGATCGGAGATGTGTGGATGCCGGTGGGGTCGCTGGATGAAGGAGGATGCCGAATTAGAAAGACAATGGAAGGAGAATGAGGACATCGGAGGAGTAGAGAGAGAGAGAGAGTGGGTGAAGGCAGAGAGAAAATGAGAGAAACAAATGACGCAGAAGGGAGAGGGTTAGTGTATTAGGGTTGGGTGGGAGGGGTAGTTTTGGAATTACATTATTTCATTAAAAATTCAGGGACCTAATAAAAATAAATATTCCATCAAGTGGACCCGAGAGAAATAAACTAAAATGTTTGTCCTATTTAAAAAAAAATGTTTTAATTAGAGGACTTTTGAAAAAAAAAAATCCTTGCAAAAAATGTAGTTGATGAGTAAAAAGTGTAGTGACAATAGTCACTTTCAGTATTTTAAGACAAACAGAAAAAGAGCTCGGGATAATTATCAATACTTTTTAGAAAAGATAAGTTTTTCCTAAAAGAATATGAAAAACTAGTTTTTAAGTTTAAAGTTTAGCAAAAACTATATTTTCGTCACAATACTTTTATCTCTTTTCAAAATGTTCTCACTAAACTATTTAGTTTTTTTTTCTTTCCAAATGATCTCACTGAACATTCACCATTTTCAAATGAGTTCGCTCCGTCAACAAATTCGGTAAAATCTAGTGAAATTTAGCCACATGATCTCACATAACTAATTTCGTTAAATACGATGTAGGGTTAATGGTTTTTTGGGGTGAATTAATTTGCATTATTTCCTATAAATTGTGAGCTAATGACATTTTATATTGATGAATTTGTAGTCTTCAGCATACATGCCAAAAATTTAAACATATCGGTTGAAAACTTAATAAACATTAGTCACGTTAAGTCGTGTGATTAATTTCATTAGGTTTATAGCGAACTTGATAACAGAGTGGGCACATTTTAAAAATTGTGAAATTGCAGTGAAAATATTTTGAAGAGTAATAGTTTAGTGAAATATTTTGAAAAGGGCTAAAGTTTAGTGACTATAATATGGTTTTTGCCTTAAATCCCATCTACTATGAATTAAGAACATGTAAACCCCTGTTCTAATAATAAAAACATTTTTTTTTTTTCAGAGTATTATGTTATTGACTATAAAAAGTCAAAATGAAACTATCTTTTTGGAACAGAGGGACTATATACTGGAATATGAAAAATAATTGATGAGAGATCATAAGGACAAGTTTTTGAGAAATTAGACATCCATTTAAAAAAGAAAATCAAATTGAAATAAACATTCATTTCAGTATCAGGATGTAAGGAGTACTACACACGTGTTACTAAAGCCACTTAAATGCTAGATGTAAATCTTAAATTAATTTCCACAAAAGTAAAAAATAAAATAAAATTGTATATTCCATCCTCATTATAAAATAAAAAAACTAAATTTCTTTTTTATTGTCCCATTATCTAAAATGAAAACTTAATATTACTTCGATTACTACATACTCCCTCCGACCCACCTCACTTGAGACCTAAGAGGTGGACACAATAACTAAGGAAAAAGAATAAAATAAAGAAAATGTGTGGTAAAAAATGAAGAGAGAGAATGAGTGAGGTCAATAGTAGGTTGGTTGAATGAATTGCGTAGTGGAAAATGAAGAGAGAGAATGAGTGGGTGGGGTAGATTGAATATAAAATTATAAAAAGATTACCATTTTGGGGAGTCTCAAGTGAAGTGGGACGGACCAAAATAAAAATAAATCTCAAGTGAGATGAGACAATACTAATACTTAGAATATCTTAATATGTACTATCTACTTAATTTTTGTCGACACTCACTTTTTTTTTTGTGCACTCTTATTAAATTATGGATGGAGATGATCTTCTTGGACCACCTGCCCTACCTATAGACTTCTTACTATGCCTCCAATTATGGAATGCGAAAATCGTACTGAAACAAAACAAGTCGCCCTCTTCGACAAACATGAAACACATTGCAAAAAAAAAAAAAAAATAGATTATTCAATCGACTCATCATCACCATCACCATCATCATACCAAGGAGGCCGGGACTTGAATTTGAAGTGTATGCAGTTTATTGTATAACAGTCTTAAAAACAAACCGTTTAAATTAAATTTTGGATAAATCTACAGCCCTTTAATTAATAACAGGGGTGGAGACTAAAATTCCCAAAATAACCCTTGATAGTTACTGATGTAGCGTGATGCTACAAGAAGAGTAAAGTTTATGACGACTTTAAACAATCGTCGTAGAATCGCAGCGGAAATCAACCCATAAGAAAACCACAATGGAATTCTTGAAACAAAACAGAAGAATTTCAAAGAAATCTTCAACAAGCCAATAAGGCTACAAGGTAAAAACCCTAAAATTGCAAAGCAATAAAATTTATTAAAAAAAAATCTAATTTTCGGATTACAACTTTAGGCCTATTTTATAGTGCCCATAAAATTTGAAAACAATCTAAAACATTCTAGAATTAATCCTAACCTATATGGTAACCTAATAGGACTTACAAACGAGAAAAGTACCTTTTTCGTCCCTGAACTAATCTATCTTTTACCTTTTAGTCATCAAATCATTTTTTTTACTTAAGAATCACTGAAGTAATGATTTCGTTGATTATGTCATCCTTCCGTCAATGTGCTGTTAAAAAGTCTGTTAAAGCTGCTGATGTGGATTGTTAATGTGGCTTTTTTGCTTAGTTGGCATTGTACATTGTGGAGATTGCTTATGTAAAAGTACAAGGGGGTTAATTGGAAAATAGTAAACTTCTCCGTAAAAATTGATTAACTAAAAAAAAAAGTGCTACCTTAAAAAAAAAAAAACCTTTGTTTCTTTAAAAAATAAATAAAGCGTGAAAAAATTAAAGTGAACTATTGAATCTACCCCACCACTCATTATATATTTTTATTTTCTAACACTCAATTTATTCAATTAACACTACTATTTATCCAACTCATTCTATTTTCTCATTTTCTACCACACATTTTCTTTATTTTATTCTTTTTCCTTAGTTATTGTTCCCACCTCTTAGGTATCAAGTGAGGTGGGACGGAAAGAGTATATATTTTGCTTTCAAGATATTAATACATTGTATTTTTTCTAAAAAATAAATAAATTAAAACATTGTAAAAAATAAAATAACAATTGATCTTCCCAGTTTTCATTAACATACATTTGCCACCGCAGACCCCCAAATCCCTATACACCACACCATCCCACCACCGTCTTACCACTGTCCCACCACCGTTTCACCACCACCACAACCCCTTACTCCCATACAAATCAACACCAGAACCAACCCGTACAAAAACACACACGCACAAATACACAATGTCGGGGAAAAAATTTCAGACACTCACATAAATTTTTCCAGGCATTGGATCAATCATGAACTGCAGCAGTAGAAGGAGGGACAGATCGGAGGCGGGGAAGAGGGGCATGAGAAACAGAGACGGCTGGGGAAGATGGGGGGTGATGAAGGAGATGACAGAGGTGCAGTGAGGAAAGAAGCACAACCTTCTATGGTAGACGATGGGGATGGTGGTCTTGGCGGCGGCGTAGTACAGAGATAACGAGAGAGACGAAGTTGGGAGGGATTGATGAACTGGATTAGGGATTGGGTTAGATTTAAGGATTTTGAATTTTAGGGTTAGATTTGGGGGTTTCTTGGTAGAACTTAAGATGAAAAAGAAAAGAAGTGAGAGAGGGAGAGAGAATAGAGAAAAGATGACGGCGGGTTGGGTAGGGATGGTGGGTGGGTGAATTGTTTCATGGAAATGATGTAAGAAAGGAGATGGAGGGAGAGGGACGGAAAACATGGGATGAAGAAAGAGGAGAGACGTGGAATGAAATGGGGAGATAGAGTTCTTTTTGTTTTTTATTTTTGGCCCATTTAATATCATAGGGTATGTTTTATAGGTCTCTAGTTTGATATTTAGCAGTTTAACCCTTATAATTCCACATAATCATCTAGTGTATGCCAACTATGCAATCTCATTGCCAAATAAGCAGACAATAATGAGTCAGCATGCCACATCATTAAATTTAACGGTGAAATTGACGCCTAACTGATGGAAGGATGACATAATCAATAGAAACAATGGTTCAATGATTCTTAAGTAAAAAAAAATGGTTCAGTGACTAAAAGGTAAAACTTAAGTTAGTTGAAGGACCAAAAAGGTACTTTTCTCACTTAAAAACTAGTAAATTGACTCAATATCTATTCTAGAATACTCTAAATTAACCTACTAAAAATAATGACGAAAATAATAATAAAAATACTAATTAAACTCTAACTAATAATAAAATACCAATATAATTACAATATTTGATATAATCATATGTTCGTCCTGCATCATTCACCACCACTTCAAAAGAACTCTTCCTCGAGTTCGTTCTTGAAACTTTCAGTCTTCCACTCCACTTGAAGAGATATTTGGAATAAACACGTTCTTTCCCAAGCCGCAATAAATCTGGCACTTCTGCACAAGGTAGGAAATAGGACAATTTTTCATCAACGGCGTTAAAATTTTCTGGCAAGGCAGTATTATGTTCAGCCGGGTGTTGGAATTGGTTCGTCCTAATCCATCCACGTCCGGGCGGGTCTTTGGCCGGGTGCGGTCGGACCACACCACCTGGTCCGGGCGGGTCTTGTCCGTGGTGCGGCCGGACCTATGCTGGAACTTCACGTCCGGGTTCTGAATGCACTTCCAAGGACTCGTTCACACATTCTTTGTCCACCACCACTTTAAAAAGCGGCTCATTTGATTTCGTTTTGGGAGAAATCTCTCCACCCTCGCAAAAAAAATATTACTAACCTTTTCTCCTTTGAAATCCACATCAACACTAACAATTGGATTCTGATCAATGGGTCCAACGCTATGGTTTTTCCCAGTTGAATCAAAATCTGTGCCTCCGACCGGCGGAACACGATGGACTAGGTTGTCCACATGTTGTACAGGTTCTATGGGAACCGCCGCTCGTTGCCTTTAGACTTCACCACCAACCCGCAAAACTTGGTAAACGTTGCGTTCTACAACATCTAGTTCTCTTTCTAATGATCGACACTGGAGATGCATAAAGTCTGTTATTTCACGCCAATATTGACTCTCAGCCAATATCTTGCTTTGCATTCCTTGTCTCGAGCATAGTTTTCCTCGAACCGATATTTCTTCAAATACCCCAAGATTCGTGCAGTCTGGTTGTCTGTGTTGTCCCCGTTGTTGCCAGCCATCGCTGAATCTTCCAAGGATCGTACCTTGTCTGATACCAACTGATGTAGCGCGATTCTATGATGATTGTTTAAAGTCGTCATAGACTTTACTCTTCTTGTAGCATCACGCTACATCAGTTACATACCGTTAAGATTGATATCAATATCAATAGTTGAGAAAAGGGGTGTAGTCAGACTGTCACGCGTCAGACTGCTCTGGCCCTGGACCCCACAATGACTATCTTTGAATGTGCATGCATATTTACTAACAAGACATGTAATCAATGTACTACCTCCGTCTAGGAGTAAGAGTCCTACCTCCCACTTGCATGAAGATTAAGAAATGGCGGAAGTAAAGTAAGTGTTGTGAGTGTAAAAGTAAAGTATGAGAGAGAATGAGTGAGAGAGAATGAGTGAGAAAGACACTACTAGAAAAATAATGTTTAGAAACAGACAAATTCGTTGCCATTTAGCCAAAGTCGTTACCATTTTCGTAAATGGCAACGAATATGGTCGTTCCCATTCTCTCGTGGCTATCAAGAACAAAGAGTGGTCGTTGCAATGTGGCATCGGAAAAGTCGTTGCCAAGGTCGAAAAGGTCGTTGCCATTTTGAACTTGTCAGATTACCAAAGCTGGCAACGACCATGTCGTTGGGAACTATCAAAGGCAGCCACGAAGGCTTCGTTGCCAAATTCCAAAACGTCCGTTGCCATTTTTATTTTTCAATTAAAAAATATTTCCCAGAATTTTCTAAAATAGCTAAAAATAAATAATATTTTGAATAAATATAAATAATAACAATTTCACAATAAAAATGAAGACAATACCAATAAATTTAAGATTAATAAATTATCCAAACTTAACATTCAAACATATAGATCCCCAAAAAAACAATCCATTTAAGGGGGATTGACCATTGTTAATACGGTTCCAAAAGTCATTACATTAAAAAGATAGTGATTACATCAAAAAGTAAGGTTGCTACTAATTTCCCCCCTTAGTCCCATTACCACCCCATCCAAGCTCCACCAGTCCCACTAAGCTCCACCAGTCCCACTGCCACCACTAGCCCCACTGTTAACAGCCCGTTTCCACCCCTAGCCCCACTGTTTCCACTGTTAACAGCCTCATTTCCGCCCCTAGCTCCACTGTTAACAGCCCTATTTCCACTCCCTGCACCAAAATTTGCATCTCGTAACAAGTTCATATAAGAGGCATATGGGCTTGCAGCAACGTTGCCCAAATCAAAATTATTACTGCCATCACCAACACTGTTTGGAGAGGCTGCATTGTGTCCATTTTGCTGCTGATATTGTTGCTGAAAATGATGCTGGAATTGTTGTTGGAATTGCTGCTGGCATTACACTTGAGATGGAATCATACCAGCAACATCAGGGAACATACCTGGTGGAAACATTCCCACAGGAGGAAGGCCCCAACTCGGCCTAGGTTGTTGTGACAATGCTTGGCTAAGTCGTTGAATCTCAGCCTTGTCCTGCGCCCTATCCTCAACAATTTTTTTAACGGTTTCAGCTAGATCCCCATACTTTTCCTTCCAATACTCCTCCCTACCAGAGTCAAAATTACCTGAAGAAGTTGGAGCAGTCGGATAAATATCTTGATTCAGTTCGATGAAGTCTTTTCCCCCCTCCCCAAAGCCAACGATTATGGCTCCCTTATTTGCTCTCCTTCCATTTTCTTTGGCAAAGTTGTCAGCAGTAATTTTCCATGCATATTTTTTAAATGGGATGTGAACATTGGAATCTGCATCTTGATCAAGAGTACCTTCAGCAATGGCCTTTTCCTTTGCAACCTCCTTATAGTTATCCTATTTACAATAATAAAAACAAAAAGAAAGCATAAGATAATAAATGGAAAGGGTATGCTGCAAGATAGTTATTCTAATTACTCCATTTGTCCCAAACTACTTGGTGAAACTACAAATTTTTAGGAAAAAAATTAACTCCTTAAACTGCAAGTATACTGGGACGGAGGGAGTACTTTTTTTAAAAGTAAAAGAATCAACATGTAAAGAATCAAATGTTTTTACATTTAAACAGACATTCAGTAGCAGTATAAGCTACTTAAAAATTGTCTAGGTGCTTCAGGCCCCAATAGCAAACATATACTCCCTCTGTACTGGAAAGATAGTGAAGTTCAATCTAATTACACCCTCTGTCCCAAACTACTTGATGAAACTACACATATTTTAGAAAATTAATTAACTCCTTAAACTGCAAATATAAAGGGATGGAGGGGGTACTCCCTCTGCCCCGAAAAGATAATCAAGTTCAATCTAACAAGAGCTAGGCTCATTCCAGCCAAAACAAGCTCATTCCAGCCAAACATATTCTGAGGGAGTACTCACATAAACAAGCTCATTCCAGCCAAAACACTACTAACAAGAATTAGGCTTTGTTACTATAATTATATTTATGCTCAAAGTAATATAGTTATAACTTAAGTTCATATATTGTGAAACGAAGGGAGTACTTACATAAACATACTTATTCACATCATTAGCCCACTCCAACTCCCCTTCATTCTTCCCCTTTCGAGTATGCATGGCAGCAAATACATCCGCTTCATCAATATTGGCTCCATAGGATTTTCTCTACAAGAATAACAAATAAAATTACACATTATGAACATTGTAAAGTATATTTATATGTATATTGGACAGTTCTTTTCCTCATTTGAATCATTAAGCAAAATGTTTTTTCTAGGAAAATTGTAAAGTAGAAATAACTCACCATACGACTCAACCAATCAGCACAACTAACGGATCCACCCGTAGCTAGAAGTAGAACTTTATCTCTGTTCACTCTGTTCCGATCTGCCTGTTTCTTAGCCTCAGGATCATCCCAAAGAATAAGCCACTTCTGCCAAACATCCTCATGAATACAGTTAGGCTTTTTCTTTCTAACAAACCAACTTTTGTTCATTCTACTTACAACAGCCCTATAGCACTTTTTAACCAGGGCCTTAAAAGCAACAAAAAATTCTCTCTCAGTCTTGCCAGGGCAAGTATAAAACCCCTGAAATAGAAAAAAAATGCAACAAATAAATACTTCCTCCGTCCCACTCGAATTAGGATTCTTGATCAAAGTATTATTTAGTTGACCAAGAATCCTGATTCGAGAGGGACGGAAGGAGTATGAATTAAGAAAATTAAATGAAGACTTATAACATTTAATAGTATTTACCTTAAACATCTCAAACCATGCCCAAAGTTTGTCCTCAGGAATCATTTTATAAGACTTGTACCATTCATCTTGGTTAAGAGTGTGAAATTTCTCACGGAACCAGTCAGCGGTATTAGGAGCACCATCATGTATAAATCTAACAATAAAATCAATTAATAAATAGGCACATCATTATATAATTTTAAGAGAAACTGAAAGCGAATAATAGTACTTACGTTTTATCAGTAGCTATTTTTAGAACATATCTCTCTTGGGTATCTTGCTCGGGTTCCATGTAAATCTTTCCATCTACTACTACTGGTAAAGGAGGATCAGGACCCTGCTCGCCATCAACATCCATAGGCTGGGGTAGTGTACTGGTGATAGACATAGGACATGCCTTTATTCGCCATAATTTTCCAATCCGCTGTTGGCCACGACCTCTACCACCACCTCCACCCCTACCCATACCCATACCCTACCCCTACTTGGAGATCCACTCCCTGTGTGCTCGTCTCCATCCTCACTACTAGATCCTGTAGTAGACATGTCTAACCACTATACAAGTATATATATAATTTATATTTCTCAAATGAAAAAACAAATATTAAACGAAGTTAAAATGCATAACATAATATCCATTACACATATCAACGACATGATTACTAAAATGCATAATAACATCCATTACACATTAACAACTACGTGATAACTAAATAGAAAAAGTAAAAATTATGAAAAATTGAATTCATTCACTTTCATAGTCATTTTCATCTTCATCACAGAATTCTAGCTCTAGCTCATTATCATTCTCCTCCTCGAAATCATTCTCCTGTACCACATAATCATTTTCACCATTTTCATCCACATCTTCCACCTCATCATTTTCTTCTTCGATAACTTCGTCAGCTTCTCGAGGAGGATTTTCAACCCAAAACGAATCATTATTGTCATGGTCATCTAACACTATCGTAGGAGGCACGGACATTTCTCTTCTTCCTGATAACAATCATCTAGTGAGGATTCAATTGTGCTAGTAGATGTTGTAGCCTTATAATGAATACAAATTGTGCTTCTCGCCTTGGTTTTCCAAACATCCCACCATCCATTAGATTGCGTGTGTCTACAAGGGTATGGAGTCATGTACACTTGTTGTGCTTGTGACGCCAGAATGAAGACATCGTTCCCCGCATGCCTTGAAGAGTGTTTAAGATCAACAAGATCAAATGTTCTATGCTTAACAATACCTCGAACTGAATCACGCCACTCACAATTGAAGAGGACAACCGAATTATCTCGAGAGTATGACAACTCTATAACTTCTTTTAAAACACCATAATAATCCATATTCCCCTTCAAATTTACCCCGCTATTCCACGTGGACTTTGTTTGACCATACTCTTCGGTGTGAAATACATAACCATTCACATAGTAACCATTGTATAGATTGACCGAAAAAGTTGGACCCTCAGCTAAGAGTTTCAATGTTTGCGCTTTTGTATCTTGAGGGTGTTCTAAAATCTATATGAAAGAACACATAAAATATGATTAAATTATATTAATTACCAATATAAGGATATAAATTTGATTAGTGATGACATTTACGTATTTCTTAAGCCATGCTGGAAACTCTTTATCTGTCCTCATTGAAACCAATTCAGGCGGCATATCTCCAGCTTGCTCTTCAAACATGCTGTAATATGATTTGGTTGTTAAGTATTATAAACAAATCAATAAAGGAAATAATTAAAAGAAATATTATGCAAGAATAACGTACTCTATATATTCCTCAACTTCAGGGCAATTAAGGAGCACGTAGAGTACGGCCGCATTCCACTCAATTCTGGAAAGCATACGCTTGCCAACGACATTGCCTAAAGATCGACCTGGTGATGAAAACACATATAATTTCCCATCTGGATTATTGTACCCACCATCATAATTACGAGCGACTCTTCTTGATCTTGTCTCAATATCTGGATGACAATATGCTGAGACAAATGAAACTATCTCATCGATAATGACAGCTTCAGATATAGACGCCTCTACCCTTGCTCGATTACTCATCTTTCTCTTCAAACCACCTAAGAACCTTTCAAATGGATACATCCATCTATATTGAACCGGACCACCAACTCTTGCCTCATATGCCAAATGAATAGGTAGATGTTCCATTGAATCAAAAAAAGAAGGAGGGAAAATCTTTTCAAGTTTGCACAACGTCACAACGATGCTACTTTCGAGCTTTTTCATGTCTTCAATTCGCAAACTGCTCGAGGTCAATGCTCTAAAGAATTCACTCAACTCTGTTAGAGCAACCCATATGTCATTAGGCACTAAATCTCTTAGAGCAATAGGAATAATTCTATCCAATAACACATGACAATCATGACTCTTTAACCCAAAAACTGTCCCATCTTCAACATTGACACAATTTCCAATATTTGACGCATAGCCATCCGGGAGTTTTAAATCTTTCAACCACTGAAGGACCCGAATCTTATCATCCTTGCTGAGAACAAATGGTGCAATCGGCTTTGAGGGTTTTCCATTAACATATATCAAATTCAGACTTTCCCGCTTACATATCACCTCAAGATCTTTCCTGCCGTTTTGGGTATCTTTAGTAGTCTTAAAATCCATAATTGTATTGAATACATTGTCAAACACATTCTTCTCAATATGCATGACATCGAGATTATGGCGTATCAAGTTTGTCTTCCAATACGGCAACTCCCAAAATATACTCTTCTTGGTCCAATTATGGGTTTGACCAAAGCCTTCGATTCTATCTTTTGTAAATTTTCTCCCCCACCTGATGTCGGGTAAAGATGACACACATTCTAATATTTCTTCACCACTTCGACGAGGAGGGGCCAACCCATATTCTAGTGTATTTTTCTTAAAGGCATGCTTCTGCTTTCGAAATGGGTGGTCAATAGGAAGAAAGCGTCTATGACAATCAAACCAACACTGCTTTTTATAATGCTCAAGAGTGAAGGCTTTTGTGTCTTCCATGCAATAAGGACACGCCAACCTGCCATGAGTGCTCCAACCAGACATCATTGCATATGCTGGAAAATCATTAATTGTCCACATAACAACTGCTTTCAAATTAAAGTTTTCTGACTTGTTCGCATCCCACGTTTCAATGCCAACATCCCACAATTGCTTCAACTCATCAATCAATGGCCGGAGATAGACATCAATATTTTTTCCGGGATTGAATGGTCCAGGAATGAACAAACTTAAGTACATATATGGATCAGTCATACACAACCACGGAGGAAGATTGTAAACCGTAACAATGACTGGCCAACACGAGTAAGATTTCGCTGCTGGCCCAAAAAGAGTAAAACCATCTGAACATATCCCCAACCGTATATTTCTAGCATCTGCTGCAAAGTCCGTATAAGTAGCATCAAATTTCTTCCATACTTCTCCATCAGATGGATGACTCAAAACACCCTCTTCACGTTTACTTTCTTTGTGCCAACGCATAGCCTTAGAACACTCTTTTGAAGCAAAGAGCCGCTGGAACCTTGGAGTAAGAGGCATGTAGCGCAATTGCTTATGAGTCACGTTTCTTTTTCGTTTTGCGCTACCACGACGTGGTGCCTTGTACCTACTGAGTCCACAAATTGAGCATGACTGCAATCCCTCATTTTCCTTATAGAAAAGCATGCACTGATTCCTACAACAATCAATTTTCTGATAACCAAGACCAATTTGCCCCACCAACTTTTTTGTGTCATAGAAATTAGCTACCATATTATTCTCTTTAGGCAACCTATTTTTAAACAGTGATGTGAAACGATTAAAAGTATGTTGGCTTATATTAGAATCAGCCTTGATATTAAGAAACTCAGCAACAGTCTCCAATACTGAAGAATCAGCACCAGGAAAAAGCTTTTCATTTGCAAAGTCCATCATTCTCATAAATTTCTTAGCGGCATCATTTGGTTCTTGTTCAGGATTTGTAGACCAATCAAACGAAGGATCTGCCGCATCTCTAACCATATCATCCATACCCACTGACTCTTGTACATCCATAGAAACCGTCTCACTCTCCCTTAGTGAGCCCATTGCTACGGCAGAACTATTTTTTCTAGGCCGACCCACAATTATTGGCTCACCATGGGCTATCCATCTCTTATAGTTCGGAACAAACCCATTTTTCATAAGGTGCGTCTTAATAGATCCATCAGAGTGACCCTTTGTATTGCGACACATCCTACATGGACAAAGAATCATTCCATCACGTAAGCAATCGGGATGAGATCTCGCAAACTCTACAAAAGATTTCACACCACTCTTATACTCTTCTGTAATTCTCCCTTCTAATGTCCATTGCTTATCCATCCAACTACGATCTACCCCAGACATAATAAATTCCTACAAGTTTGACCAACAACACATTTTAGATTTCATAAAACTTAGTTATCTATAAAAATAAATAAAGTAATTAAGGCTTTGGGAGTTAGGGTTAGGCTGCTATCCCATCTTAAAATGCATATTGTATGAATTGTAAGTAACTTCTTGTCTACTCGCTTTATAATTGAAAATCAAGAAATTTCGGCAGCGTAACCCTACAGCTCTCCAAGTGCACGACCTAGGCAAAGTAAATTAGACATTATTGGTTGAAACCAACAATATATAATCAACTAGTACCAGTATGCACCCAGAGAACAATAGGATATATGCTACCAAAATATCTCAATAATCAACTAAGAAGCGATTTAAATAGACAAGAAGTCATTTACATTTTCATACAATCATGCATTTTAAGACTGTCCAACGGACAATTCAAGAATAAATAATTACATGTTTGCCGCAACATGAATTAGAAATCCTTGAACGGGTTGCTAAGCTTTAGAGATGCATTCAAGCATCACTTAATGGGTTGACGACATTACATCGTAAAAGAACTTCTAATACATTATCGTAAAATGTAATCTTTTACAATAAGCATTTTCGTTTATTTTGGAAAAAAAAATACCTAACATATGTTACGGCAATCATGTAGGCATACTTGAATAATCTTTAAATTTTAAAAAACAAATGTAAATAATATAAATCATACTTTATAAATTATATTTATCAAATAGACTAGATTTGACCAAGTTTGACCATATTTACAAGTTTGACCAGTTTGACTGAGTTGACCAAATTTGACCAAGTTTGACCAGTTTGACTGAGTTTACCAGATTGACTGAGTTGACCAGATTTGACCAAGTTTGACCAACAAGTTGTAGCACAAAACTACAAACTAGAACAACAATTATTGACAAAAACTTAACAAACTAAACAAGGCCAACATGCATTTTTATGAAAAACTAACATAGAAGAACTAACAAAGTCAGTATATAGAACAATAAAAAACTAACAATACAAACGAAATATAACCAACCTTAACAAAACTAAGAATACTTTCAGAATACAAACAAAGACAGGCCTACATATATTTTCTGGAAAAACTAACAAAATTAACACATTTACAACATATAGAACATTAAAATGTAACATGGCTAACGAAATCTTTAACAAACCTAACAAAATAGAATACCAAAACATAGCATATTTTCAGTATACTAACACAACCACAAATATGTACTCCCTCTGTCCCTAAATGAGTGTCCAAATTTCATTTTAAGGGACACTGAAAATCTCAACTTTATGATCAATTTGGTAACAACGATTCATATATAATCTTGTAATCTCATTTCCAAACCTTTAGTTTTGCACGTATAAAGAAACCGGTGAAAAAAATTTCGAAAAAAAACCTTTAGGGAGAAAGTTATGTTCAAAAAAGACAATCATTTAGGGACAAAGATTTCTTAAAAATGGACACTCATTTAGGGACAGAGTGAGTATCATATATAAGCTAACTAAAATAGCAAAATTACCTTATCAAATCTAACAAATACCAATGAAACTAAACAAAAACAACCAAAATCACTAACCTGTGTTGATGAACAGCCCGAAAATAAAGTAATCGGAGAATTACACTATCTTGAAATCTTTACCATCAACACAAAAAAGAAGAAGATTAAATTAGTCAAAAGTAATTTTATAAGAATAAAATAAGGCGATTAATTACTAAATTAAAATAGAAAAAGAAGAAGTTTTACCTTCAAATAGGAGTTGTAGAGAAGAAATCACCGGAGATTTGAAGAAACATAAGAACCGCCGGTGCCAAAGAGGGACGACGGCGGCGGTTTAAGGGCTGGAAACGATGGTTGAGGGAAAAATTGTGGAAAATGAGCTTCTAGCTTTTTCTAAGGGAGGTAAAGAGTTTTTATATACGGAAATTGGGAACGACCATTTAAAAAATGGGAACGACCTGGTCGTTGCCATATTTGCACGATAATTTATGTATTTCTGGCAACGACTTTTTGGTTGCCATTGAAATTTAATAATCCCGCTAAAAAAAAAAAGAATCCCGCTTAAAATTAGAAACGACCCTTATTTTTATGCCCAACGACCAAGTCGTTGCCATTTTTGAGATCTTGTTAAATAAGTATGCCAACGACCATGTCGTTGCCAAAATAAAATGTCCGATGCTACATTGGAACGAACAGTGGTCGTTGCCATTGTTCCGTTCTTATATTTAGTGTTTCTAGTAGTGAGAATAGTAAATTGATAGGTGTTGTTAGTATAAAAGTAAAGTAGGAGAGAGAATGAGTAAGATGCATAGTACAGATTCTTTGTCATTTTAGGAAAGAGACTCTTACTCTGGGACATACCAAAATAGAAAATAAGACTCTTACTCTCTAGGACGGAGGTGTTGTGGAATAAGCCCTTCCCAACCCAACACCCAAGCAAATCCCAAGAATCACCGCACCACAAACAAGCACAAGAAATAAAGAAACAAAGCAAAAGACAAAAGAACACAAGAAATTGTTTACCCAGTTCGTCAATATGTTTGACTACGTCTGGGGGCACTACCAAGCCAGGATCTTGCACTATAATATGTAAATATGGAGTTACAATGAGTATGGAGGCGGAACATTGCTTATATATGCATCCTAGAATAAAACCCTAACCCTAGACGGACAAAGAAACCCGAAATCTGGCCTAAAAAACGACTCAGCCCAGACCTGCCCCGACACTTGGGCGGTCGCCCACAATGCCCATGGGCGGTCGCCCAGACCAAGCTCCAAACTGATGAACCTACTGCCAAAGTGGGCGGTCGCCCACAATGACCCTGGGTGGTCGCCCAGAACATCAGTCCCTCCGACGTGATTTCCTTCTCTGCTCCGCTCGCTAGTTCCCGGTTGGTCCTCTATTCCAACAGGAGGGAGGGAGTATAATTTCTAAAGATTTTTTGGACCTTAAACTTGGATGCATATATGGCTCACAACTTACCTTGTTCCATCAACATGAAATCCATGGCAATTAATGCAAATGCAGTCCCAACAGCTTAGTAATGAACGTGGGGTTCACTTGATGCAGCTATCTTGCCCCTTTGAATAATACGTTCTTTTAATTTGACACCATATGCAGGTTTTATGCCTAATTAAAACAAAGTTTGATATTCAAAATATATAACGCGGCGATTTCAATGTATAATTTGTGCTAAGTATATACGTCTGATAGTACTTGAGAGGTAAAAAACACACTCCAACATTTAGGGTCCGGAAAAACATTCATAAGTTGTAAAGATGATTGCTTTGTGCTTGATTCAGATGGAATTCATGAAATAATTCCCATGTTCTATCCATGCATGCTTATACACATAAAATTGAATCATTTTGTGGTTCACTTGTTGCAGAGAAATGTTCATTGCGTTAAGTTTTGCATTTGTCTAACTGAGTTAGAGTTAATTTGATCACGTCGTGGATGCCTATTTCGTTTTTCCTTTTCCTTTTTTTTTTTTTTTTTTTTTAATACCTATTTTTAGTTACTCATTCTGAATCAGCCAATGAACATGGCTCAAACGACATGAGATCTAGCGTTCCGTTAAGGTCTAGGGTTCGATTCCCTTACCTTAGTTGCATTTGAAATGTTATAGTTGACAAAAAGAGAAAAAAAAAAAAAAAAAAACTCTTTCTTAATCAAGTTTTTTTTTTTTTTTAGTCTTTCTTAATCAAGAGGGATGTCCTAGATAGAACAATATGAGGAGTTTTATTAAGGAAGAATATCATAAAAATATTCTCCAAATGTAAGTTACAAAATCAAAGCAATATATTTATACATCATGAATAGAAAATCAGTTGATGGCAAAACTTCTTTACAAATGGGTAAATACTGTCAACTACTACATCAATCCCAAAATGAACATTCATTTTTGTTCTCGATCAAGAGCAAAACTGGACATCCATTTTGGAACGGATGTAGTAGTAGTAACTTACAAACAAGCCAAAGAATGTTAATGCATGCTTCACTTTGCTTATAGTTTTGGACGGATAATTATAAGCGCGAAAGTTGAGATCCAATGGGAAAGTAAGTAACTGGAATTGGAGCACTAGTCTTCGTCTTCTTAGACTTGCTTTTCTTCAAATCGGTATCAAATTTGTTTGATGGACTGACGTAGGCTTCACATGAAACTTTGGTGGAATCAGAGAAGCAACTAAAGGGGTTTAAAAAGAATGCCATTTGAGAATTTTAAGGTAAAGCGAGCGATCGTGTTTGATTTGCCAAGTGATTATATTATCACCTGATCTATGAATATTTATAGGTAAAGAAGGAAGGTAAAACAAAACTAGGTCAAGTTTCCTTCCAAGTTCCTGCAAATATATATATATATATATTTTTCAAAAGATGATTCTTCCTTGTACCTCAACTTTTTTTTTTTGACACTTTATGCAGGTGTTGTTACTAAGTCCAAGTTGAAATTTCAACACTTACAAACGTGAGAATTACGATTGATTGGGGGTCAAGGAATTAGAGAAGACGACGTCTACGGACCAATCATGGTGTTACACATCGACAAAGATGACAACAAAAGCTCAGCTTCCCTCCAACTTCCTCCAAAGAAAGATCAAAGATGATTCTTTTAGTCTCCAAATTTTAAGACCACAACTTTTTTTTTTTAAATTCTTTTTTCTGAATGAAAAGGATGTTGGGTCAAACTTGGAGTTGAAATCTCTAATTAAGGTCACTAGTACAATCAGTGGCGAAGCCATGATTTTTTGGAAAAGAGGCCAAGGTTGTTTGTAGGATAAATATAATAGTTGAGGTTTATAAATTTAGCAAAGGAGTAAAAATTATAATTAAGTGTAATTATTTCTCAAAATTAAAGGGGTTAAAATAAATAAATCCGTCATTTTTAGTAGCAAAATGCCATTTTTTAAAATATTTGAAAATGCGATAATTGACGCGTTCTAAAATTGAAGGGAGCTGACCCCCTTGGCTTTGTCCTACCTTCGAGTACAATTGATTGTGCATCAAGAAATCATGACGTTTCTTGACCATTTTATAGGCATGTGCCTGTGTGGGAGGACTTGACCCACCTACTGTGGAATTTTGACAGACTAACTAAGACTAACTAAGGTTCTTACTTTTCTTTTTGGTTTGTCTCAGATTAAAATTTATATAAATTTTTATATTTATATAGATTCCATCCCGTAAAAGTAATTAAAAAATGTTTTTATAAGACGACTAATGTGGAAATATTGCACGTGTGGTCGGTATGTTGCTAAGCAAGTAAGCTCACGAGGTGAGCTTCGATATTCAATTTATGTTCTTCAATTCGGCTTCAGAATATCTCATTTTAAGATATTTAGCTTTTTCTAGTTCTCAAGTACATAATTTAGCAGACAAGTAACTGGCAAATGATTTTGTTTGGTTAATTGATATAATATTAACCATACAGTATAGTATGTTTTGTTGCTCAATTACTATATTTATTTATAGATTAAGGAAATCTTGTCCACTGATATTTGACCTGGAAAATCTTGAAGTGGTCATTTTGGAATTTTCTTATGGATTAAGTCCAAGCCTGTGTCACCATCTTCTTGTAAAAGTATCATATTTTGGCATTGCTTTTCTGCCATTGCTTTTGATATATTCCACATGGCAACAGATAACAAAAAATAAAAAAAAATACTCCCTCCGTCCCAAAATGATCTTCGCATTTGGCTATTCATACTTTTCAAGGACATGGACACTTGCTACACGAGCCATGCTATATATGTTTATGCACTTTTAGGCTTAAATTGTGAAAATGAGAACTTTTTGGGACAATGAAAAATGACAAATAGGAAGATGATTTTGGAACAGAGGGAGTACAAATAAAAAATGAAGGTGAGTTTTTCGAAGTAATCAGACAAGTTTAAAATGCAACTTTAATTCAAAGAATGAGGAATACAACAACAAATACAAAAAGTGTAGAATCAAAAGTGATTATGTGAAATACTCCCTCTGTCCCAGTCCAGAAAGATAGTCCTTTTTTTGTCATTATTACGAGAATTTTGAGCAATAATTTGCACTAGTTTTAGTTTTCTTAATGAGAATTTAAAAATTGATATTGATAGTATATATCATAGTCTATCAATAACAAATTCCAAATTTTCGTTATGCTAATTAAAAGTAGTCAAAAATTTTACTCAAAATTCATCCGCAATAACAACGAAAAAAGTGTTGGAATCAGAATACTGGATTTATGAGGAGGATGAAACTAGGCAAGGTCTGAAGCACATGTATCAGACAAGAAAAAGAAGGAGTATGAGCAGAATATATCTTGAAGGCTCTTTATTTTACTCCACACTCTTCAAACTTGAGATTACATGGTTATTTATAATGCTTGATAATACATCAGTTCAGTCCCCTAAACTCCTTAATTAATTGCTGATGCATGAACTACTATATTAACTGAACAGAAGATAAATATGAACTACTATCTGATACATGAACTAGGACTTGTACTTAGTACTAAATTCATGTTTACCTTCAACACCCTCCTTTAAACATGACATTTACCAACACCCAGCAAGCTTCTTAAATCCATGAAAACACTGTACTTGAGAGCTTTCGTGAATATATCAGCAACTTGGTCTTGAGACTTCACATAATTTAGCTTCACCACCTTCTTCGCAACACATTCTCGAACAAAATGAAATCTGGTATCTATGTGCTTGCTACGTTCATGGAACAGCGGGTTCTTGGCTAAAGCAATGGCAGATTTGTTATCCACATTAACTTCAGTCCGCTCCATCTGTTCAAAATAAAGCTCTCCCAACAGCCACCTCAACCATATAGCTTGAGTTACACATGAACTGAGAGCCACATATTCTGCTTCGCACGTTGACAAAGTAACAATTGGTTGCTTCTTTGAGCTCCAAGTAAAAGCAGTATCACCCATGTAGAACACAAACCCTGTAGTACTCACACGGTCGTCTACGTCTCCGGCCCAATCGCTATTACTAAAACCTCTAAGCCTGAAATCATCAGAGGCTGAATAAAACAACCCAAAATTGAGAGTACCTTTGATGTAGCGCAAAATTCTCTTTGCAGCCTTTAGATGCGTCACCGTTGGAGCCTCCATATAACGACTAACAAGTCCAACTCCAAATAGAATATCAGGCCTTGTGGATGTTAAGTATCTCAGGCTTCCAATCAAACTCCGAAACAAAGTAGAATCCACCTTGCCACTATCATCATACTTGGACAACTTTATACCACTTTCAACTGGAGTATTGACTGGATTGCAATTTCTCATGCTGAACTTTTTCAAGACTTCTTTTGCGTAATTCTCTTGTGAAACAAAAATTCCTTCCTCTGTTTGCTTCACTTCTATCCCAAGATAATAGGACATAAGTCCTAAATCTGTCATCTCAAACTCATGATTCATTGCTCTCTTGAACTCTTCAAACATCTCTGAGTTATTACATGTGAAGATTAAGTCATCTACGTACAAGCAAACAATCAAAATGTTGCTGCCATTTACCTTTACATAGAGAGCATGTTCATATGGGCACTTCATAAATCCATTGTCTTGGAAATATTTGTCAATTCTGCAATTCCAAGATCTTGGAGCTTGTTTCAACCCGTAAAGAGCCTTCTTCAATTTAAGAACCTTGCCTTCACTTCCTTTCAAAACATAGCCTTGAGGTTGCTCTACGTACACCTCTTCTTCAAGATTGCCATTGAGGAATGCTGATTTTACGTCCATTTGGAAAATCTTCCACTTATTTTGCGCTGTCAAAGAAATGAGCAGCCTTACAGTCTCCAAACGAGCTACCGGGGCAAAGACTTCTTCGTAATCAATCCCTTGACGTTGCTTGTAGCCTTTCACCACGAGCCTCGCCTTGTATCTTTCTACTTCTCCTCTTGCATTTTTCTTTGTTTTATACACCCACTTAACTCCAATCGCAGCATGTCCTTTTGGAAGTGTTGACAACTCCCATATGTTATTTTTCTCAATGGCTCTTATTTCTTCATTCATTGCCTCTCTCCACCTTTCATCTCCAATAGCTTCATCAAAACTAATTGGTTCTGCATCTGCAAACAAACAGAGAAAATTATTATTATTTATCATTTCAGTTTCTCCATATATATCTGAAAGTCTTCTTGTTCGCAAAGGCCTTTCATCACTTGAGCTTCCTTCAGGCGAAATTGCTTCGTTGCGAACAGAATTTGTTGAAGGGATGTTACTATCTCCACCACGATGTGGTGATGGTGGGGGAGTATTAACATCTTGGCTGTCTTCATTATCTTCCTCATCATTAAAAAATGGAAGAAAATCATAACTTTCTTCATTAATTTGCCAATCCCAGGTCGCTTCCTCATCGAATTCCACATCTCTACTAACAAGTACCTTCCGTTCAATTGGGTCATAGAGTTTGTACCCTTTTGTTCTTGAATCATACCCAATGAACACACATTTCTTGCTCTTGTCATCAAGCTTGGTCCGCTTCTCATCCGAAACATGGACATATGCTACGCATCCAAATACCTTTAAATGAGAGACGGACGGTTTTCTCCCACCCCACACTTCAAGTGGAGTCTTGTCTTCAAGAGCTCTTGTTGTACACCTGTTTAACAAATAAACAGCACTTTCAACAGCTTGTGCCCAAAATTCGTTCGGCATCTTTTTTGTCTTTAACATGCTTCTGGTCATGTTCAGCACGGTCCGGTTTTTTCTTTCAACTACTCCGTTCTGCTGCGGTGACCTTGGAGCTGTTAAGAACCGGCGAAGCCCGTTGACATCACAAAAATCTTGAAAGTCTCTTGAAGTGAACTCGCCTCCTCTATCAGATCTTAGGGCCTGAATTTTAAGACCACTCTCATTTTCTACAAGTGCTTTAAAATTCTGAAAACATTTGAACGCCT
Organism: Campanula takesimana; assembly: GCA_026119855.1. Taxonomy (NCBI): domain Eukaryota; kingdom Viridiplantae; phylum Streptophyta; class Magnoliopsida; order Asterales; family Campanulaceae; genus Campanula; species Campanula takesimana. The sequence continues at coordinate 1,162,216 of JAOWBW010000066.1, read as the reverse complement.
CGGATTTTTCTTTTAGAAAGTATACCCATGCTTTTCTACTAAAATCATCAATAAACAACTGAAAATACCTGTTTTTACCAAAAGAAATTGGAGTGATTGGTCCGCACAAATCAGTATGAACCAGTTGGAGAGGCCTTGAAGCTCTTGAGAACGACTCTTTCGGAAAGCTTTTTCTTGATTGCTTACCGAAAAGACAACCTTCACAAAGATGATTAGAGTGATCAATAGGAGGCAGCCCTTTTACCATTCCTTTTCTCGCCATCATTTTGAGTCCACCAAAATTCATGTGCCCAAATCTTAAGTGCCACAACCACGAAGGGTCTTTGTAACAAGACGCTAAACATTTAGCCATGCCGATTTGAATGGGCAACAAAAACAGACGATTCTGTGCCATGGGTACCTTCGCAATTAAATTCCCTGCACCATCCTTCAAGTACAAGCTGCAACCTTTTGTGAAAAAAGAATAACCCTTTTCCAGAAATTGACCCATGCTCAAAATATTACACTTCATGTCTGGAGCATAGTAAACATTTGAAATAAACTGATGACTCCCATCCTTTAAACGAATTAAAATTTTACCTTTTCCCCTGACAACAATTTTGGAGGAATCTCCAAAAGAAATGCTTCCATGAATTTTCTCATCAAGCTCCACGAACATGTCTTTGCTGCCACACATGTGATTGCTTGCTCCGGTATCAAGGTACCAAGAGTGCTTCTCACTTTGTTTCACATCTTTATAGGCTATCAACAGAGTGGACTCCTCTTCACCATTACTCTCATGAGAAAAATTAGCCTTTAAATCTTCTTTACTGTCACTTTTGCACTCCCATGCATAATGTCCAAAATCATGACAATTGTAGCATTTTACTTGTGACTTATCATACTTTCTTTGTGTCGATCTTCCTCCTCCTCTGCCACGTCCTCTTGTTGGAGTAAATTGAGAGCCTCCATCTCTATTTTGGAATGAATAGTGAGCACCTCTTCCTCCTCTACCAAAATCTCGACCACGACCTTGTCCTCTTCCGCGGCCTCGACCTCGTCCTCGACCTCTATAGCTTGTATCTCTGCTCTCCTCCTTATCTTTCAAACTGAGTTTCGACTGCAACACTTGCTCCGTAGATGGTTCTTTCTTTCTTCTATTAATCTTGTCTTCATAAGCCTCCAACGAGCCACACAATTCTTCGACCGTCAAATCATCCAAGTCCTTCGACTCTTCTATGGCTGTTACAACATGATCAAACTTTTCATCAACGGATCTAAGAATTTTCTCAATCACCCTTAGATCAGGAACATCATCACCAAATCTCTTCATTTGGTTCGCAATCGCTGCGACCCTTGAGATATAATCCGACACCTTCTCGGATTCTTTCATCTGCAATGCTTCAAATTCACCCCGTAAATTTTGGAGGCGAACTTTCTTTGCCTTATCTTTTCCTTTGAACTCCAGCTGTAGCATCTCCCATAATTGCTTTGCTGTGGTCGCATTGGATATCTTCTCAAAAGTGCCTTCATCCAATGCTTGGTGAATCAGAGAAACAGCCCTCTGATCTTTCTTCTTGGTACTCTGAAGAAGATTCTTCTGTGCTTGACTTAAAGCAGCGGGATCCTCCGGAGCCTCATAACCCGTCTCAACAAGGTCCCAAACATCATGTGCGCCAAGGAGTGCCTTCATACGGATGCACCAATTATCAAACTTCTCTTTTGTAAGTGCTGGAACTTGGATAGAGAACGTGTCGTTATTAGCCATGCTCTGATACCAATTTGTTGGAATCAGAATACTGGATTTATGAGGAGGATGAAACTAGGCAAGGTCTGAAGCACATGTATCAGACAAGAAAAAGAAGGAGTATGAGCAGAATATATCTTGAAGGCTCTTTATTTTACTCCACACTCTTCAAACTTGAGATTACATGGTTATTTATAATGCTTGATAATACATCAGTTCAGTCCCCTAAACTCCTTAATTAATTGCTGATGCATGAACTACTATATTAACTGAACAGAAGGTAAATATGAACTACTATCTGATACATGAACTAGGACTTGTACTTAGTACTAAATTCATGTTTACCTTCAACAAAAAGGGACTAACTTTCTGGGACAGAGAGTAGTATGAATAGTAGAACATCATATATACAAAATCTTCTACATATAATACTACTACTAATGGCTATAACCATGCCAGGATGATGATGTTGGACAAGTGATCATAATTGTGAAAAACGAGCTCCCACAGGGAAGGAATTCACTGGAATCGCAGCACTGGTCGAGTTAGACTTGCTCTTCTTCAACTTGGCCGTTTGATCTTTGCTTGATTTTCTTGATGCAGCACTCATCCTTCCTTGATCTTCACATGAAACTTTGCTTGGATCAGTGTTGAAGCAACTAAAGGGGTTTAAGAAGAATCCCATTTCAAGACTTTAGGAAAAGCTCTTTAAAAAATCCGCGTTTTTTAGAGTACTTTGATCAGAAGGCGAGACTTGTTAAGGATTTGTGTTCAATTGGCTATGACGATAATATATATCCATGCTCATGGTCTATTATTCTTTTATAGGTAAATGAGGAAGGCAAAAAAAACTTTGATTTGGTCAACTTCCGCGAAGTAGAAGATAATAACTAAGGAAAAAATGAAATTTCCAGGGAACTTTACTTGGTCATGAATGAAAAAGACTGATTTTTGACACTATGTGTATGTTGGTATTGTGCCTTAAAACAATGTAACACATGTCCAATTAATGGATTGGGCACCAAGGAAAACTACAAGTCAAATGAATGATCTGAACTTGAACCAATCGTATAGTGCTAGATGTTGATGGGGACTTAATAAACTATGTGCAATTTTGACTGATCATTGAATTTGTATGGATCAACACTTTGAAAAGTTAAGTTTTGCTACTTCAAATTGCTTCGTCTTCGGGGCAAACAACAAAGTAGGGTAACGTACTATAGCGTTTGTTACAATTAATGCAACATACTATCATTTGACATCTTAATGAAATGTACTTTACCCGATTGTTACATATAATGGAATGCACCCTAACGACGTTAAAAAAGATAACTCTAATGTCAACAAAATAAGAAAAAGACTAATACCAGTTAAGTACGATGAACATTCGTTACCTATTTAACGGATTTGGTAGTCTTCTTTCTGCATCTCACAATTCTCTGTCCACCTTGGTCACCAATCACCACCAGTCCTCTGTAATAACTCGAAATTACCCTATATATTTTATATATTTTAAAACTCTCTAATTATTATTTGGGCCGAGCCTTTAATAAAAAGATTGAGTTTAGTTATTGAGTCAAAAATAGAAAAGCCCAATTCATTATTTAAGAGGAATAGGAAGCCTTTTTAAATTAGGGAATGGAAAACCCTTTTAAAATAAATACTCTTTTAAATCTCTAAATCTATATTTCCACCGCATAAGAAAGTGAGAAAACGGGAGAAAGAGAGGGAGGCGGTGGCAGTAAAGGGAAAGAAACCGAGAGAGAGGAAGATCAAGGGAGATAGAGAAAAAGGTTGAAGATCAACCGTCTAAAAGGTAAACCTAACCTCCCTAATCCTTTCTTTTCATCCTTGATTGAATTAATCTTGGGAAATTATTGATTTGAAACCCTAAAGGATGAACTAGGGTTTGAGATGTGGAATTATGAAGAGGAAGAAGAGTGCGATGTGTGTGCAGGGTGTCGGCATGTGTGTGTGTGTTGCTGTGTGTGTGTGTGTAACAGTGTGTGTTTTGTGTGTGCTGGTGTGTGTAATGGTGTGTGTGTGCATGTGTTTGTGTGTGTAATCAGTGTGTGTGTTAGTGTGTATGGCAGTGTGTGTGTGTGTGTGTGCGGGTTTTGTGTGTGTGCAGTGAAGGTGTTTTTGGTGTGTGTAAATCACGTTGTTGAATTTAGAATAGGTAATTGAAAATAGTAAAACCCTGAATATTTTGGGTAAACCCTAGGGGTATTTTAGTAAACCAAAAAGGGTAATTTGGGTATAAATATTAATGGGTAATATAAACCCTAGTATGAAGATTAACCTTAAAGGGGAGTTAAAGAGTGTAACTTGTAGGTTAATAATAAGATGAAGTAAAGTATGTGGGGACGGAAAGTAAATAGTGAATACTTGTCCTAAGAATATTTTGTGCATGATTGTAGATACGTGCGCGTGGTTTTGCTAAGAGGATTAACGCAAGCCAAAGTAAGGAATTACGCTCTTAGTAGAATATTTGGTTTCAATCCTTGTTCAGGATTCCCAAATCTCTGGTTTTGTTAAAAGTAATCTACCTATGTGGCTAGGTAGTGTTTTAAATAACTATTCCGTTCCGCGAATGTTACCGTTCCTTGTTATCCGCCCTATTGATTTTATTGTTGTTCAATTGGGCTATCATGTGTATGATTTGTATTGTGATTTTGGTGTCTAAAGTGAAATGTACACCTTCTTTAAAAAGTAATCAAGTGAAGTTTTAGAAAGTTAAGCTTTGTTTTGTAAAGCTCTTTAAAGTGAAGTTTTGTAATAAGTAAAGTAACTTACAGTTATCCATAATCCCGAAACGGATAAGTGGACCCCTTATAGTTATCCATAGTTCTAAGATGAACATGTGGACCCCTTTGCGTTGCTTGATGAAGTAGCGTAGGTTATCATGATACACTGATATTGGGTGCGGTCAGTAGAAACCCGAGCCCTGGGTACAGCGCGTGCTTAATCCCTAAATTAAGTAAAGTAAAGTGAAGTAAAGTGTTTTTTGTGAAATGTTGTGTTTTGGAAACTGTCTCTAGTAGCCACATGTTTTCAAATAATGAGTCGTTTTCATCAATGGTAAATGTTTTCAAACTGAGTGCCTGTTTGATCCTTGAGTTATATCCTTTCGTTGTTAATTCATTGTTACCTTTTGAATAAAGTTAGTTAGTAGTTATGATTTCCGTTACGTTTAAGTTTTAGACTTTATTTTCCGTTAGTTACCTTTTGAGCTAGTGATTTGTACTAGCTGTTTGGGTTTGAATGTTGGTTAAAGTTTGAATTGTGGTTATTTGTAGCCGTTGGGGCATTCTGAATTTGGGATTTATTCAAATTAGTTATTATTTATTTGTAGTGAAAAGTTGGGGTGTTACATCCTCCACACACCAACACAAATCACCAGTTCACCACCCACACCCCACCACCCATCATTCCACACCACCACCATAGATCACCACACATTTCTTAAATCTAAATCAAAACCCAGCAATTTCAAACACAAAAACAAAACCCAGCAATTTCAAACCCAAAAACAAAACCCAACAACTAGGCTTCATAATCTTGGACCATCAGTACAAATTTCCATAGATCTTCCTCCCTGTAACGAGCACCAATAAAATCATACCAGAACAATATACATCAGCGTTGGAATTTGGTCCAGCCATAGTTGTCGAGAATTGAAGAAGCTTCATAAATCCATGGCCAACAACTTTGCCTCATAAAATTGGAATTCCCAATGTCATCGTTTATCAAAGTAATAGGGATAAATTCGGCTCTCCAGCTCCAAAAACAAAATTACAATTTTCACTCATAATAAAAGCAAGAAAAGGGAGATCTGACCTAAAAATGAAGAACATACTAAAATCTGAATTGATTGGAGGAGGGGAATAGTGGTGTTTGAGGAAAGGGGGAAGGGGTAGGCTTCTGTTGAGGGAGGGCAGTGATAGCAAGGGAGAAGGCAGCGGACTGTTATTGACTTATTTCATATGGAGTAGCAGCTATGGAAAGAAGATCTGCGGTCGGAGAGGAAGGTTGTCCCAGCGTCATGAGAGAAAGGTTGATTTTGGAATTTGTTTTTGGATTTGATTTTGAGATTTTTGAATTTGCATTTCTGGGTCACAATATGTGTTCATCCATTGTTTGAAATTTCAAAAAATGCAAAGTAGATATGAAAGATATCTTACTTATTTAACGATTGCTATTTTATTTAACGAGTTGGTTCATTCCGTTAATAAAATTTAACGTCATCAATCGGGGTTACCTTTTTTGTAACCTTACTTAAAAGTACGTTTCATTATGTTGTTAATCGTGAATAGGTTACCTTTTTTGTAACCAAAGGTATAGTACGTTACCCTATCTTGTAATTATCTCCTTCGGGTTTACGACACTTTGATATTATGAGTAGTGATGCAACAGTCAACAGAAAGAGATGGCGGGGGTGACCAGGTAGCCTACTAATCTTAAGCCAAAGCCTCAGAATCTGAACAAATTTTATTCTGGCCGGGTAATGCTGAGCCAAAAGGATTGATTTATAAAAATGAAAATATTGGCGCAATCGGTACACTATTAAGGAGAACCGATAGCTAGTATGCATGTGTGACCTATTCAGACAGTTTCACGTCTTGCATACCAAAAAAAAAAGATAATAATAACTTTACAAGGCTTGCGTTTATACAATGGTAACTTGACATGATATCAGATTTTTGACTTTAGCAATACTAAGTACGCATACAAAGGGAATTAAAAGTACTATACTCATCATTCCGTCCCATAATGAATGTCCAAGTTTTTTATATTCATTTTCTCTTGATCAAGAGCAAATTGTTTGTGTATGCCCATCAAATTAACAAGTCAATGACTGATTTCATTTGCCTTAGTCCATGACTTCATGCGAGTTTTAAAGGGATTTTGAGTTGGTCTGTGCCTGCATTCTTGTACTTTTGAAAAATAAATAAATCTCACTCCTTCCGTCCCTGTTACTATTGAGCCTAAACTAGAGTCTTAACAGTCAACATATAACACAATTTGTAATTTCAATGTAGAAATTATAAACAATTGTGTTGTTGTTTTCTATTGTACATTATATATTATATAATAAGAATCTCAGCTAAGTGAGAGCCGTTGTATTCTCTCCTCAGTGAGAGCCGTTGTTTTCTCTCCTTTGTGAGAGCCTATGTTGGTCTTGTTTGTTTGTTTGTTTGTTTGTTGTATTTTTCTTTTCAAAATTGCGACGATTCTAGCATTTTCTCACAATGAAGTGAGTTCTGATGTTCTAACTACACAAGGATTGTTCGGAAATTTTGAGATGCTTGGTAGGCGTTTTCTCGCCAACCCGGATTCTGCATATCCCGTGCTAAGCGCAACATTTTACCCGAGGGAGGATTTCGTAAATGCCAGATTGAGACAGTCTCCAAGTTTCGTTTGGAAATGAATCCGTACGTCTCAAGGTTTAGATATCAAATATAATTCTTGTAAGTTACGAAATAGAACTACTATTGTAATTCTGAGTGAGCCTCCAATCTTTGTGGTATGCCATCTCTTTTTTCATTGTGAATGAATGAATTATCGTTTGCCTTAAAAAAAAACAGTCAACATATTGTTGGAACAAGATGGCTAGCAATACAAGTTATTTAGACTTCCATTAATAAAATCATGACTATAATATTAATATAAAGTATAGTCAAACCTAGTCAACGTGTAGAATCCCTGAAATGTAATTTACCTATTTATGATGGGCAAAATGGTAAATTAACATTGCTTAAGAAATGAATAGGTGTGGTCCCTATATGAAATGCCACCAAGTCTGCTATATAAAAGGTCTTCCATCAACCCTTTCAAGACTACTTTTTACTTTACTTTCTCTCTTATTATTCTTTTCATTATTGTATAGAAGTGTTTGAGAAACTAAAGGGCATTCATCATTTAGAAGATCCATTTTCCTACATCTTCTTCTTCATCTTAATTCTCCCTACCAACATCTACCATGGATTCAACAGGTATATTCCTAACGCTTCCGCTTCATCTCTTCCTCAATCTTTTACTAAATATGAGTGTGGCATTCAGGGATATAAAATTGTTCCATCAATTAGTATCAGAGTACCGTTCATTATTTAGTTTGAGTTTGAGTTCTTTTAAGAAAACCTTTTTGCTTTAATTTGATTCATATTTTCCTGTTGAATCATAAAGATTTGATGTTGATTAGGGACTCTAATTCATTCATAGAGTACTAATAATCATCATCTAAAATTCAGAAAAGGGTTTGAAAGTTTTGTTCATTAAACTCAATGGTTCAAGTGTGACTATCCCTTCATAACATGGTTTTATGTCTAGTGCATACCATGTGGATCTACTCACTTGATTCCATTAATTTTAAAACAAGATTATCCCTAAATAACATGGTTTTATATTTTAAGTATATACCATGTGGATCTACTTGTTATTCATGCCTTTTGGGAAAAATTTGGAAAAAAAAAATTAAAATTCAGAATACAGAAAATTTGGCACGGTCGTGCCCTTTGTTTAGCACGGCCGTGCACCTTCAATTTTTGAATCGGTGCAACCTGGAAAGGGCTTAATCCGGGTGGACCTCAAATCTGCACGATCGTGCAGAATGTGTCGAATGAAACAATGATTCTGTGAATTATTGCACGGCCGTGCACTTTTATATGCACGACCGTGCAAACACTGTTCATCAGAATTGGATTTTTTGAAATTTTCTGTATAATTTTGTTTTTCCCTTTGAAACAAAACATACATTTTTTCAAACCCTAAGGCCTTGATTAGTTATATGCTTTGACAATTTTATTAATTGTTTAAATAATATTATCGCCTAAGTGATTTACGTTATTTAAACCCTAAAATTGTAAAGTGTTGGATGTTTAAGTTGATATGTGAATGGCTTGAATTTTTCAAAGAAGATCTTGACATTTGACTAAACTTGGGCATTCATGTGGTAACAAGTAAAATGAACATTAGGTTATTTTCTTAGGTACTTATGTCGGCCCAAAGGAAGATTAAGTATTTATTAAAATATAAGTTCAAATTACTTGTTGTCTAAGGCAATCATTTATGAGTCAACTCGCAATCCAAAGATTAGTTTTGATGTCATGTTGATTGTCTTGTTGATGGATGTTGGTCCCAGAGGGCAACAAGGGTATAGAACCGCTAGAGGGGGGGGGTGAATAGCGGTCCGAAACTTTTTCGAAAATACCCTTAAAATCAACCGAGTACTTATCAGTTTGGCCAACTGCGGTTCAAAGCACAAGAACCGAACTGATAAAATGCACAGCGGAGTTTGCAGTTTGGCCAAATATGTTAGTTAAAGAGTTGGGAGGTTTGACTCGGGTTGAAAAAACACTATGATGCAGCAGAATAGTTAAACATAAAGTTTAAAGGAAAGCACAATTCATCTTTCAAGTCATTTCGTATAAGGGAACAAGTCCAAGACCACAAACAAGAAAGATAAATATCAAGACAGAAAATAAAGATCAAACACACAAATTGAAGAGGTTCGTTCTTAAATGAACTACGTCCTCTACCTAGATGGTTAGTCTAGGATTTTCTAATAGCTATGAGACTTGTATTAATTTAGAGGAGGTTTTACAAGATGAATCTAAACTCTAAAGAATAAGTCTAACCTAAGCTATAATAACAACCGGTGTTTTCGAAGTATATAATCTATGTGATCATATAAATCGGGTGTGTGTTTGAAAAGAAATCAAATGCTCTAAGTATCTAAATGATGGTTGAGCAAATGGAATTCTTTAGGTGTAAAGGCTAAGTATGAACGGTTGTTAGGCTTGAAGCTTTGATGAAGAACTGGGTTTGCAATGGAGATGGTTTGAAGATATGAATATCTGGGTTTAAATCTTCAAAGCAAACTTGAATACTTGGGAATGAATCTCTTGAAGCTCAGCAACCTTCATTGTTGAATAATGGAGGCTATTTATAGGCAGAGCACCCTTGTGACCGTTGGGTAAAGATTTGAATCAAATCTGAAGGGTACAGTGCTGTCGAAATCCCATTGGTTGAGCTGTCATTTTCGTCCTTGGTTTTGTCTTGTAGTCCTAGGTAGTTGTTGCACCACTACCTGACATTTGTCCTTTGTTGCAGAAAGGACTAACGGTAACAAACTGATAGACAAACCGACATTCCTTGCAGAAACTCCAAGTTAACTTAGAGTTATTTTGACATGACATAACAACATCCTTTTACGGTCAAAAAGGGAATGTTTGTCTAAAGAATAAATGACATATCTTTATTTCTTCAATAACTGCTCTGCGGTTTTACCAAGCATAGGGGCGGTTTGAAGAATGATCTTGATGGGCGGTTTCATCAAACATGCAAATTGCAGTTTGATGAAAACTGAAGGGCTCCATGCTGGCGGTCTCAAGATGACGGCTTGAAGCACTAAACCGCTAATGATACAACCGAACTATACTTAACCAAGACAATCAAAAATCTAGAAATGGACTTATCTAAAAATTGAAGTAGAACTTCATTACATGTGGTCCTAAAGTCCATAAAAAGACACGTGGCATGGATCAATCAAATTAAGGTGGATGTACTAACAATGAATCCTAACAATGGATTTCGTTGATATAATTAATCATTTTTCATTATGTAGTGTCTTATACATGTTTTGTATTCATTCTTGTTTTCGAAATTCCAACAGATTTACTTATAGCTTCATCCGTGATTACTGCTATGAGTACCGTACCGATGCTTAATGGGACTAATTTTAAAACTTGGAAAAATAAATTGATGATGATCTTAGGCTATATGGACATAGATCATGCATTAAGGGAGCCGTTTCCTCTTCCTCTCTCTAACGAAAGCACTCAAGAAGAGTGCTTAAATGAGGAGAAGTGGAAATGCTCCAATCGTGTGAGCCTAATGATCATGAATATAGTTGTCCCGGAGACCATTTTGACCGGTATCTCCAAGGATATTGATGCTAAAATATTCCTTGATATGCTTGAGGAACGTTTGGCATCTACCTCCTCTCATGGGACAAAGAGAAAAGGGAATGATGTTGCGGTTGCAAGAAATAAAAAGCGTAAGGGATCATCTAATGATCATGAAGAATGCTTCTTTTGCAAGGACCTCAATCACATGAAGTACGACTGCCCTAAGTATCACGCTTGGCGGGCTAAGAAAGGTATGTCATTTGGTCTTTGTTTGTGATAAAGGGTAATTTGGTTTCATTTCCTACATATACATAGTGGTTGAATATTGAAACGACAACTCACATAAAGGAAGTTTATGTAGGATTGCCTGAAATACCGAAGTCCTGGAGAAGATGAAGGGATTCATCTATATGGAAGCCAGGATCCGGTTGAAGTCCAAGGCATCAGGAATTTTTGTTATTGTTAAAGTACTTAGTAATATTTGTATAAATACTACATTTGTTGTACCGTCATTTAGACGGAATTTGATATTTATCACACTATTGAACAAAGAAGGTTATTTTGTTCAATTTTATAAATGTGATTTTTATTTTTATTCCAATGTTGATGGTACTAGTACTTTTCAAGTAGTCTTTATTCACTTGACCTTATTTACACAATAAATGAATCCCATAAATAATGAAACCAAAACTAGAAAGCAAAAGTTATCAAGTAAATTTTAAGGCATAGGCGTTTGGGTCATATTTCCAAGAGGAAAATTGATAAGCTTATGTTAAAGGAAATCTTGAACAAACTTGATATTTTGAAAAATACTTTTGCATTAAATGCCTTAAAGGAAATTTACAAACATTAAAAGAATAAGTATTCTCGAGAGCATCAAGTGTCTCAAAGAACTAATACATTCGGATATTTGTGGGCCATTCATTAATCCTTCATGGAAAGGTCAACAATAGTTATTATGTTTATAAATGACTACTCTCAATATGGATACATTTATTACTTCATGCAATGACTCAAGTTATGGACGTTTTCAAGTCTTATGAGGTCAAAGTTGGAAATCAACTTTGAAAGACTATTAAGAACATTAGGTCCAATCATGATAGAGTATATCATGGTTGGAATGTTTGTTAAAGGGAACAACGTCTAGGTCCTTTTTACTCGCTATTTTGAAGAGTGTGGGATTGTCTCCATCTACATTAAGCCGGGTACGCCTAGCATAAATGATGTACACAAGAGACATGATAAAATCCTTAAGGAAATGGTAATAAGCATGTTTTGTGCTTCTTTTACCTCACTCATTATGGGCGATACATTAAAACCGCAGCCCTTATGCTCATTAAAGCTCCCTCTAAGCTACTAATAAAAACCCTTTATAATTTTGGGACGAATAAGGAACACATCCTTAAATCATCTTCATTTATGGGGTTGTCTAACATAAGGGTAGACCTTATAAGTCTACTAAGGGCAAGTTAGACATAATATTGTTAGTAGTTATTCATGAGGTAAGCCGAGAGATCTAGGGGATATATAAATTTTACAACCCAAAAATTTGAACATTTTGAAACGAGAAAAGCTAGGTTCTTTGAGGATGTTGAATTTAGTGGGAGATTAGGTGTAATATTTTGAATTTGGAATAGAAGAGGCATCCATTTCTTCACCTCTTCCATAAGTTCCAATTGGATTTCAAATTTTGTACTTGATATTCAAGAAGAACATGCAATTCAAAATAAATATGGGTTCTCTATAAATATTGAACAACATGAAAATGTTGATCATAAGAAGGAAATTCAACAACCTCAAAATTAGGAAGAACCAAGTGCCCTTAAAGAGATACAATAGAGTAAGAAGGATTGCAATACCAGATAATTATGAGATGTATCTTACCGAGAAATAAAGGACACATAGGTTTAGTGGGAGATGAGCCATTCATCTACCATAAAGCCATTAATGGTCCTAATTCTCATAAGTAGATTAATACCATATATAAAGAGTTGAAATCTTTGAAAGATAACAACTTTTGGGATCTTTTACATTACCTAAAGATGTGAAACCTATAAATGGGTCTCTAAGACCTAAAATGATTCACAAAAGTAATGTTGAAAGATATAAAGACCCATCTAGTTGCTAAAGAATTTTTAACTCATAAGAAAGTCATTAATTATCAATAAAGAAATATTTCCCGATATCTTCTAAAAACTCTTTTAGAACCATTATGGCACTAGTAGCAATTTGTGTCTTAAGCTTTATCAAATGGATATTAAGAACTTTTCTTAATGGAAACATTGGGGAAACTATCTATATGAAGAAATCCATTTATGGACTTAAGTAAAACTTCTCATTAATGGTATTTAAAGATTAATCAAGTTATTCTTTCATTTGGTTTTGAAATGAATCTTGATAAATATTGTATATACCATAAGTTCAGTGGGAGTAAAAATTATAATTTTGATCTTATATGTGGATAATATTTGCTTGCTAGTAATGTTTTAAACCTTAATAAGGAAACTAAGAAATTTCTTTGGAATGAAAATTCTTGGTGAGGCATCTTTTTGTATTAGGAATCCAAGTTCACTGTGAGTATTCACGAAGTATTTTGGGATTATCACAAAAGGCCTATATAGAAAAGGTATTACAAAAGGTATAGCATGCAAAACTATAAACCACTTGACACCCCTAATTTGAAAGGAGACATGCTTAGTCTCAAACAGTGTCCTAAAGTTAATTATGAATCCAAGTATATAGAAATATCCCTCTTTGCATCAGCAGTAAGAAAGCTTAATAAATGCGTAAGTCTTGCATTCAATGTTGGGATGCTTGGTCAATACCAAAGCAATCCAGAAAGAACATTAAGTAGTAGCGAAAAGAATGATATAGTATTTACAAAACACAAAGATCTACATGCCTATTTTTAATCGGATAATCTTGAGATCATTTGGTATTCCGATATTTGTTAAAATTACATGGCTACATAAGTTTTAATGGACTGTGATTTGTCAAAACAAGTGTCGAAAGACCAATTAAGATATGACTATCAGGTAGCAGTTCTGTAACGCCTCACCCAATGGCATTTAAATAAATTGCATTTTATATGAATATATCATATTTTATATTTTATTCTGTGATTTATTGTGTGTTCGTTTTGTTATTTAAATGGATAGATAATAATAATAATATGTGAAAAGTTAGAAAACTTAACCTAAAGTTAAGGGGTTAGAATGAATAATATGGAACTTGAAGGGTTAATTGGTTAAGTTGGGAAAGTTGAATTTTTGGAGATATTATCTCTTTCTCTCTCAGGCACACGACACACACACACACTTTCCTAATTTCTTCTACTTTCTTTGGTTGCAAAGAAGTCAAGGTAAGAGTTGATCTCATTTGATTTTCCTTCCTCTTAATTATTTCTCTATTGTAGAAACTAATTACATAAAATTGATCAGGGCTTTGAGTAGATCGTCCGTGTATTTTTCTTATCATTTTCCATCGAATTTGATTCCGGAGAGAGTAAGTCACTACTTCCCCTTTCTTGTGATTATTGGTATATTTGCTAAATATTGGGTATTGCAGGTGAAATCCGAGTTGAAGGAGTAGTATTGGTACTACAAGTACCATTTGTAACTTTGATATCACTTCTATGTATGTGCTGGGTTCTTGAATTGAAACTAGGTTGATTCAAAGATGTTGGGTTTGAGTGTTAGGATGGAAGGAGTAAATTCCTGGTAGTTCGATGGAGTTGTGCGGCCGCCCAGTTTGGGTGTGCGACCGCACAATCTTCTGAAAGGTTTTGTTCTTGGAAATTACCCAAAGTGTGCGACCGCACATATCATTTCGAGCGGCCGCACAGTGTCCTGAGAACTGATGAATCCTAGAATCAATGTGTTTAGGTTCCGACTTGGTCTAGATCGTAAGTGTTTCCCTCAAATAGCTAGATAGACTTGTTGTAAGCAAGGTAGCTCCGAAGATTGGTCATTAAGGGGTATAACTAATGTGTATTAGTCTAGTACGTACCTAGGAGTACGGGTCTTAATTGTGATTGAAATAGCTCACTAATTGTATGATGGTGTTGATATTCTTTTAGACAATGAATGTGCTAAATGCGTACTTGTGTAAGTGAATGATTACATGCTAAATTATTAAAGCAAAGGGGCTAGTCCACTACTTTTGGATTAGTTCCAATTTGAGATTTGTTTCCCATTATTTCAAATCAAGTAAATATTGCTTGTGTGAAGTTTATGTGAGTCCAGCTGGTTTACTTGTCGGGGGTGTATAGGTTTGCGCATATTGTGGGAGCTGGGGCTAAGCAATAAACGTAGGCCTATGCATCTGTGGCCATTGCTCTTACTTTTGGCCAAAGTAAGGGTCTTGCTTCCCTAATTATTGGAGCGATCATGCACAATAGTTAGATAGCTATTATTTGTTCTTGGGTTGGGATACTGGGTAACAGTCTCCATCAATATGGTGAAGCTACATCAAATACGAGAGCTGATTTCAACGACTGCAACAACATCGTCAGTTATGGTAAATTAATGAGTTGGAGGAATAAGGTGTAAGAAATATCCCTTGTAATGTGTGCTTCCGTTATACGTGTTGCATAATGGGTTGGTATAACTACTCGCATTGTATGTTGTTTGATGTTACGTGATACGTGATGTTATTTCTTGTCTCATACTTACATGTATGCATATCATATAGTTAAAGTAGTAACTTACTGAGATTTTATCTCACCCCGTTCCTTTTCAATTTGTTTTCCTTAGATCGCAAGAAGGCAAGTGATAGTACCGCGCAGTGAGGCCGGGTTAGCAAGTGATCTTGGTGGTGCACCTTTTTGTAATTAAGGTAAATGTGGTGAGGACGTTGGTTGGTATTGGATTATGTAAATCCATTCTTTTGGGGTAGAATTGTAATTAGTTGAATGTATACTTGTTAATGGGTGCCAGCGTATGTGCTGAGCAGTTTTTGGAATGTGGTAAAATCCTAGCACTTGGTTTTGGTTATAGTGTAGTGGCAAGTTGTCACTATTGTAAATGGTTTTAAGACTAAGATAGTCTAATTGTACGTTTTGAACTTCGTAAGTAAAAAGTAAGTGTCAGTGGTGCTTTGTTTATCTGTTTTCTAGTCGTAGTGCAGCCGAGATCGTGGTTACATATAGAACCTCGTATCCCGGGGCGTTACAAGTTCCGTACTCTAACAAAAGGTTTATGGATTTAGACATTAAGTATCTTGTTATAAAGAAAAGAGTACAAAATGAACAGAGAAATACAACTTATTAGAACACTCCATAATTTAACGGATCCATTTATGAAAAGTTATCATCTTTAGTGTTTCACGAGCATGTTGCTCATATGGGTGTAACAATTTGATAACATTTAATTTAGTGGGAGTTTTGTGTTGTACTTCATTAATTGTTTTATTATTTTGATCTCATTTGGTAAAGTTGAACTAGTTGGAAGAATATGTATATATTCATTATGATTCCATGCTACACATCTATACTTTTGATCTATGTCATTTAGTTAGATTTGTATTTGTGATTATAGTGGGTTTAGTTGCGAATCAATTACAACGACTGCCCCTTTAGTCCTATACTTAAAAGACTAATGGACGAGATTGTTATAGATGACAACAAAGTGCACATTAGGGTTGTCATTTATGTTATACTTATGATTTAAAAGGAAGAACTTGTTTGCAACCCAAGTGGGAGATTGTTGGAACAAGATGGCTTGCAATACAATTTATTTAGCCTTCCATTAATAAAATCATGACTATAATATTAATATAAAGTATAGTCAAACCTAGTCAATGTGTAGAATCCCTGAAATGTAATTTACCTATTTATGATGGGCAAAATGGTAAATTAACATTGCTTAAGAAATGAATAGGTGTGGTCCCTATATGAAATGCCACCATGTCTACTATATAAAGGGTCTTCCACCAACCCTTTCAAGACTACTTTTTACTTTACTTTCTCTCTTATTATTCTCTTCATTATTGTCTAGAAGTGTTTGAGAAACTAAAGGGCATTCATCATTTAGAAGATTCATTTTCTTACATCTTCTTCTTCATCTTAATTCTCCCTACCAACATCTACCATGGATTCAACAGGTATATTCCTAACGCTTCCGCTTCATCTCTTCCTCAATCTTTTACTAAATATGAGTGTGGCATTCAGGGATATAAAATTGTTCCATCACATATAACACATACTCCCTCTGGCCCGCTTTAAGGTTCTTACTTTCCTTTTTAGTCTGTCCCAATTTAAAGTTCTTACTTTGTTTTATTACCTAAAACGGAAAGTGGGACCCACTTGTCATTCTCACAACAAAAACTCCATACCCACTTTCTCTCTCCCACTTTACTTTTCATACTCACAACATTTACATTTTCTTAATCTCCGTGCAAAGTCAAACTAGGAAATTTATATTGGGACGGAGGGAGTAACAGATAAAATGGCCTGATAAGCTCTATGATGAACAGTTCACATAAACAAGGGTCTTCTTGCACTTGGATGGATGCAGCAATATATAGAGTTGAAATACTCACTCCGTCTCAAAATAATCTTCACATTTGACTATTTAAATTATTTTTTTAAGGATATGAGCGCTTGCTTCACCATAAAGGGACTTCTTACAATGCCTCCAATTATGGAATGAGAAAATCGAACCGAAACAAAACAAGTCACCCTCTTTGATCAACATGAAACCCATTGCAAACATAGATGATTCAATCGACCCGTCATCACATTAAGTTTTGCATTTGGCCTGTTGATCGAGTTAGAAGCATATGGATCATATTCTTTTTTTCTTTTTTATTTATATCTATTTTTAATTACTCATTCTTGATTAGCCAATGAGGTTGGCTCAGACGACATGAGATCTAGCCTTCCTTAGTTGTATTTGAAATGTTATGGGTGGGAGAAAAAAATACTCATTCTTAATCAAGAGGATGTCCTAGCTAGAACAGTATCAGGAGTTTTATTAAGGAAGGATATCATAATTGTAAGTTACAATATCATAGTGATATTATTATACAACATGAATAGAAAATCTGTTGATGGCAAAACTTCTTTACAAATGGTATGTATATATATAAATAGTACTGTCAACTACTACATCAGTCCCAAAATGAATGTTCATTTTTTGTTCTCGTTCAAGAACAAAATGGGACATCCATTTTGGGACAGATGTTGCATGTCACTATCAAACTAGCCAAAGAATAATGATGTTTCACTTTGTTATAGTTTTGGACAGATTTATCTATAACCGGGAAGTTGAGATCCGATGGGGAAGTAAGTCATTGGAATTGGAGCACTAGTCTTCTTATTCTTATTTGACTTGCTCTTCTTCAAAATGATATCCGAACTAAAATCAGCTTCACATGAAACTTTGGTGGAATCAGAGAAGCAACTAAAGGGGTTTAAAAAGAATGCCATTTGAGAATTTTAAGGTAAAGCGAATGATTGCGGTGATAATATTCTCACATGATCTATACATATTTATAGGTGAACAAGGAAGGTAAAACAAATCTAGGTCGGTTTCCATCCAAGTTCTTGCAAATATTTAAAGAAAAGATGATTCTTCCTGGAAATAGAAATGACACCGTCCATGGACTAATCATGGTGTTACACATCGACAAAGATGACAACAGAAGCTCAACTTCTTTCCAGGTTCCTCCGATTAAAGAAAGATCAAAGATGATTCTTCTAGTCTCCAAATTAAGACCAAAACTATTTTTCCTTTTCTGAGTGAAAAGGATGTTTTTTTTTTTTTTTTTTTTTGACACCATATATATGCAGGTGTGTTGTTGAATATTCATCATACATGCACCTTACATTAATTAAAATGGATTGGTGATCAAGGAAATATCGATAAGGCTAAGTCAAGGCGCTACTCTGACAGTTCGACCAATCATAAAAAGACCAGTCATAAATAATACTTTTAGTGTCATTGATGTTGACATACATTAACTAAGTGTAGAACAAGTAAATATAGAAAAATCAACAAATGAAAATGGAAATTCAATTATTGCGCAAACATGCCTGACAGATTGCTGAACCTGAAATGTAAACTCCAATATTTATACTTACAAAAAGGATTCACTAGGCTTCAAGATGACTGCTAATCTGCTACTTCTTGATCAAAGTGTTCGAGAAATTATCCAACATCGGGAGTTAACTAGCCATGCATTGACTATATAAAGATCTTGGGCTATCAATGGCGGAGCCACATGGGGGCAAGCAGGGGCAATTGCCCCCACCCTCCCCCCCCCCCCCCAGAGTTTTTTTTTTTTTTTTAAACAACCATGATGACCACTTTGCAAGTATACTTCCCTTTTTCTTTTACTTTTAAATTTGCTTACTCCTTCTGTCTCAAAATGTTGTTCCCTAATATTTTTAGTTAATTGAACTTTGAGCAATAATTTTAATTTAATTCAGTTATCATAATAATAATCTATCAATAACAAACATCAAATTAAAATTATTGTTCAAAGTTCCTTCGCTCTAACATAAAAAAAGTGAACAATATTTTGAGACGGAGAGTATTTTGCAGGTTGAAAAACTTATTCACTCGGGTCTAACTAAGATGGTGCTTTTCTTTACATGTGCCACCATTATACTCTACACTTTTCGTTGTTATACTGTTATTGTGTGAATAATTTTTCTTCTACTAGCTTTTGGAATGCAACATTAACCTTGTCCAATAATCCCCGTTCATCATTCCTTTGCTCCAAAAAAAATTGCCCCCCCCCCTTCCTTCAGTTCCTGGCTCCGCCACTGCCTCTTATTGCCAATTTGTTTTTGTTGAGTGACTCTCAATTATTTGGGCAGAAAAATTGGCGAGCAGCACTTCGGGCGATCTCCCATGGTGTCTTTGGGCGACCGCCCACTCTGCGGTTTGTGGAGCCGAAGAGACTGTCTTTTTAGGCGAGCGCCCAGATGGATTTTGGGCGAGCGCCCACTTTGACGGGCTGGAAATAGTCGGGTTCCTGGTAGGACAGTTTTAGGGTTAAAAACATTAGCAACTCTTGTTTAGACCGAGTGCCGTTTTTCATACCTTGAGGAATAGAGAGAAATAGCTAGGGTTTACACTATTGAGGGATTGTGAGATTGTGTGATTGATCATCACCTTGTTAGGATTTAAGGTCTAACAATGTCAGGGAAGTACGAACTTGAGAAATTCGATCGCAAGGTCAATTTCAGGTTGTGGCAAGTGAAGATGAGAGAAATATTGGTGGGAAAACAGTGTGTCAAAGCTTTTCTTGGTAAGTCAAAGAAACCAGAAAGCTTGACTGATGAACAGTTTGATGACATGGACGAGAAGGCTTTGTCTCTTTTGCATCTGAGTCTCAAAGATGAAGTATTGAGGGAGGTTGTGAGCGAAAAGACTGCTGCAGGGCTCTGGCTTAGGCTTGAACAACTCTACATGATGAAGAGCATTAGTAATCGGTTACTACTGATGAAGAAACTCGAAGAATGTAAACTCAAGTCAGGTGAGTCCTTGGAAAAACATCTTGATGAATTTGACGGTTTAGTCATGGATTTGAAGAATGTAGATGTTGTGATTGATGATGAGCAATTGGCAGTCAAATTGCTATGTTCTTTACCTTCTGAGTATATGCATTTTCGTGAGACGGTTTTGTATGGGAAGGATGAGATCTCTTTGGAAGAGATCAAGAATGCTTTGCTACAACGGGAAGTCATTGAGACACACTTGACTTCTCCAAGTGCTGAATCTCAAGGTGATGGGTTAGTAGCTAGAAGTGGCAAGAAGGCAGGAAATGGAACGAGTGCAAAGAACTCGGGTCAATCTAGTTCAAGTGGAAAGCTTAAAGATGTGATATGTCATGCTTGCAAGGAGAAGGGACACATCAGAAGGTTTTGTCCCAACAGAAGGAATAAAAGGGATGATGATACAACCGGTAAGAAGGGAGAAGCTGGAGTGGTGTTTGACAACACCAGTGATGACAGTGACAGTGCTGCGCTCACTGCTTGTGATTCGGGTACCAAAATTCGTGATAATTGGATTTTGGACTCGGGTTGTTCTTATCATATTAGTCCCAACCGGGCATGGTTTTGCTCTTATAAGACTACTACTGGTGGAGTGGTTTTGATGGGTAACAACGCTGCATGCAAGGTTGTTGGTATTGGGACTATTGAGATCAAGATGTTTGATGGAGTAGTGAGGAAACTGCAGAATGTCAGACATGTTCCTGAATTGAAGAAGAACCTGATTTCTCTTGGCACCTTGGATAGTCTTGGGTATAGCTTATCCATTGTGAATGGTGAACTATCAGCTATCAAAGGTGACTTGGTGGCTCTAAAGGGAAAGAAGGTGGGGACGTTGTACGAGCTTCTTGGGTCTACAGTTGTTGGTAATGTGTCTGTTGCAAAGGGTTCTATGACTAAGGTGGAGACTACTCAGTTGTGGCATATGAGACTGGGTCACATTGGCTTGAAGGGGATGACAGAACTTTCAAAGCGCGGTTTATTGGATGGACAGAAGACGGGGCCTATGGGCTTTTGTGAGCATTGTGTGCTTGGAAAATAGACTAAGGCTAGCTTCGGGAAGGGAGTTCACAACTCTAAAGGTATTTTTTATTACATTCATTCTGACTTGTGGGGTCCATCTAGGAAATTATCTAAGGGTGGTTCTCATTATTTATTGACTTTTGTTGATGATTATTCGTGAAAGGTGTTTGTCTATTTCTTGAAACATAAGAATGATGTGCTTATGAATTTTAAGCAATGGAAAACTTTGATTGAGAAACAGACAGGTAGACCCATAAAAAAACTGAGAACAGATAATGGCCTTGAGTTTGTCGAAAAGGAGATTACTGAATTTTGTAAAAATGAAGGTATTCGTCGACACAGAACTTGCATAGGGAAACCACAACAGAATGGTGTTGCAGAAAGGATGAACCGCACATTGTTAGAAAGGGCTCGGTGTTTGTTGTCACAAGCAAGGTTGGGTAAAGAATTTTGGGCGGAGGCGATTAGTATGACTGCTTACTTGGCTAATCGTTCTCCAAATTCTAGTATTGAGATGAAGACTCCGGTGGAGATGTGGTCAGGTTCTCCAGGAGATTACTCGAGATTGCGTATTTTCGGGTGTCCCGCTTATGCTTATGTGAACAATGGAAACAAGTTGGAGCCAAGAGCCAAAAAGTGTATCTTTGTTGGCTATACTACAGGAGTGAAGGGATTCAGGTTATGGGATCCGGCTACATCTAAGTTCCTGACTAGTAGAGATGTCACTTTTAATGAATCTCTACTTCTCCGTGAGGTAAAGGGTTCTGCAGAACAGTTACACAAACAGGTAGAGATAGACGGAGATGATACAGAAAGGGTGGAAATTGACTTAGATTTTAATGACGTGTCTGATGAAGCGACTCCTATTGATGCTCCAGTTCAAGAGGAGGAGACCGACAAGCAGGTGGAGATTACCAGTGATCTTGGTAGAGGAAAGAGGGATAAGAGACCTCCAGTCAGATATGGATTTGAAGAGATGGTGGCCTATGCACTGTCTGCTGCTGAAACAGTGAATGTGCATGAACCGGTCTCTTACAAGGAAGCTATATCTTGTAATGATTCTGCAAAGTGGTCGGTTGCTATGGAAGAAGAGATGGTATCTCTTATGGAAAATCAGACATGGGAACTTGTTAGACCGTCACCAAAGAAGAAATTAGTCAGCTGCAAGTGGGTCTACAAGTTTAAGGAAGGTACTCCGGGTATTGAGGAAGAACGATACAAAGCAAGGCTAGTTGCTCGGGGCTTTACTCAAGTCGAAGGTGTAGACTACAATGAGATATTTTCACCGGTTGTTAGACACACATCTATTCACACCTTGTTGAGCATTGCGGCGATGCAAGATCTAGAGCTTGAGCAGTTAGATGTAAAAACGGCCTTTTTACATGGGGAGCTTGAGGAGGATATCTACATGCGCCAACCTGAAGGGTTTGTAGTCGAGGGTAAGGAGGATCATGTTTGCCTGTTGAAGAGGTACTTGTATGGTTTGAAGCAGTCACCTTGACAGTGGTATAAAAGGTTCGACACTTTTATGGTTACCCATGGTTTTGTTAGGAGCGAATTTGATAGTTGTGTATACTTGAAGGTTTGTAGTGATGACACATTGATATATCTTGTACTATATGTCGATGATATGCTTGTGGCTGCGAAAGATATCAATGATGTCAACCAGGTGAAATTGATGTTGCAAAGTGAGTTTGAGATGAAGGACTTAGGTGCTGCGAAGAAGATTCTGGGCATGGAGATTGAGAGTGATCGAAAGAAGGGACTCTTGTACTTGTCACAAGAAAAGTATGTGAAGAGGGTTCTGGAACGGTTCAATATGAAGAATGCCAAATCTGTAAGTACTCCTTTAGCTTCTCATTTTCGGTTATCTTCTTTAGATAGTCCCAAGTCTAAAGATGATATGGAGTATATGTCTCGTGTTCCATATTCGAATGTTGTTGGGTGTATTATGTACGCTATGGTTTGTACTCGGCCGGATATTGCTCAGGCAGTGAGCGTGGTAAGTCGATACATGGGGAATCTGGGAAAGGAGCATTGGAATGCTGTTAAGTGGATTCTGCGATACTTGAGTGGTACACCGGGTCTATGCATTGTATATGGCAAGAACAATGACGGTTTTGTTGGGTATGTTGATTCAGATTGGGGCGGAAATCTTGATGACAGAAAATCTACAACGGGGTATGTGTTTTGTCTTGGTGGTTCTGAGGTTAGTTGGAAATCTGGATTGCAGGAAGTCACGGCGTTGTCTACTGCCGAGGCTGAGTATATGGCTATAACAGAGGCGGTCAAGGAAGCCAAATGGCTTGGTGGGTTGGTTCGTGAACTTGGTATTGTTCAAGGTGCTCCTGAGGTCTTCAGTGATAGCCAAAGTGCTATATGTTTGGCGAAGAATCAGAATTCTTTTCATAGAAGAACGAAGCACATTGATATAAAGTATCATTTTGTGAGGACTACAATAACGAATGGTGAAGTGGTTCTAAAGAAAGTTGATAAAGTTGACAACCAGGCGGATATGTTGACTAAGCCTGTGTAGATTGCTAAGTTTGAGCATTGCTTGAACTTAGTGGGTATTACTAGTCATTGATGCCCTACGGGGCGGAGGCGTCGAAGAGGGATAGGGATGTTCCTTGGTTTACTAGATTTTTCAGAATTGATCGTCAAGGTGGAGAATTGTTGAGTGACTCTCAATTATTTGGGCAGAAAAATTGGCGAGCAGCACTTCGGGCGATCTCCCATGGTGTCTTTAGGCGACCGTCCACTCTGCGGTTTGTGGAGCCGAAGTGACTGTCTTTTTAGGCGAGCGCCCAGATGGATTTTGGGCGAGCGCCCACTTTGACGGGCTGGAAATAGTCGGGTTCCTGGTAGGCCAGTTTTAGGGTTAAAAACATTAGAAACTCTTGTTTAGACCGAGTGCCGTTTTTCATACCTTGAGGAATAGAGAGAAATAGCTAGGGTTTACACTATTGAGGGATTGTGAGATTGTGTGATTGATCATCACCTTGTAATCTCCTTGTACTCTTGATTGGTTATAGTGGATTGTTCTTCGTCGCCCGTGGTTTTTTACTCTTCTTGTTTAGAAGGGTTTTCCACGTAAATCTTTGTGTTCTTTGTTTTCTCTTTGCTAGTTTGTGCTTGGATCTTTGCAAGACAAGCAATTGTTAGACCTTAAATCCTAACAGTTTTGAGATTGAGCCTCAGACTTTATCATTGTATCAGAGCTGCCCCGTTACACGTGCAGGCCCAACAGTCCACGATTTTGCTCCGGGGTCCTTGTTTGTGAATTAAGAGTCTGAGATTAATTGTTCATGTGAAACCCATCTTTTTCTAATTAATTTCAGCATTGAGCCACTGGCAGGGTTATGATCTTAATATGTCTGTCGGTTAATAAAATAAAGGGCAAACGACCTATTTATGCAACGTTGTCTCCGATTTATATCAATTAATGCAACGTAGTAGCGACTTCTTACATTGTGAAACGTACTTGAAGTAATTGTATCAAATAATGCAAAGTTCGACACAATTTGACAAACGTACTTGAAGTAAGTTGTATCAATTAATGCAACGCAGTAGCGGCTAAAAGTTATTACGTTGCATTATTTGATACACAATAAGCAAGTACGTTGTCTATTTTCAAAAGTAAGCACTACGTTGCATTAATTGAATATTTAGTTGAAAAAACTAAAAGAAAAATAATGCAACAAGAATAATTATTGATTTGGAAGTATCTACTAAGGAAGGATGATTTATTTCTCAATTGGGAATTTACAAATATGAAATGGAAAAGGTTGACTTTTAAAATCATTTTCAAGTTTGGGTCAAAATTGGAGTTTAAATTTCTAACTGCCACAAGTACAATTGATTGGGCACCAAGAAATCATGACTTGATCAAAAGTGATAATGTAAATGTTATGGATAGTAGTATAATGTAATCGATACAAAATCTTCTACATATATTAGTACTATTAGCTATAAATATGCCTGGATGATGATGTTGGACAAGTGATCATAATTGTGAAAAACGAGCTCCGACAGGGAAGTAGTTCACTGGAATGGGAGCAGTACTGGTCGTAGACTTGATCTTCTTCAACTTGGCCGTGTGATCTTTGCTTGATGTTCTTGATCCATTAGTACTCATGCTTCCTTGATCTTCACATGAAACTTTGCTGGGATCAGTGAAACAACTAAAGGGGTTTATGAAGAATCCCATCTCAAGACTTTCCTACAATTTTTCGCGTTTTGAGAAGACTTTGATCAGAAGGCGGGATAATTTGTTAATGATTCGTGTTCAATTGGCTATGAAAATTTATATACATCCTCATGGTCTACTCTTCTTTTATAGGTAAACGAGGAAGGAAAAACTTAGAAGATTTGGTTAACTTCCGCGAAGGAAGTTGCAGGTAATATTTCAGAAAAAGAAAAAAAGAAATTTCCGGGGAGCTTTACTTAGCCATGAATGAAAATGACTGATTTTTGAAACTATGTATATGTTGGTATTGTGCCTAAAAACAATGTAACACATGTTCAATTAATGGATTGGGCACCAAGGAAAAATACAAGTCAAATAAATGATTCTGAACTTGAACCAATGGCATAGTGCTAGATGTTGATGGGGACTTTATAAACTTATAATTTATGTCCAATTTTGACTGATGATTGAATTTGTATAGATCAACACTTTGGAAAGTTACATTTTTCTACTTCAACTTGCTTCATCTTTAGGACACTTTGATGAGTAGTGGTGCAACAGAAAGAGATGGCAGGCCGACCAGGTAGCCTACTAATATTAATGCCCCTGAATCTGAACAAATCTTATGCAGGGTAATGCTGAGTCAAAAGGATTGATTTATAAAAATGAAATTATTGACGCGATCTGAACAAATTTTATGCAGGTAGCCTACTAATAATAAGGCTTTTGTATCCATTGTTACGTCCCTACTAACAGCTTAAGCGTTTATAACAATGGTAACTTGACCTGGTATCAGAGTTTTGACTTTAGCAATACTAAGTACGCATATTTCATTTGGCTAAATTCTTATGAGTTTTATAGAAGGGATTTTGAGTTGATCTGTGCCTGCATTCTTGTACTTCAGAAAAAAAAATTAAACTTATCCCCTTCATCCCTGTTACGTATTGAACCTAAACTACAAACAAGGGTCTACTTGCACTTGGATGGATGCAGCAACATATATATATAGTTGAAATATTACTCTGGCTTTAGGCGTCGTTAAACAATAAACAAATTACAATGGCTACAAAATCATACTGTATATAGTTATATATTATCAATAACTTTGATACATACCTTCTTTACAAATCAAATACAGTACTTAGTTGCTGATTACAGGGACAATGTTGGAAGTAGGAATAATTATAGGCGAGAAAGTTGAGCTCCAACGGGAAAGTAAGTGATTGGAATTGGAGCAGTAGTCTTGTTAAACTTGCTTGATCTATTCAATTTCGCATCAGAAGAAGCAGTTTGACCATCGCCTGATTTTCTTGGGGGGCAGTTGCCATTTCCTTCACATGCAACTTTGCTGGACTCAAAGAAACAAGAAAAGGGGTTTGAAAGGAATGCCATTAAATTGTAGACTCCAGAAAAAGCTCTTTCTAATTCTTGAATTGATGATGGGAGTAATTTATATGGGAAGGTTGAAGAAGGATGATGAGTTTTCTAGTAAATTCTTACAAGTTTTGATGGAATGAAAAGGACTGGTTTTGACACCCTCCCTCCCTAGTGTTGTGCCAAAAAGGGTGTTCGATGAAACATCCCACATGTCAAAAGTACAATGGATTGGTTAGTTGAGAAATTTCAAGACGTGTTAATCGCGTAAATCGGGACACGGAACTACTAGCTATGCAAGCTGCAGCACCAACGTTCAGCAACGATCTGTCACTTTTTGAAATGTTATAGTAGGCAACAAAAAAAGAACTCTTTCTTAATCAAGAGGGATGTCCTAGATAAACAACATGAGGAGTTTTATTAAGGAAGAATATCATAAAAATATCCTCCAAATGTACGTTACAAAATCACAGCAATGTATTTATACATCATGAATAGAAAATCTGTTAATGGCAAAAACATCTTTACAAATGGTAAATACTGTCAACTACTACATCAATCCCAAAATGAACATTCATTTTTGTTTTCGATAAAGAGCAAAACTGGACATCTATTTGGAACGGATGTAGTAGTAACTTATAAAAAAGCCAAAGAATGTTGATGCATGCTTCACTTTGCTATAGTTTTGGACGGATAATTATAAGCGCGAAAGTTGAGATCCAATGGGAAAGTAAGTAACTGGAATTGGAGCACTAGTCTTCGTCTTCTTAGACCTGCTTTTCTTCAAATCGGTATCAAATTTGTTTGATGGACTGACGTAGGATTCACATGAAACTTTGGTGGAATCAGAAAAGCAACTAAAGGGGTTTAAAAAGAATGCCATTTGAGAATTTTTAAGGTAAAGCGAACGATCGTGTTTGATTTGCCAAGTGATTATATTATCACCTGATCTATGCATATTTATAGGTAAATAAGGAAGGTAAAACAAAACTAGGTCAAGTTTCCTTCCAAGTTCCTGCAAAAAAAATTTATTTTTTTAAAAAAAAGATGATTCTTCCTTGTACCTCAACTTTTTTTGACACTTTATGCAGGACCATGCAGGTGTTGTTACTGACCAAGTCCAAGTTGAAATTTCAACACTTACAAACGTGAGAATTACGATTGATTGGAGATCAAGGAATTAAAGACGACGTCCACGGACCAATCATGGTGTTACACATCGACAAAGATGACAACAAAAGCTCAGCTTCCCTCCAACTTCCTCCAAAGAAAGATCAAAGATGATTCTTTTAGTCTCCAAATTTTAAGACCAAAAATTTTCTTTCTTTTTTAATTTTTTTTTTAATTTTTTTTTCTGAATGTAAAGGATGTGTTTTTTTACAGCATATGCAGGTGTATATGCAGGTGTGTTGTGTTGCTGAATATTCATCATACATACAGTACCTTGATAATAAAAATGGATTGGTGATCATGGAAATACTCCCTCTCTCCCATAATGAATGTTGACTTATGACATCATATTCAGGTGTGTTGGGTCAATCTTGGAGTTGAAATTTCTAATTCTGGTCACTAGTACAATCAGTGGCGAAGCCAGGATTTTTTGGAAATGATGTCAAGGTTGTTTGTAGGATAAATATAATAATTGAGGTTTATAAATTTAGCAAGGGGGTCAAAATTATAATTTAGTGCAATTATTTCTCAAAATTAAGGGGGGGGGGGGGTCAAAATGAGCAAATCCGTCATTTTTAGTAGTAAAATGTCGTTTTTAAAAATTTAAAAGTGTTAAAATTGACACATTCTAAAATTGAAGGAGTTTGACCCCTTGGCTTTGTCCAGCCTTCGCCAGTGAGTACAATTTTATAGGCGTGTGCCTGTGTGGGGGACTTGACCCACGTAGTGTGGAATTTTTGACTTGGTACTAAATGGACTCTCTCGTTGTAGAAAGCAAAGGTCCCAACTTTCATTCTTAGTACTCCCTGTCTCTCTTTACTTTCTTTTTTTTGTTTGTCCCAGATTAAAATTTTTAGTTGCTTTATTATTTAAAATGGAATATGGGATCCACTTGTCATTCTCACAACAAAAACTCTCTACCCACTTTATCTCTCCTACTTTCTCTTACTTACTTTCTCGTACTTACAACATTTACTTTTTCTTAATCTCCGTGTAAAGTCAAACTAAGAACCTTAGTCCGGGACGGAGGGAGTACAAAAGTTTATAATGCTTCATTTAATTAAATTTTGACTAATAATTTAAGTAAATTTTTATATTTAGTTTTTTAAGATATTTAGCCTTTTCTAGTTCTCATGAAGTACATAATTTAGCAGACAAGTAACTGGCAAATGATTTTGTTTGGTTAATTGATAATATTAACCATACAGTTTTGTTGCTCAATTACTATATTTATAGATTAAGGAAATCTTGTCCACTGATATTTATATTTGACCTGGAAACTCTTGAAGTGGTCATTGTGGAATTTGCTGATGGATTAAGTCCAAGCCTGTGTCACAATCTTCTTGTAATACTACTTCCTCTGTCCTGGAATAAATGTCTAACATACTCCCTCCGTCCCGTTTCAAATTGCAAATACTAGGTTGGCACGGGGATTAAGGGAAAAAGTGAAAAAGGTGATGTGTTGTGAGTGTTGATAGTTGAGTGGGAGAGAGAAAGTGGGGTAGAGAATAGTTAGTGGGTTAGTGGATGTGAGTGTGCAAGTGGGTTGAAACTTGCCATTTTTGGATTTTGCAATTTTAGTTGGGACACCCTTTTTGGCAACTTTTGCAATTTGAAATGGGACGGAGGGAGTATACTGTAACAAATATCAGTGGACGAGATTTCCTTAATCTATAAATGTTCCGGAATAAATGTCCTACATATATTTATAGATTAAGGAAATAATTGTTTGGCATTGCTTTTGATATTCCAGATGCCAACATATAACCCAAAAAAAAAAAAAATGAAGGTGAGTTTCTCGAAGTAATCAGACAGGTTTAAATTGCAACTTTAATTCAAAGAATGAGTAATACAAAAACTAATACAAAAAATGCAAAATCAAAAGTCACTATGTGAAATAGTAGAACTTTATATATACAAAATCTTCTACATGTTATATTACTACCATTGGCTATAACCATGCTGGGATGATGATGTTGGACAAGTGATCATAATTGTGAAAAACGTGCTCCGACAGGGAAATAATTCACTGGAATCGCAGCACTGGTCGTAGGCTTGCTCTTCTTCAACTTGGCCGTTTGATCTTTGCTTGATTTTCTTGATGCATTAGTACTCATGCTTCCTTGATCTTCACATGAAACTTTGCTTGGATCAGTGCTGAAGCAACTAAAGGGGTTTAAGAAGAATCCCATTTCAAGACTTTCCTACAATTTTTCGCGTTTTGAGAAGACTTTGATCAGAAGGCGAGATAATTTGTTAATGATTCGTGTTCAATTGGCTATGAAAATTTATATACATCCTCATGGTCTACTCTTCTTTTATAGGTAAACGAGGAAGGAAAAACTTAGAAGATTTGGTCAACTTCCGCGAAGGAAGTTGCAGGTAATATTTCAGAAAAAGAAAAAAAGAAATTTCCGGGGAGCTTTACTTAGCCATGAATGAAAATGACTGATTTTTGACACTATGTATATGTTGGTATTGTGCCTAAAAACAATGTAACACATGTTCAATTAATGGATTGGGCACCAAGGAAAAATACAAGTCAAATAAATGATTCTGAACTTGAACCAATGGCATAGTGCTAGATGTTGATGGGGACTTTATAAACTTATAATTTATGTCCAATTTTGACTGATGATTGAATTTGTATAGATCAACACTTTGGAAAGTTACATTTTGCTACTTCAACTTGCTTCATCTTTAGGACACTTTGATGAGTAGTGGTGCAACAGAAAGAGATGGCAGGCCGACCAGGTAGCCTACTAATATTAATGCCCCTGAATCTGAACAAATCTTATGCAGGGTAATGCTGAGTCAAAAGGATTGATTTATAAAAATGAAATTATTGACGCGATCTGAACAAATTTTATGCAGGTAGCCTACTAATAATAAGGCTTTTGTATCCATTGTTACGTCCCTACTAACAGCTTAAGCGTTTATAACAATGGTAACTTGACCTGGTATCAGAGTTT
The DNA here is from genome assembly GCA_026119855.1 of Campanula takesimana. Classification (NCBI taxonomy): domain Eukaryota; kingdom Viridiplantae; phylum Streptophyta; class Magnoliopsida; order Asterales; family Campanulaceae; genus Campanula; species Campanula takesimana. The sequence goes on along the minus strand of JAOWBW010000066.1, from coordinate 1,131,351 downwards.
TGACTTTAGCAATACTAAGTACGCATATTTCATTTGGCTAAATTCTTAGTTTTATAGAAGGGATTTTGAGTTGATCTGTGCCTGCATTCTTGTACTTCAGAAAAATAAACTAAACTTATCCCCTCCGTCCCTGTTACGTATTGAACCTAAACTAGAGTCTAACAGTCAACATATAACAGATAACAGATAAAATGGCCTAATAAGCTCTTTTGGTGAACAGTTCACAAAACAAGGGTCTGCTTGCACTTGGATGGATGCAGCAACATATATATAGAGTTGAAATATTACTCTAGCTTTAGGCGTCGTTAAACAATAAACAAGTTACAATGGCTACAAAATTATACTGTATATAGTTATATATTATCAATAACTTTGATACATAATCTTCTTTACAAATCAAATACAATACATACAGTACTTAGTTGCTGATTACTGGGAAAATGTTGGAAGTAGGAATAATTATAGGCGAGAAAGTTGAGCTCCAACGGGAAAGTAAGTGATTGGAATTGGAGCAGTAGTCTTGTTAAACTTGCTTGATCTATTCAATTTCGCATCAGAAGAAGCAGTTTGACCGTCGCCTGATTTTCTTGGGGGGCAGTTGCCATTTCCTTCACATGCAACTTTGCTGGACTCAAAGAAACAAGAAAAGGGGTTTGAAAGGAATACCATTAAATTCTAGACTCCAGAAAAAGCTCTTTCTAATTCTTGAATTGATAATGCGAGGATTATCTAATTCTTGAACTGATAGTGGGAGGAATTTATATGGGAAGGTTGAAGAAGGATGATGAGTTTTCTAGTAAATTCTTACAAGTTTTGATGGAATGAAAAGGACTGGTTTTGACACCCTCCCTCCCTAGTGTTGTGCCAAAAAGGGTGTTTGATGAAACATCCCACATGTCAAAAGTACAATGGATTGGTTAGTCGAGAAATTTCAAGACGTGTTAATTGCGTAAATCGGGACACGGAACTACTAGCTATGCAAGCTGCAACACCAACTATCTGTCACTTTTTGATATGTATGACTGAGATTAATTTTGCTTTAGGTGGGTCACACATGAACTAAATTAATACTGACCATTGATGACAATGCAGAGAGCGTAACAAACTATAGATCGTCCGCAACAAACTGTTGCACGAGCGGTTCATATTCACATAAACTTTGACCAACTGTGACTTCGCGCGATGAGGATGCCGTATCTGGAATTGTCAAGTGCCATGGGGCAAAGGAACAAGTGACCCAATTTTTACAGGATTAATTCCCCAAAAGTCCCCCAGATTTCACAAAATTCTTAAGAGGACAGTCTATTTCATGTATTTATCTCAGGTACATATAGAGGAATATTTATTACTCAACGGCCTCCGTTCTTTTAAGAAAATAATGAAAAGTGAAAGTTACCCCTCCCAAACAAAAGTTTCTCGTCTCTTGATTATAGGGTTTGGGTTTAAGGTAAGGATTTAGGGTTTCAGAAGGGTTTTAGTGTGGTTGGAACCGTAGCCGTTTGCGATAGGGAGCGGGTATAGTTGGAGCAAATGTTGCAGAAGAATTATGGGAAGGAAAGGGGAAGAATGTTAAAATATGGACTCGAATCCCCAAAGTCATTCTTTTCTTGTGAAACGAATTGGGGAATAAAGGAGCCCTTTTATTGTGGAGTGTTACTATTCACACCCGCACAATTGCTGAATAAATCCGCAATGAACATTTTGTTAAAAATGCCTTCAATCAAAATGTCTATATTAACCCTCTACTAAATACACCCATAAGACATAAAAGTGTAAGGAATACAACTTCAACACCTCCGGCGAAGTCTTAACCTTAATCCACAAAGAATCCTCTTCTAACTCCATCTCCACACTCTCCTGTTCCATCAACACGAAACAGCGAACTTACCAAAGAATTAAAAAGGCAAAAGAAAAGAAACTGGAATGTGAGAATAAACTTGGTTTTGTGTGTGGGATCAGGCCCGGTTTTGGGCAAATGCAAGCAGCCCAATAGTACAGGGCCCAATAAATTTGGGGGCCCCAATTTTTTCATATTTATGTGTATATATATATTGAAGACCAAATAAATTTGTGTAATGTGACTGTCCAGATGGTTAACTCGCTTGTTTATCCTTCCAGGAAGCTTGAGTTCGAAACCCCTTGCCTTACATAGCATTTTAAATTTTCAATTCTTCCTACTTGGCCTCTCCTTTCTCTTTTCATTTTCATTTTTGGGTTCTTTTCTTTTATTTGGGCTTTTCTTATATAATTATGTTTTTTAGGCTTTCCTCCCACTTTTTTTTTTTCTTTGAAGGATTCCTCCCACTTTTTAATTTCTCTCCTATCTCACATTTTCATTTTGGGACTTATTTTCTTTTATTAGGGCTTTTCTTATATTATATGTTTTTGAGCTTTCTTCCCACTTTTTAGTTTAGGAGGTCAATCTATTTTTTCAAACCTTAACTAAAAAGTTTAATTTCTTTTGATAATATATTTTAATTTTAATGATTTATTTATTACTTCAACATTATTGCATCATTTCTGTAAATTTTATGAACACTAAAAGGCCCCACTTTCATGTTTAGCACAGGGCCTCTGTTATTATTGAGACGGGCCTGTGTGGGATCATACTGTGAACGTCCGGGCCACGAGACGAACCCTAGATTCCTACACCATCAACGGCACCAACAAAATCATCAGAGGTCATTCAGTTTCCATCTTTCTCTCTTTCTATATATCGATCATTTCCCCTCCGTCCTAGTCTGTCCCACAGTGAGTATACTTTTCTTAAAATGACAAAAAAATATTTCATATTCCTCTCACTCATTCTCTTTCCTACTTTACTTTTATACTCACAACATCAATCAACTTACTATTCCTTACCCCAGTTTTTCCCTTCTACCTTATTTTTTATACTCACAACACTTACATCACTTTCACTATTTGTTAATCTCCGTGCAAATGGAAGGGTGAACACTTACTTTAAGATTGAAGGAGTATAATATAACTTTAAAATAAAATGTATGAAAAATAAAAAACTACGAAAATCAATTTGGGACGAAAATCAATTTGGGACGGAGAGAGTACTATGGAAAGCCAGGTATTTAGGGTAAGTGTAAAACTGAATGAAACAATTATGGCCAGCAGGGAAAGTCACTAACATGAGATATGCTGTTTGTATTGTATATATAAACAAAGATGAATTGCCAACTATACAACGTTGCTTCATATGATGGTAACAAGAGAGTTGGCAATGTCTTTTTTTTTCTTTATAAAAGTTGATGAATAATATAAAAGACAGCCCACCCACATGCTTATATTTCTTTAAAGCACACCCCTGTCCCTAATTGTTCTAGCTTCCATTAAATTCCTCATTAACCAATTCACTCTTCTGATCTCTCCCCACTTCTCCACAGGTAATTCTCTCTCTCTCTCTCTCTCTCTCTCTCTCTCTCTCTCTCTCTCTCCATCTTCTTAATTTGGGATGTTGATGGAATAGTTTAGTTGCAGGTATGGCTGATGCACCAAGCTGGGCTGATCAATGGGGTACAGGAGGAATTGGTGCTATTGAACAAGATAAGGGAAAACCCGACAACGATATTGATGACAAGAAGAAGAAGAAGAACTCGGCTGCACTCGATAAAGCCAACTCCATTGCAAAAGAGGGGGCTAAGAAGTTAAAGAACGGAACTTCGACTGGCATCAAGTGGATAAAGAGCAAAGTCCAGAAGAAAACCCCCAAAGAAGATGACATTTCCAAATGACTCATTATTGTTTATAACTTTGTTACAACAACTGTTTGTATGAATCCTTATTGTGCAGTCGTTAAATATTTAACGAATTTCAGAGTGATCTTTAAAGACTTCTGTATGTAATTTCTCTTCTCAAATGGGATTTTTAACAGGTTTCTGTTGCTTCCCAGTAGTTCTTTTGGTATTTAGGTTGCGGGTTTGATGTCAGCTAATTAGATGGATTGGGAGGGAAATGCATAATTGGTTAGTAGTTCTGCAATTTTATTATGGTACAAACAATGTACAAACAAATAAAGCACATTCTTTAAAAAGTTTGAAAAAAAAAACATCTGCAACACGCAATATGAGACGGGGAGTATCTGTCCATCTAATAACTTTTATACCATGATCTTAGGCCAGACATGCCAATCAACAAGGTATACTAACTAAATAGATATCAAATATGAGCAAAAAGGGGAAATGGGAAGAAAATTGTAGATCCAAATGAAATCATTTTTGAAATATAAATTCAAATCAATAAAATCTAGAGGAAAATAAGCTTAATTCAGAATTAAGTCAGTAATGCATCAAATTAAAAAGAACAGGAGCTGGTTGGGAGAATGAGGTTAGGGGGCAATGATGTTGAATGGTTTGGCGGAGAATTTACACTTGGGAAGAAGTATGTACACATAGATCGACTTAGAGTAGTAGTTCAAAGGACCCGAACGTGTTCTCCCCACTGTAAGTCATACAGAGGAAACCGTCTTCGTCTTTGTGCTCCTCGTATATTGCAGACATCAGTGCAGCTGTGTAACAAAACAACAATTCATTTTTATTTTTAACTTCTAAATAAAACCATAATGTTGTACTCTTTCCACAATTTTGATCAATTTCTAAATGGATATGGAGTATTTGACAAGGATTTAGACCTTTTCTTTTCAAGATTATGGAACTCAGTGAATAATAGCTGTTGAAGCTTCATTTAGAACGAGATAACTTCAAAGTTCTTTCAAAGTAGTAATTAAAAAAACTGGGACTGTCTTTCCGGGAGGGTATGAGTATCGTTTTCCAGCTAAACAAATACTCCCTCTGTCCCATAACAATGTGCACAAACTTCCATTTTGGGCATCCCATTGATAAGTAACACTTTCCTTAAACTTATTTATTCAATGTGACCCACTTGTCATACTCACAAGTCACAACAACTATCTACTACTATTTCTTACCCCACTTTCTCTCTCCTAACTCACTTTTCATACTCACAACATCTACCCACTACTATTCCCTCCTCAATTCCCGTGCACACTCAAAATTGTGCACATTATTATGGGACGGAGAGAGTATATGATAATTAACCACTCAAATATTCCTTAAAGCAACCCAAAAAAAAAGAGTTTACACTACTCTATCTTATTGTGGGGAAAGAGTAGCATATGTACTAAAGGAGAAATAAAGGCTATTTAAAGAAATAAAGGCTTCACACTAACCAGTGGGAGGAAGCATGTTCTTGACGAAGACAAATATAGCCTTCTCAGCACTGAGCTTGATCCTCTTACGCACCACATAAACAAATTGCCCAACAGTCAAATCAGCTGGCACTAGGTATCTGAACTCGACAAAAAGTTTTCAAGTTAAGTGTAAGCAAATTTACAAATGTAATCTTGAATCTCTGGCCTCAATAGTTAAAGTAATATCAAAGGGAACAATACACCACAAGCACTGTCCAAATAAACAATGGAATTATTTGTTTGAAAATGACATCAATGACTACGATAAAGAAATTATTATCCCTCCACAAAGAAATATTCCGTCGGAATATGCTAAGCACAAGTTCTTAAAGTTGGGTAAAAGGATAACAGACAAAGTCTAAAACTAGTCATAGAGCTACAGTCAATGTGTCCTTAGTTAAAATGTTTTTAATTAGCATGCTATGAATAACAAAACTAAAAAGTCAATGAACTACTCTCAGCGTAGAAAGTCAATGTACTTCTCCACAGCAAGTGCTACAGAGACAATTTTTTCTACCGTCAAAATTTATATCCTCATTAACGCGAGAGGTGATTTTATACATAATAATCTGGGACATAACTTATTATGGAGTATGCAGCATCAGGAGCTCAAATTTTCACATGCTAAATTAAGAGTGGCTGCATTTAAGAATTATTTCACCTTTCCAGACCTTGACATAGCACCGAGATGGTTCAGCTTTCAGATATCATCCTCATTGTTAAAATAATTTCAACAAATACCAAGAAAAGGACAAAAACAAGAACGGACACTCAGGCAGGAGGCTCGAAACACTAGGCACAAGCGTAATGAACAGGGTTAGGCCTAGGACAGGCGAAGCACTCAGAGTGAGAAAACCTTGAACCTAGGGAATGTAACACTTCCAAAGCCTTTTTAATCACGAGTCATGTTCATCAGAATCATGTATCACAATTAGTAGTTGAATGACAAGACAGCTATGCCAGTCATCACAAAGTGATATCAGAACAACAGCACTACTCAATAATATCCCCAAAAATTCCTGTAGACGCTTATAGGATTGTGTTAAAATGAGGAAAACAGTATATCATACGGCACCAATAATAGACAATGTGAAGGTTCGCTTCTAAAACAACGACGAATGACTGGCAATATAACACAACTAGTACCTGAATACTGTTGCAAACACAGTGCCATAAGACATACTCCCTCCGTCCCAAACTTATGGTTACTAAAATTGGGATGATATTATGAAATAACACATGTCAATAAACTCTTAAAAGTTCAATTTCATGCCTCCCACCCCCCATTAAAGAAAAAAAACTAATTTCATACACTTGTGATGCAATAATAAGGCAATCAAGAATATAAATACCATCACTCAAACACCACCACACACACACACACACACAACTATGAGACATGAGTGAGGAAGGATAGAAGCAACCTACTTCTTTTTATCAATGTCAGGGATGTCACTCCTTTCAGCCTTCTCCACAATCACCTGTAAATGGAACTTAATCAATAAAAACAACACTAACCTAATACACAAATGCAAAGACGTTGCATAACACATTTGCTACATCCTTTTCATTATATAAAGGGCAAAGCGAATCTCACAGGAATTCTATCAGGATACTTCTCTCTGATGCGAGAAGATTCTGCCTGCCTCCTCTCTGAAAATATAAATGAAAAGGTAAGCATTAGGAGAGGAAAATTAACTAAAAAACTCCACCACTAACTACATTTCAATAATGCAACTTCCTACCAACTAAAAGTCTAATACTGAGATGAGACTTTTCTGGTGTACATATCTTAGTGAGGATGATTCAGAAGGGTGAGCATAACTAATCACTATGAGGGAAAATTTAGTAGTATCCAAAGCTTAAAGATTGGCTGGGAAGAAGTGAAGGTGAAAAGATGTGAAAGTGAAAGTAACGAAGAACAAGATCGCCTATAACATTCACACATGATTGCATTAGACAGAGCATCACTAACACTTAGTTTGCTGCAATCCTTTTTGAAATAAATAAATTATGTGAAGTAACTTAACAATTTCATATTGAGCCGTGTAAGTGTACATAACTAAGCATAATTTCAAACTGCAAACCAAAGAATGACGTAACCCTCAATCAGCAATTATGCTCGATAATCAGATGTTTTATACCCAAATTCCATGTCTAAGAGATATTTAAAAAAAAAATACAACCTGCTACAAGCTCACCAAGACCAGGTCAAAAATCACAAATGAATCATAGGCAAGACTACAATGAAAAGCCACAACTTTTCCTAAAAAGTGAGTGGCAATGTCGCAAAACATCATTAATTTCCCCAATACCATGACAAGGAACCGCCAAAGATACTCAGCAAAGAACATAAATTGGATCAAGACAGAGCCCCATTATAAAATTAACCAGGCTAATTTAGCAGACATCGGGAAAAAAAAAAAAAATCATCAGAGAAACATCCTTACCAGAAATTTAACAAACGTAACACAGATACAATTACAAACATGATGGTGTGTCATGATAAATCAGAAAACTTGGCAAACAAACAAACAAACAAACAAACAAAAAAAAAAAACTTACCTAGAGGGTGTTCAAGCTTGAAGGAAGATTTAGCCATAGCAATCTTAGGGCTTTTGTCTCTATCTGAAATTTTTAAACATAGGAAAAACATTACAATAAATCCCACCAAACCTCTATCATTCATTACCTTTATATTAAAGAATTATATCCAGAAAAAGAGTAGAACCAAGAACAAGCGCAAAAGGGTTTCTTTCAAGAATTACCAATCAAGAAAAAAAAATCAGGTGGGCGAATTCCTGATGTAGATTGCGATTGATTGACAGATTTAATTGGGAAAAAAAGGCTTTGGGCTGTCGAAATCAAGAAGAGAGAGAGAGAGAGAGGATTGGGGATATGGGTGAGTATTTAATTGATAAAGATTAGTATTAGGGTTTGTGAATTGATTCAAGCAAGAAATCGAAAGAAGAGATTTTACCTGTTGTACAAGGAATCTATCTCTCTCTCTCTCGAAGTTGCGTGTGCGATTGTTTCAGAAATTTGTGTTTGATTTGATTACGCTATACGTATCTTATGTCAAACGAAGATTATACGGCCACGCGTCCAACTTACAAGCATATCTTAATCAAATTTCATTAGACACCCTGAGATTTAGTCAAACGAGCAAATTCTAGGGGTGGGGTCCCGTTTCGAGTTCCGCAGCTCAAAAATTGAAAAAATTGAAGTACATGCATGTTTACTCGTTTTTTCCCTCTGATCATGAATTTTAAGTCTGTTAATCCATTCGATGCATCGATAAGGCTCACGGCACTCCCGCGTAGCTAAATCGGTCGCTTTTAGGGTTTAAACCAGTCAAAAGGGTTTGTCGGGGGTGCGAGATCGAGGTGTCTACACTACTAATAGTAATAGTTAACTTATATAGTAACTATTATGGTTAACAAATACTATTAATAGTGATAGTTAACTTATATACTCCCTCCGTCCCAGAGTAAGAGTCCTATTTTCTATTTTGGTACATCCCAGAGTAAGAGTCATATTCCTAAAACGGCAAAGAATTTTTACTATTCACCCCACTCATTCTCTCTCATATTTTACTTTTATACTCACAACACCAATCAATTCACTATTCTCTCTCACTCATTCTCTCTCCTACTTTACTTTTACACTCACAACATTTACATCACTTCTAATATTTATTAATAAGCGTGCAAATAAGGGGTAGGACTCTTACTCCGGGACGGAGGGAGTAGTAATTATTATGGTTAACTAATACTATTAATAGTAATAGTTAACTTATATAGTATTCCCTATGTCCCAGAGTAAGAGTCCTACTTTCCATTTTGGTACGTCTCAGAGTAAGAGTCATATTCCTAAAATGGCAAAGAATCTTTACTATTCACCCCACTCATTCTCTCTCCTATTTTACTTTTATACTCACAACACCAATCAATTCACTATTCTCTCCCACTCATTCTCTCTCTTACTTTATTTTTACACTCACAACATTTACATCACTTCCAATATTTATTAATAAGCGTGCAAATGAGGGGTAAGACTCTTACTCCGGGACGGAGTGAGTAACTATTATGGTTAACTAATACTATTAATAGTAATAGTTAACCTATATAATAACTAATATCTTTAACTAATATTATTAACTAATAAAAAGAATATCAAAAGTCACGTAAAGTTTAAGGTGGTGATGACATGGCTTCACCAAAAGCAACATTTACGAAAAAATGTCTACGTGGCGAATACACATCCCTCCACCTCAGCTTTTAATATATATAGATTTCATTGTCTTGCCCTCCCCAAGTTTTTATTATTATTATTATTAAAATAAAAAAGTTTACATTATTTTTTTAGGGTAAATTGCAATTTGGTAACTTAAGTTTTACACACAGTTGCAGTGCACCACCCAAGAGTTAAATCATGCAAATAGGTAACTTGTGTTTGTATTTTTTTGCAATCCGGTATAAAAACGTATAAAACATTATTGATGGACTGGAAGTCATGTGCTATTCACATGACTATTTAAAGGGCATTATAGTCATTCACGAACAAATTTTAAGGGCATAAATGTCATTTAATCATTAAAAACTCCCAAGTCTTCACCAACATGCATACCACCACCAAACCGCAAGCACTACCCCTAAACTGCCACCGGCGCCACCAAACACCATCGCCCACCACCGGCCACACACCACCGACTGTCAACACCGTGACCGGCATTACCATGCCTTCGTCACCACCAAGGTCACTACAAAAATAAGCTTACTGAAATCAACGTCAAAATCAAAATCAAATCAAAAGATTAGGGATTAAAAAACAACAACAAATGCAATTAACACCCACAAGTTAGGAGAAAAATAAAATAAAATACGGAAACAAAATTAGGGAAAATTATGAAACCAAAAAACAAACCATTTGGATTTGAATTCTTTGATTTAAATGGAAGTCGTTATGCTGTCCTATTTAGAGTCCATAAATCCGAAGAAATTAGGGTTGTCTTTTGAATTTCAGATAAATTAAGGATATCGAAGAAAGTAGGGTTTAAGAATTTGGTGGTATTTTCAGGTTTTTGGGGTTCATTAACATTGTGAACAAGGAGTAGTGGGATGGTGAGGCAGATGGATTTGATTTTTCAGGGATTATAGAACAGAGAGAGGGTTTCGATTTTCTTTTCTAGTAACACATTTCGATTTCTAGGTTGTGGGGTAGAGTGGAGGAAAGCGGATAGAAAGGAAGATAGCAAGAGGGCGGTGGGGATGGCTGGATTTTGATCGCCGCCGAATAGTCACACTGGCGGCGCTGTTGAACAAGAAGCGAGAGAGACGAAGAGTCGGACTAGGTGGTTATTAGGAAGGGAAGGGGTTATTTGTAAATTTACATTTTTCCTTAAGACCTTTTAACTTTGATAATTAGTTTTGGTATCTTTAGTTTAATAGTAACTCTCTTCGTCATATACTTATCGCTACTTATTCTCGTTTTGGTCATCTCATACTTATTTCTACTTACCTAAAATGCTCAATTTTCTCTCTCCTACCCACTCACAATAATTATCCACTAACTTACTTTCTCTCTCGTACCCAATCACAACACTTACTTTTCCAACATATTTTTTTAATCCCCGTGTATTCTCATTTAATAGCAATAAGTATGAGACGGAGGGAGTATACTTTAAAGAATAATACTAGGGGCACAAAAAAGTCACAAAAACTTGCTCACAAAATCCTAGGTGTAATGATGTTATTGGTGTTTTTAATTAGAGTGTGGCGGGTCCATTATCGATATAACCAATAAAATATCGTCACCTCATGTTGTGAGCAAGATTTTGTGATATTATTTTGTGCCCCTAGCATTGCTCTACTTTAAATGATGAAATTACCCATTAAAAGGTCATGTGAATGACACATGGCTTCTAAGCTGTCAATTATTTAACGCCTTCATTAGTTTTTATACTGGATTGCTAAAAAAAAATACAAACTTAGGACACAAATCTTCTTAAAAATTACAAACCTAGGATACCAATCTATAGGTTTTAACTCTTCGGTGGTGTCACTACAAGAAAAATAGCTTTTACTGGCATTGATATAGGTGGCATTAAGAAAAAATTACCACAATATGTATATTTACTGGCAGTTAAAAATAGTGGCATTGAAGAATTTAGATTTAGTGGCATTTAATAATTCTAGTGACATTGTGAATTGCCATTATATCATCATTAAATGTCACTATTTCCCTTAGTGGCATCGATAGAAATGGCATTAGGCTATTGCCACTGGCAAAGAAAATGTCACTTAATTGCAATTAAGTGGCATATTTGAATGCCTCTAAAGCCCATACTTCTTGTAGTGTGTACTGCAACTATGTATGGTTGAATGAATTGTGTGGTGGAAAATGAAGAGAGAGAATGAGTGGGTGACTTAGATTGAATATAAAATTATAAAAAGAATGCCATTTTAGGGAGTCTCAAGTGAAGTAGGACGGACCAAAATGGAAATAAGTCTCAAGTGAGGTGGGACGGAGGGAGTATGTAAGTTAACTAATAATATGTATAACCTTAGTTAACCATAATAGTTACTATATAAGTTAACTTTTATTATTAACACTATTAGTTGATTACAATAGTTGTTATATATATTAACTATTACTATTAATAATATTAATTAATCAAATCTTATGTCTCATGAAGTCATGTCAGCATTGGCCCTACAACTAAGAGGTTATTCATTTTTCTCATTCTTAGCTAATAGTATTAGATTATCTTATTAGTAACTATATAGGATACTATTATCTTTAATTTATTATTTTAAAATACTATAAAAGACTAATTCTACTTATAGGCATCTTCTATAGATTTTTTTTTGGTACAGAGGCATCTTCTATAGATGCAAAACTCATATATATAATCTAGAATAGAGAATGAAAGGTCAAAAGTTAATACTAAATTTATTGTGAGCAATCATTTGTTCATTAATAATTAATTTTAATATATTATTAAATTTTGAAGGAATTTCAATAGTCATATTGATAATCCATAACATCAAATTAACAAAATCAAACTATTATGATTTAAGCAATTACCACTTCAGTTACAATTATATGTTATAAAATTTCAAAGGTTGGGAACATGTTAAGGATCATGAAATTTACATCGAATGTATAACAAAATCTTCAATGAATGAACCATTAGAGTTTACGTTCATCTAAAAATAAACCAAATATGGTATATTAAGTTGAATCTCTACATATAAATGAATGGTCTCATTGAGTTTTGATAAACGGCTTAAACGTTATCGAAAAGACTTTTGATTGTTCACTCTCCTCATACTTCAACGTTATTGGCTTGCAAGTCATCACCATTTCTTATAATGAAATTCAAATAGATAACTTCTCAAAGATATGGGTAAAAAGGGAAAAGCTTCTCCTACTATAAAATTTCAAGTTGTCATTTGTTAAGTGTATCTCATTTTCTTTTTGAACTCGATATCTAAGGAAAATTAGTTTCTAATCGTTATCATCCCATTCCCTTATGTGCTTCCAATCCATTACCGCACGGGCTAAATTACTAGTTGTACAAATAGCTAGTGGAATGCCTAACTTATCCACCATAACAATGAACAACGAATGAAACCAATGGTGTTATGCGGCACAATGACACCAATATAACAACCATCCCTTAAAGCTTTAAATACAACCGAAATGAAAGTTCACGTTTCAAGTCTCAATTGCTACTCCCTCCGATCAAAAATAACTCTCATTTTTAGATAAAATTTTTGGTAAAAAATAACTGTCGGTTTTAGATAAAAAAAAAAAAAAAAAAAAAAAACATTAAAATTCCTCTTTTATCATTGCTTTGGAAATTGTTACACATTATTGATTAGTTTATTGTGTGAAGTAATGTAAGAGATTTGAGTAATAAAGAGGGGTAAAATTGACACTTTCATTATTAATAAGTGATAGTTATTGCATTTTTTAATACTTGTAAAATGATAAAAAAAAAAAAAAAAAAATGACAGTTACTTTGAATTGGATGGAGTAACTATTAAACCTATACTCTATCTGTTACAAGAAAGTTGCAACATTTTGCCATTAGGGATATTTCACAAAAGTTGCAACAATCCAAAAATGAAAGCTTTTTATTACTTTTATAATCATCCACTCATTCTCTCTCTTCCTCACAACCACTCATTATTCTCCACTCATTCTCTTTCCACCCCCACTAATTCTCTCGTTTCCTCTCTACCTTTCATTCTTAATATAATATTATATCCTTAATTTCCCAATTCCAAACTAAATGTTTCAACTTTTCTGAAACAGATGGAGTACACGATTCTCTCTCTATATATGCAAGGCGAAAGTGAGTATCCCACATCTGAATTGCTCACTGTTTCCCTCCACAAGCTTCTTCTCTAGCACCACTTCTGGTCCAGTTCACAATTTTTTCACGTTCTCGGGTACAAGACCAAAAAGTATAATTCGTGTGTTCCTAAACTACAACACCCATAATATAAAGTCGGTAAATATAAAGTCACAAAAGACCTCACTTTTTTTATCCATTATTTTGTAAACTTTTTTTGTGCCTCTGACGTGACATTGTATAAAATCCGATCATCAATTGGTGGATCCATGAATTGGAAAATCGTCAAAGCGTTATGAAAAAGGGCCAAAATTACACAATGATACAATATTAGTTGAGGAAAACTTGTATGAGACGGTCTCACACGGTGAGACGGATCTTGTTGAGAGAGGAAATGGGCTTACCCATCCCCGCCCATAAGGGGGCAAACCATTTACTCTCTCATCAAGATCCGTCTCACGTGTGAGGCCGTCTCACATAAGTTTTTGTCATATTAGTTTAATTTAATGTCTGAAAATTAATTGGCCCATCTAAGTCCTGTACTCCCGTCTCATTTTATTAAAGAATTCAACATTAAAATTGGAGAGGACCAACTCACTAGGGGCAGAAATAAATCAACCCAAACAAGTGGTCCACACCACACCTCAGTCTTCAGATGTTTGTTGGCTAATTTAATACTCACCTCGTCCCAAAATAAATATACCAAAATAAATATCGCAATTAACTGATCTAACATTAAAAAAAATGTTTTACTTCTTTATGTATTAAATTAATAATTGTAATATTGTACAAAACTTTTTTTCTAATTTAAGAATGAAACATTTATTTTAAAACAAATAAAATAGAGAATACGACATTTATTTTGGTGGGAGAGAGTAGTACTACCTCACTCTGTCCTCCATTGGAATCTCGGTCTGCAGCAGGAACATGGTATTAAATGGTTGAATTACAGAAATAGAAGGAAGGACAGAGAAAAATGGGTGCAGTATTATTCTGGGCTGGACCATTATCATCATCCTCATCATCAATCAAATAAGAACCCTTATGAGAAATCAAGAACATGGTGAAGAGAGAGAGAGAATGGGGGGGGGGGGGTATGCAAAGAAAATTAAGAGAGGTAAAAGTTAGGCAAAACTGCACAAAAAATCACTCAACTATGACCACTTTGGGTATTTGGTCACTAAACTAATTTCCTTTTGAAACAACACATCCAACTAAGAGTTTATTGAATCGAAAGTCACTATCACTAACACCGTTACAATTTTTTTTCGTTAAATAGTCATGTGCCAATGCACATGACTTTTTATCAAGGGTATTTTCGGTACAAAAATATTTTTCTTTCCTCTTCAAGATAGAACTCAGATCTGGGATTGTTGGGATTTTTTTCCATAAACCCAAATTCAAAATCAAACACACACAATAATGAATCAAATGTGAAACTTTCAGATCTAAGAATGTGGATGAAGACCTATAGAACAAATAAAGAACAAATCTTGAGGTAGAACAAATAAAGAACAAATAAAGTGAAAATTCATTTTACCCATTTACTCTCTCTCTCCTCCTTGCATTTTTCAAGTCTGTTTGCAGCTCTTCTTATTCCGGCAACGCCAACATCTCCGGCGAATCCCATGGCTCCTTCTCTCATCACTTTTTGTCCGATTTAGTATCAGGATCTGGGTCGTCTACTCAATCCGAGCATGGACCCACTTTTTCAGTCGGATTTGACTACATTCTGAGGGCAGGTTAACCAACTTTCCCTCTCTTCGTTTTTCCGGCGACAATTCCGGTGAGTTCTTGAACTTCGTGTTCATGTCACTTTTACTCAAATTAATCCATAAATATTGCTCCTTTTATATTTTCGAGTGTAACCTAGGAATTTTTGACAGATTCAACTCTTTGTGCACTTACGGTGAGTTCTTGAACTTCGTGTTCATGTCACGAAGGGAGTGCAGATCTGTTGTCCCTTTTGTGATTTTGGCTGGCCGGAATGTCGCCGGCGGTACGAATTGGCGGAGGCAGAGAACGAAGGGGAGAAGAAGAGGAAAGAGCATGTGTGGATTTAATTTTCTGGGTTTAATTTGTGGTTGTGGTGGTGGGTGGTTTGATTGAAGAGGGAAGAAAAATATTTTTGTACCGAAAATACCCTTGATAAAAACTCATGTGCATTGGCACATGACTATTTAACGAAAAAAATGTAACGGTGTTAGTGATAGTGACTTTCGATTCAATAAACTCTTAGTTGGATGTGTTGTTTCAAAAGGAAATTAGTTTAGTGACCAAATACCCAAAGTGGTCATAGTTGAGTGATTTTTGGTGCAGTTTTGCCTAAAAGTTATACTTTCGTTATGAACTTTAGTCGTTTTTAAAATGTCTCATTGGACTACTTTTTTTTTTGTTGGTGTGTGTGTGTGGGGGGGGGGGGGGGGCGGGGGTAAACTGCATATTGGTACCTGAGTTTGTGTCATGTTTGCAATCCCCAACTTGTGAGTTTAATTGTGCCAATCAGGCATCTAAGTTTGTCAAATTTTTGCAATGTGATGAATAAGCTAACTTTTCGTTATTTTTTGACGGACTTAAACACATGTGCCTTGCGCATGACCTTTGAGAAAGGCAATCTGTCAATCCGAAAATAAAGAAAAAAGACCATGAAGTATACATGAAAGATTTGAGAAATCAAATTACCCTTGACAAAAAACAAAAAAAAATGCCAAGAAAAAAGAAAATAACCAACAAACTCCAAAACATAGAACTCTTACTTCCCTATTTCCACCAGCCACACCATCTTCTCCGGCCGACCAACAGTTCCCTTCACCCACCACCCTTACCCTATAACCCACCCCCAACCAGATGTGTGTTTAAGCAGATTCGCGTCATCCTATCCCCTCCCCTCCAAGCCACGCCGTCCTACGCACACGCCACCCACGCACATCCTCAATGAGTAGCTCCGCCTCTGCTTCTCAGTACTATCCCTTGCCCTTGCCGCTCCGTCAGCAATGTCGTTCTTGCCATCTCAGTCGTATGCTTTAAAATTATCGGATCTGGTTTTGAAATCTTTAGTCTTACTCCTCTCTCTCTCTCTCTCTCTCTCTCTCTCTCTCTCTCTCTTTCTTTACAAATTTGATTTTGAAATCAGATCAAAGTTTGGCGTGTTAGGGTTGAGAATCGAGAGAGATGGAAGGTGAAAGGGAGTGAATCGCGTTGTCGGGCTTGGAATGGAGAGTTGGGGTTGGGAATGGAGAGAGATGGTGGTGGTGGTGTTAAGGGTGGTGATGGTGGTGGTGGTGCTAGGGTGTAGGGGTAGTAGTGATGGTGCTAAGGATTTTGTTTCTTAAATTTTGAATTTTATTATTATTATTTTTTAAAATATTAATTGCTTTATTTTGACTTAAATTTAAAATTTTAATTTTATCTTGAAGCTTGAATATCTAATATTTAAGAATATATTTTATTTTCTCAACTTTGAAAGTATTTTCTCAAATTTATATTTAAAATTAATATTAATGTGTATGCATGATAATGTTTACACATTTAATTTATGTTCAAATAAGTGTATGAGATATGTAAATTTTCTGATTTTCCCCTATTTTTAAAAACTTGCAGTTGACCCCCTCAGTAAACACGTGGCTTGCACAGCTTCCAGGAATTGACAAGATTGTCCTTCTCAAAGGTCATGTGCGATGCACATGTGTTTAAGTACGTAAAAAATTAACGAAAAGTTAGTTTATTCACCACATTGCAAAAATTTGACAAAGTTAGGTGCCTGATTGGCACAATTAAACTTCCAAGTTTGGGATTGCAACCGTGACACAAACTCAGGTCACCAATATGCAATTTGCCATTTTTTTCTCATTGAACTTTCAAAATTTTCAAAATGTGGTCAATTCGTCAATAAATTTGCTAAAAATTTAACAAAAGTTAGCCACATGACCTCACATGACTAATTTCGTTAAACACAGTCTAGCGTTAATGGTTTTTTGGGGGATTTAATTTGTCATCTTCCTATAAAATGACATTTTACATTAATTAATTTGTAGTATTCAACATACATGTCAACAACGTTAACATATCAGTTGACAAATTAATGATCATTAGTCACATGGCCAAATTGCGTTAGGTTTTTAGCAAATTTATCAACAGAGTAAACAAATTTTGAAAATAGTGAAAATTCAATTTGAAAAAATAATTGTTCAATTGAAAACATTTTGAAAAAAGGCTAAAATTTAATAATGAAATTATGACTTTTGCCAGTAAGTAAGAGATGCAGATTCTGGCTTTAGTAAGATGCATGTTGCACTTATTGTTTATGTTCACTCTGTTTGCTTTGGTACAAGTCACCAACTAGTCTACATGTACTGCTCATCAGTATTCAATTTCTTGTTCATGCCTCATCTGTCTCTCTACTCCATCCATTAATGATCATCATCGATATCTCTCTTTCATTTGATTCTCTGCTTTTTATAGATAGGACATGGTACTAGTTATTGTTGTAATTCAAATTCTAGGATGACCAATAAACAGTTACTCCATTCATCCCATCCGAATTTGGATTTTTTGGTTGGGCACGGGGATTAAGGAGGGAGAAAGTGGCGGTAGAGAATAATGAGTGGAAACTTATTGTGAGTGTGAATGTGGGTCCCATTAAATAGAACACTTCCATTTTTTGGGTGTACTAATTCGAATGAGACATCCAAAATGAAAATTTATCCTAATTCGAGTAAGAAAGATGGAGTATTTTGACTTTTGATCACACAAAAAATGTTTTCAGTTTTGGTGAGGTGTACGTTTGAGATTGAGCCATATCAGCGAGGTCAGTAGGTATGTGCGGTAGATTTGTTTGCTTGAGATAATGCTTCACAGACCCCGTAAAATTGTCAGCCCTATTTTGCAACGCCGTTGAAGATTTTATGTGGCCAAATGTAAACCACAAGTTTTAAAAAAACACCAATGTAAATAATTTTTTTTTTTTAAAAACATTGATTTTGGATCCGTCAAGTACAAAATAAGTGAGTTAATTAAGTTCATGGAATACACGTGAAATGAGTTATTGTGATTCAACAAGTCCTTGTTGCCGTTGGTGTGACTCACTCTTATGTCTTCTGGACAAAGAGGAGAGACAGGACTACTTACTCATATGCCTATGTTTTCTTTTGAGGAAGTTTTGTGTCACACGTGAGACGAATTTCGGTTAGAGAGGAAATGAGTTTACCCCACCCACTCATAGGGGAGGCAAACTATCTACTCTCTCAACGAGATCCGTCTCACTTGTGAGGCCGTCTCACACAAGTTTTTATCTTCTCTTTTAGTTCCAATTTTAAGGCTAGTTCAATATTACTCCCTATGTCCCATTTTAAGAGTCAAAAATTTCTTAAAAGGGCCTCCCATTTTAATTTAAGAGTCAAAAATCCAAAAATGGAATATGTCATACTCACAACAATTATCCACTAACTCTTCTTTACCCCACTTTCTCTCTCCTACTCAACTATTAACACTCACAACACATCATCATTTTCTTTATTCTTGAACTCACCCATTTTTTTACTCTTAAAATGGGATGGAGGGAGTACTCCGTACGTATAAGCCAAAAGTTTCCACTGAATCATGTAGGAAATAGGATTAATCCATAATATTTTTGTTACTTTAAACTTTTCACAAATTTTATAAAAGACAATTAGTGTTACAATTTCATGATCAAACTACTAAGGTTATCATTATTATTGCCCTTCTCCTAGATTACTTGACTCATTTTAAGACCGGTGTAACATATTGGCTATTTAGAATTGTACTAAAAAAATTGCTCCCTTCAATTCAAAATAAATACCGGTTTGGAAGTTATATTTTAGCTCAAAATATTTGTCATATTTTAGTTTAAAAAACATTTATATCAAAATTTTACTCTGATATTGAAACTTGTTCTATTATATTGATTGTACTTTTTTTTAGTAAAGTAATGAATGAGAGAAAAAAAAAAAATTCACCAAAGAGCTCTAGCTCAAGCGGTATCTGGTGTTAGCTTCTCATGCGGAGGTCAGGAATTCGAATCCTATTAAAGAGATTTCAGTTAGCTTATCTTTAAGCCTAGTTGTAGCCTAATTACATTATGAATTAATATAAATAAAAAAACACCTATTGCCTACTACTCCTTTTCCATCCAACATAATACTCCCTCCATCCTAGAATGGCAGTCCCCACTATTCAACTATTTTAGTTATTGATTTTTCTTTCTATTAATATTTTTGATGCTGTAAAAAATCACATTAGCACCATGGTTCTTTTAAGAATAAGAATGATGCAAGTGAGGTGATGAGTATTATTTGTCGTGAATAGTTTAGAAACTTAAGTGATATTTAACATTCAGTTTTAGAAATGAAACCAACTTTGTGAGACAGGTAAAAATAAAAAGAGAGTCTATCATTTTGAGACAGAGGAAGTATTCAAATGTCTATTTTATCCTTACAATAAAACTTGTTCTATACTATTAATGTGAAACCCCCGTCCCACATCAGAAAGATATGGGCTTTGATTGTGACATATAAGCCTCTATTATACTACCATTGAGCACCAATAACAACCATGGACTTTTGGATGGGCATTTGGTAAGTCAAATTGACCCAGTTTTGTGCTCAGTACCACAGTTATTCGCCACGTGGACAATTTTTGCTAAAGGTTGCTTTTGGTGAAGCCATGTCATCACCACCTTAAACTTTAAGTGACTTTTGATATTCTTTTTATTAGCTAATAATATTAGTTAAAGATATTAGTTATTATATAGGTTAACTATTACTCCCTCTGTCCCTAAATGAGTGTCCATTTTCAAGAAATCTTTGTCCCTAAACGAGTGTCTTTTTTTTAACATAACTTTCTCCCTAAACGTTTTTTTTCGAAAAAAATTTCACCGGTTTCTTTATACGTGCAAAACTAAAGGTTTGGAAAGGAGATTACAAGATTATATATGAATCGTTGTTACCAAATTGTTCAAAAATTTGAGATTTTCAGTGTCCCTTAAAATGAAATTTGGACACTCATTTGGGACAGAGGTAGTACTATTAATAATATTAGTTAACCATAATAGTTACTATATAAGTTAACTATTACTATTAATAGTATTTGTTAACCATAATAGTTACTATATAAGTTAACTATTACTATTAGTAGTATTAGTTAACAATGTTAGTTACTATATAAGTTAACTATTACTATTAGTAGTATTAGTTAACAATAATGATAGTTACTATAAAAGTTACCATTAATAGTATTAGTTAACTATTATAGTTATTATATATATAAATATAAGTTAACTAATACTATATATAACAATAGTTAACCATAATAGTTACTATATAAGTTAACTTTTATTATTAATATTATTAGTTAAATATAATAGTTATTATATATATTAACTATTATTATTTAAAATATTAATTAACTAAATGTTACATCTCATGAAGCGATGTCAGCATTGCCTCTACAACTAAGAGGCTATTTATTTTTCTCATTCTTAGCTAATAGTATTAGCTAATTTTATTATTAACTATATAGGATACTATTGTCTTTAATTTATTATTTTAAAATACTAAAAAAATACTAATTCTACTTATAGTCATTTTCTATAGATGCAATACTCATATATATAATCTAGAATATAAAATTGAAAAGTTAAAAGTTAATACTAAATTTATTGTGAGCAATCATTTATTCATTAATAATTAATTTTAATATATTATTAAATTTTGAAGGTTTCCAATAGTCATATTGATAATCCATAACACTAAATTAACAAAATCAAACTATTATGACTTAAGCAATTACCACTTCAGTTACAATTATAGTTCATAGAATTTTAAAGGTTGAGAACATGTTAAAGATCATGAAATTCACATTGAATGTATAACAATATCTTCAACGAATGAACCACTAAAGTTTACGTTTATCTAAAAATAAATCAAATATGGTATATTAACTAATCTCTACACATAAATGAATGGTCTCATTAATTTTTGATAAATGACTTAAACTTTATCGAAAATATTTTTGATTGTTCACTCTTCTCATACTTCAATGTTATTGGCTTGCAAGTCAACCCAAATTTTTTATACTTAAATTTAAACAGATAACTTCTCAAAAACATGGGTAAAATTATCATTTGTTAGGTATATCTAATTTTCTTTTTGAACTCAATATCTAAAAAAAAATAGTTTACTAATCTTTGTCATCCCATTCTTTTATGTGCTCTCAATCCATTACCGTGCGGAGAACGGGCTAAATTACTAGTGGTAAATAAAAGTAACCACTATTTTGAACTGAACAGTATATGGCCTCGCCAGTGTCCACTTTTAAACAATTGAATAGTTCATTTTCTAAATAAACTATCCCTAATTAACATCTATATTCAAGAAAATACTAAATTAATTTTCGTAATTAATCCTCGTATCGTATCCCAATGTCTACTTATAATTCTACAAACCTATTAAGGTGGATGGTAATAATATTTTTGTAAATATGTTTTAAAAAAAATACTAAAAGTCAATTTTATGTTTTGTAAAATAAAAAATGAACATTCTTTTGAGAGAGAATGTGTAGTTTTTTTTTAAAAAAAAACAAAAAATTAAAAATAACACAAATTTTTCAAAGAATAATTAACTATATCTTTGTTTTGGGGATTGGTTGTTGTAATTTTAGAAGTTTTTGGTTTGCTACTCTCTTCGGTTCAAAAAAGTTGTTGCTATTCTATTAACTTGGAATGATCATGAAAAAGTTAACGATAGTCAATCAAATTGGTAACCAAAACAAACCAAAGTTGTATGGTGCATTCGGAAAGAATGAATCGCTCCCAATTGACCATTTGAATAAAACAAAAACACTTTTAAGGAGCGAAAGCGAACCAACTACTATTTAATTTCATGAATTTTAAGAAAACAAGATATTACTACAATTTATTGAAGAAAATATTAAGTTTTTTTTATTATTAATTTTCTTTCTTTCTCCTTCATTAATTAATTAAAAAAATACAATAAATTTTAATATAACGAATAAAAGTGAACATATGAATGCTTTTAACCCAAAAAAAAAAAATGACAAGACATAAACTTGTATGAGAACACCATGACCCACAGGCAATTTTTTTTTTATTATTTTTTATTTTTTTTATTTTTTCGGTTTGCCAAAAGTAATAGTTACTACAACTAAATGTAACAAACGTGTTACTTATATGTAACAGTTTGTATACATAAAAGTAATACATATATATATACAGAAAAGTAACAGTGTTTTTTTTAATGTTTTCTTCGTTTGCCAAAAGTAATACTTATTACAACTAAAATGTAACGAACGTGTTACTTATATGTAACAGTGTTTATACATAATTGTAACACATATTTATAAAAAAGTAATAATTCAATCATTTACACTTTAGAACTAAAAACACTTGTGTTAGTAACATTGTAAAAATAAGAAAGTAACAATTTTTATAAACGATTGTTACATTTTACTTATATAATTGTTAGAGCAATAACAAGACTTGATAAGAAAAGCGAGCGATCACAAGAACACCAATTTACGTGGTTCACCAACTTGGCTACGTCCACGGGGAGGGGAGAGAATATTATTATCAATCTGGAGAAACGATTACAAGATCTCACTATTTCTGCTACACGAATTTTGATCACAAAATTCCTAACTGTGCAACTGTAGAATTACAGACCTTGCTCTGAGCACTCTAATAATTTGTCTATGACAATCTGAGGTGTGATTTTAATCTAAACTACCTGCATCTATTTATACTAGTAAAGTTTATCTCAAAATCTCTTAGGAACTTGGAAACCTAGTCCAAAACTGACTTGGAAACCTTCCTTCTGCGCTCTGTCCCGGAATTACGAAATCTCTCTGTTGTTTAATCCTTTAACTCGGCGTCCCAAATTCAAAGGCATTAACCCAACAATCTCCACCTTGACTTTGATTCTCCATGACAACAAACCTTTTCTCCCCCCTCGCCTCTTCTGCTATCTAATAGCTGCGAACAATCTGCAAATCCAAACAATGTTGGAACTTGCTTCCCGTCACGAGTTTTGTGAACATGTCTGCAGGGTTGTGCGCCGTCCCTACCTTCACCTTTACCCGTTTCTCATCCCTTAGGAAATGATATCTAACATCAATGTGCTTGGTTCTCTCATGATGAACCCCAAGATTGCTGATCAATCCCTTCAACCATATTCCTTCCTTAGCGGACTCTGTCAATGTCACGTATTCTGCCTCTGTTGTAGACAACGTCACTGTCGTCTGCAATCTAGCCTTCCAACTGACAACTGACCCACCAAGCGTGAACACGTATCCGGTCTTCGATCTTCTTGTATCAACATCACCCAAATCTGAGAAACCCTTGACTGCACATTCTGTCCCATCTCCACAGACGAGTCTGACGTCGCTAGTGTGCACTGTAGTATACATCAAACTACCAACTGTACTAGCACAGGATACTAGAGCCATATACTCTTTCTCCTCAACCGATTTGGGCTCAAACGCGACTGTTTGTGCATTCACTACACCCGGAGTGTCTATAGCCTCAGCTGTTGACCTACCAAACCTCTCTGAAACTTTCTTGATGTATCTTTTCTGGGATAAGAACAGTTTCCGTTTGGCTCTGTCTCTATAGATCTCCATGTCAAATCTCTTGTACCACTGCCTAGGCGATTGCTTCAATCTACAAACTTGATCTTCCTTACCAGGAACTTGGAATCCTTCCGAATCTGTCATGTATATCTCTCCTTCTATTGCTAGCAACACTCCGATCGAAGTGTGTCTGACCACTGTTGAGAAGATCCCATTGTAGTCCACCCCCTCTCTCTGTGTGAAACCCCTTGCAACATCTCGAGCTTTATACTTGACCCAGGAGACATCCTTTCCCTTTTCTTGAAGATCCACATGCAAGTCACAATCTTCCTGCCTTTTGGCCTTGTGGTCAACTTCCAAGTCTGATTCATGTGAAGAGACTCCATCTCATCACCCATAGCCGCATACCTCTGAGATGACTCTGAACATGTATCTGCTTTATTGAAAGTAGAAGGTTCCGTAAGAACGGGCTCCACTTCCTCAGCAACCAGCAGTGCATAAGACACCAAGTCTTCAAATCCATTCCTAAAATTAGCTCTTCTAGACCCTCCTTGTGCTAACCCATGTTCTTTAGGAGCTGAACTTGAACTTTCTGGTGCTTCAGTCTTTATCTCTGTTGGTGAATCCTGATAAACATCTGACTGTGGGACAACTAACTCTTCAGTATCTTGTTGCTCCACCTGTTTATCAACACCGCCAACACTTGAAACAATCATAGATTTACCAGTCCATACCTCATAGGGAACTTTGAGGCCAATACCGGTATGAAGTCCATGATTAATCAAGTAACATGTTGTACTAAGCGCTTCTGCCCAGAAACGTTTAGACAACGCTGCATTGGAGAGCATGCACAACGCTCCCACAAGCCATGTCTGATTCATTCGTTCTGCTACACAATTCTGCTGTGGCGTGCCTCTGCTGGTGAGGTGTCTAGAAACCTCCACCTCTCTGCAAAACGAATCGAACTCAGTACTGCAGAACTCCAAACCATTATCTGTCCGGAGCTTCTTGATCTTCTTCTCTGTCTGGTTCTCCACTACTGTCTTCCAGTCCTTGAAATTCCTTAGGACCCCATTCTTGTGCTCCATGATAACCACCCAAGGCCTCTTTAAGATCTCTGTTAGTCAACTCATGCATCTCTCGAGTGCTCATGTGACCGAGCCTGATGTGCCACAGCTTAGACATATCTCCCTCGTTCACCTCTTCTGATGCAGCCATAGTCGACTCTGAAAGCGTCTTTCCTTGGAGGAAATACAAGGAGCCCCGCTTAAGGCCTTTCAGCATCACTTCTGAACCGTTACAGACACTAACTGCTCCACCTTTACCTTTGAAACTGAACCCTTTGCTGTCTAACTGACTAAGAGAAATCAGATTTTTCGTCATAAGCGGAACGTGTCGAACCTCGTTCAAAGTGACAACCCTACCATCATGAGTCCTAACCTTGATCGAACCAATACCGACAACCCTGCAGACTGTACTGTTGGCCATGCTTATATCACCGCCAACTATCTGCATATAACCGATAAACCATTCTCTCCTAGGACTGATATGGTAAGACGCTCCTGAATCAAGAATCCACGCATTAGATGCGCATGCTGATTCTGATGTTACTAGAGCATAATCCTCATCTGAACTGCAATCTCTGGCCGTCATGGCCTCTGCTGTGACTGGTGCCTTGCCTTGCTTCCTTCTGGGACAGTCGAACTTCCAATGTCCCTTCTCTTTGCAGAAATTACAGATATCCCCAGGTTTCGGACCCTTCTTGTGTGAAGAATTACCTTGATTGTTCTTCCTCCCACTAGAACCCCTGCTGTTGCTACTACTAGCAACCAAACCTGATGACTGGGTACCTGCCTCATTCCCACTCGCCTTTCGGCGCAATTCCCTCGTCATGAGAGAAGTTTTCACTTCCTCTAGAGAGATCCCATCTTTACGGTTTATGCACGAATCGACATAATGTTCATAAGACATAGGTAAAGATACTAAAAGCTGCAAGGCTGCATCCTCGTCATCAACAACTACTCCTATATTACGCAGTTCAAGTAATGCAGAAGTAAATCTGTTAAGATGATCATTTATGGGCGTACCTTCAGTCATACGACAATCATATAGCTTCTTCTTCAGGTATAACTTGTTGGTCAATGAACGTGTCATGTACATATCTTCCAACTTTAACCAAAGATCACTTCCGGAGTCTGTTCCTGCAACATTGGTTAGGATCTCATCATCCAACTGTCTGATGATCTTGGCGTGAGCCTTCTGATCTAACTTCTTCAATGCCGCCACCTCCTTCGCTGCTGCTATCTTGTCCTTCTTTGACTGTTCTGCTGTACCTTCTGTGGTGACTGCCTTACCCTTGGGATCCTTACGATCCCTGATTGCAATCTCCAACGGTTCCCATAAATCTTTGTCTACAAACAAAGCCTTCATCTTGATCCGCCAGAGAGAAAAACTATTCTTCCCATTGAACTTGTCGATCGAATCTGCTCCTTGACCCATCTTCTTGTTCTCTGCAGCGGAATCCCTGAATCTCTAACCACGAACCAAAGCTCTGGTGCCACTAAGAGAAATCGCAACAAGAAACTCCAAACGCATACAATTGAAGACAAAACACCAGAAGCTTCTGTCCGGATACAATTTCGGATGCTACAGATATCAAAATCCAATCTCCACCGTTCAGATCGAAGATCTATGAGTCCCGAAGCTACTCACCGAAAATCAGCACGATCCAACGGTGAACGAATGTGCTACACCTTTTTCTTCACTGCTGCGCTGGATAAAAACGGACCAGAAACTGCTACCTTGTTTTTCTTCGATCTTGGATCTCTTCCGTCGATGCTAATTCTCCTTTTCAACCAAGCTCTGATGCCACTTGTTAGAGCAATAACAAGACTTGATAAGAAAAGCGAGCGATCACAAGAACACCAATTTACGTGGTTCACCAACTTGGCTACGTCCACGGGGAGGGGAGAAAATATTATTATCAATCTGGAGAAACGATTACAAGATCTCACTATTTCTGCTACACGAATTTTGATCACAAAATTCCTAACTGTGTAACTGTAGAATTACAGACCTTGCTCTGAGCACTCTAATAATTTGTCTATGACAATCTGAGGTGTGATTTTAATCTAAACTACCTGCATCTATTTATACTAGTAAAGTTTATCTCAAAATCTCTTAGGAACTTGGAAACCTAGTCCAAAACTGACTTGGAAACCTAGTCCAAAACTGACTTGGAAACCTTCCTTCTGCGCCCTGTCCCGGAATTACGAAATCTCTCTGTTGTTTAATCCTTTAACTCGGCGTCCCAAATTCAAAGACATTAACCCAACAATAATAACTAGGGGTGTAAATGGTTCGGTTTGGGGGTATTTACGGACCGAACCACTAGTCATCGGTTTGTGAAAATTTCAAACCGAACCGAACCATGAAAAATTTCAAACCGAACCAAACCAAACCGCTATGGCTTGGTTCGGTTTGGTTGAAACCGCGGTTTAATTACGTGGTTCAAACTATGGTTTAGACTACGGTTCAAATCACGATTTAAACCACAACTCATTATTACATTTGTTTTAATTTTCTGTGATCACGGAGGAAGTGCGAAAGGTGTGGATCTTGAAGAGGAAAGTCGGATGAAGAGAGAGACTAGACGAAGAGAGAGGCCGAAGGAAAAAAATAACTTTATAATATAGACCGTTGAGAGAAATTTATAATTTATGTATTGCAAATCGCAATGAAGATAACAAAAGATGAAATTAATATTAAATAAAATACAAAATGAGAGTTATGATTAGTCTATGTAATGATATAATAATAAATTTTAATAAATATATAAAAATATTAAATAAGATGTGAAACTGGGGTTAGGATTAGTTTATGTAATGTGGTTTGGTCTGGCGGTTCGGCTTGGTGGTTCGGTCTCGCGGTCTTAAACCGCGGTTCGGTTTGGTTTGGTCTGGGAAGGTCAAACCACAAACCAAACCGAACCATGTGGTTTGCCAATATTTGAGACTGAACCGAACCAGATGCTTGAAAACCAAACCAAACCGCATGGTTTGGTTCGGTTCGGTCTCAAACCGCGGTTTGAACCAAACCACTTATACTCCTAATAATAACATTGTAAAACAGTTACGTTTACTTGTATAATAGTATATCCATATATTTTCAAATAATAAGTTACAATGGGTTCAATTTATCATGCTACATGTAAAAGTATTACATTATTTATAGAAATCTGTTACAATATCATCTACTAAAGTGTTACATTTACTTGTACAAATAATTACATTCATGTATATAAGTTGTTATTTTTCAAATGTTACACTTTCTTTCAAAAAAAAAAATCAAAATAAAAAAAAAAAAAAAACAACCTGGAAAAACACTATTATATTTCAGTATAACGATAATTATATTTAGTTATTGTTAGTGTTACACGTATTTATAGTTAGTATTACTGTTGAAAGATGAGTAAATGAGCTATTTTTTTTTATTTTTTTTTGTAAAACTGTTGTTACGTTTACTTATAAACAATGTTACTTTATAAGTAACACAGTTGTTACATTTAGTTATACTAAGTATTACTTTTGACAAACGAAAAAAAAACAGTCAAAAAAATAAAAAAAATAATAAAAAAAGCGATTTTTTTCCTGGGGTTTTTTTTTTACCAATGGGTCGCTGCCACGTGGCAGATTTTGAGTGGAGCATGGGTTGGAGTCCTACGCTTCGCGGAGAATGTTGTGCACGGGTCATGGATCGACTCGTCTCTTATATGAGACGGATCTAAGTGTTCTCAAGAGACCACCTCAAATGACAATTATCTAAAAATAACGGCTTTTTAACATTTTATCAGCTAACCCCCTAACTAGCAGAAAAAAATATTCGGTCATGTAAGATCAAAGTCATTAATTATAAACCAATAAGAATCCAACAAACAACCTTATTTATATGGAGGATAAGGTTGCGGATTCGGTATTAATCCAAAAACGACATTGCTCTCCAAAGGAAAAATTAATAATGTAAATAATGTTTGATAATTGAATTATTTTTCGTGAAACAAACAAAATTCGTAATTGAAATAACGAATGCTAAAAGGATTGCTTTTTTTTTTTTTTTTTAATCTAGTGTTCATACTTATTTTTGAGAATATAAAATTAAAAAAGAAAGTCAGGGAAAGGGTAGTGAGAATAATTAAATACTTTCTCCGTCTGAAAAAAATAATCTCATTATATTTTGCAAATTTAACTGAATTTTAATTAATAATTTTGTTTTTATTTAAGAAAGTTTAAAAATTGTTGGTGGTTATAATACTCCTAATAGTATATCAATAAAAGAAATATAATTCTACTTCTATAATTACCCTTTCTCATTTTGTTTGGCTACTTTTCCTGGCATCATCGCAGCTCTCCTCTATCTATCTATGAAACGAGGACTTGTCTCTTTTCATCAAGTAACCAAAAAGCCCCTTTGGGGGCAAGAAAGAGAGCTTTGATTTTTGATAGTCAAGAAGACAGGTAAATTTTGATTAAATATCAATGTTAATACTAAAAATTACGTGTAACGGGTCAACTCTGATACCATTTCCATCCCAAAACCAATTGACTATGGGAAGAGTAGCCCAAGATCTTTATATAGTCAATGCATGGTTTGTTAATTCCCGATGTGGGATAATGTCTCTAACAGAACAAACAAAATGATGAACGGAAAAAGTATATCTTAGCTCTATACTCCATCCGTCCCACTCGAATTAGGACAAATTTTCATTTTGGGTGTCCCATTCGAATTAGGACAACCCAAAAATGGAAATGTTTTATTTAAAGGGACCCACATTCACACTCACAACAACTTTTCACTCATTATTCTCTACCCCATTTTCTCTCTCTTACTTTACTTTTCATACTCACAACACCTACTCCACTAAAGAGACCAGATCTTCTGTGCCACATTGTGTGCCCCTCCCTGTGCCATTATAATCTCTACCGTTTACATGCTTGGATAATATCAACATAATGACAATCATAGGGCACACAATGTGGCACAGGAGATCTGGACTCTCCACTAACACTTTTTCCTTAATCCCCGTGCCCAACCCAAAAATTCTAATTCGAGTGGGACGGAGGGAGTATATAATAATAATCTAATTTAATTAACCATTAAAAATCAAAATTATCTTTTTAAAATGAACAAATATAAAATTGCAAAATCTCAAAACCTAATAAATGCAATACTGAAAGCATCCAGAATTGCTTCAGTATGCTTTTCCATCGTTTCTTAGCTTTTGAGTTAATATCCCCAACCTCCTTTTTGTTCTTTGGTTGTTGGCTAATTCAATGCCCTCTACCCTTCTCTCCCCCAACCCTCTTAAATCTCTCTCTCTCTCTCTCTCTCTCTCTCTCTCATGTATATAAGTATATGAATGCAATGTTGGTCCATCCTAATTTAAGATTTCAGAACATTTTTTTTAATATATATCATGTTATGTTTTCTTGATACTTCAATTCTCTCCTTGATCTCCAACCTCTTTGTTCACTTCTTTATGGATTCAAAAGCACATCTCTCACCTAGGTAAATTTCTTTGTATTATCATGCATATATATATATATATATATATATATATATATATATATATATATATATGCCTCGTAAGGGATGAAAAGGAGGGGAAGATATTCGTGTCAGTATAACAATAATACGAGATGTTGGTGCGGTTCAATCAGAAAGCCGTGCTCTTGTGAAGCTTAGAGCTCCGTTTTGTTTGATTGAGCCGTGCCAATATCACGTATGACCTCTAAAACTACTGTATGATATCGAAAAATCCTCCTCCTCCTCTCCCTCTCTCCATATCCTCTATCGAGAAATCTGTGCCTTTTCTTTTGAACATCTATGTATATATCAAAAATCTTTATACTTGTTTGTATTTAAGGGATAGATACTTTTGAATTTGGGTTTTTATATTTTCTAAAGAATGATTAAGTCCCATTGCCATCTGTATGCAGGTGTGGTGGCTTACTCCATATTTTTCTGGGACCTAATTGTTTTGCTAGGTCCTTACCATCCAGCTAGGGTTAATGTTGCCATGACTTGTTATTTGCCATTAATCATGTTAGAGACAATTATCCTACATCGGAAATTAACTAGCCAAGCATTGACTATATAAAGATCCTGGGCCACTCCTCCCATTGCCAATTGGTTTTATGATGGAACCTTAGACTTTATCAAATCTGATACCACTCCGTTTGCGTCACAGTTAACGTGTCAACCTTTTTAAAGAACGCATTTCACTTGTGTTTTTACATTGTTTATACCTTGATACATAAAACTAAATTAAATTTTTTTGTTGTTATTTAAAAGTGTGACTCTTATTTTGAGCAGTGACAATATTTATGGGACGGATTATATATTTGATACTCCCTCCGTCCCAAAACAACTTGCACCATTTTGACCAAAATGGTCAACTTAAGTGTAATTTTACCAATACTTTATAAAAAAAAAAACGATGATCTTAATAAAAAAATTAAACTTTGTTATTAACTCACCATCAAAAATATTATAGATAACAATTTTTAGATTTTTATTTGAATCATCAAATCTTTTACAAAGTGGAAGTCAAAGTGTTATTAATTTGACCAACTTTGATCAAACGGTGCAAGTTGTTTTGGGACAGAGTATTACATTTTACCTTCTTCTGTTTCTTTTAGTTGTAGCTTTAGAAAATACTGAAAATCTTTTCTGATTATTGTTATGTAGTAGGTGAGGATGGACCTTTTCTTTTTCTTTTGTTGGGAAAGAAAATCTTTTAGGTTGAATTAATATAAGAAAACTATGAAAAGCTCCTTCACTTTTTGACAAAGTGGTTTGTGTTGTTTTTAGATATAATTAAAACATATTATGATGTTTTCTTATTGACATTATTAAAGCTATTTTAAAATATATAGTTAAAAGACAAAAGCAAAAAATTATGATTTCAACTAATTCTCAAAAAAAAAATGAAAAAAAGGAGGGGTATGATTTGATTCTTTTCACCTAATTTAAAAGAAGTACCGCGTTTTATCAACAGGAAATTTAACTATCACATTTATCTCCAAAATAAATATTCATTTTTAAATGAGAGACGAAAATAGTATATGGACAACTCAGTCTTCTAATGTGGTCAACTTTCATTCCATTTTATTTGTTAAATTAATTGTTGTGATTTGCCAGTTTCCTTTGAAGAGAGGCACTAATATTTTTTTCCTATATGGGAAAGTTACTCTTGAATTTATTCTTCAAATATTTACTCTAGCTAGGAAGAAAGGTTTTATTTAATTTTCACTTTCAGATGTTATTAATGATAATTAATAGGGGAAATCAAATACCAGACAGAGAAACATATGGGGCTCCAACCTGCAAATATAACCCTAATTTTACATCAGTATGTCCCACAGGAGCTATTGCATTGTGTTTTTTTTTAGAAAGTTGGTTTCATTTAATTTTAGGGTTAATTGCAATTTGGTTACCTGAGTTTTACAAAATTCTGCAATCGGTTACTAAATATGTCTAAGTTGCGATCTGGTTCCTGAATTTGCTGAACCGGAGTAATCAGGTGTAAAATCCGTTAACTTGTTAAAATTCTAACAAAGTCGTCACATGTGCCAAACACGTGACATTTTACTGAGATCAAAAATGTCTTTTCTCAACCAAATTGCAATTAACCCAGAAATCAAAAAAAAAAAAAATCAAAGTTAATAATCAATTTTAATTTTTATACTGAGGTAAAAAAGGTTAAAATTAAAAGAAATTAATAAAAAAATCATTTATGAAAAATAATTTATAAAAATTAAAAGTAATTAATAAAAAAATAATTCTTTAATGGATTAATGGATAATTGTTTGTTTATTTAAAAAGTACTTTTAAAAGAAAAAAGTAAGTACATCTACATGAAAATGGTACATCAAATATTATCCTAACTCAAAACAAAAAAAAAAAAAAAAAAAAAAAAATAAATAAAAAACCCAGCTTCATCCTTCCAGTTCCAGGCTTCCCTTCTCCTTCCTCCTGACCTCCACCACCATCATATTTTCAGTCAACCTCATCTTCCGACTCCGTCCCCACCCTCTCTCCCTCTCCAACACCCACGACGCAGTCCTCCACTCCTATGGCGCCGCCTCTCCCCAAACCTCATCAATCGAATTGAATCACATTTCTCCCCAATTCAAAAATCAAACTGTAAGCTACCAGAATTTTTGGCCAATAACAAAATCAAAATCACATCGGACCAAAAAAACAGTTGATTTAGTGGGAATCGAGAATCTGAAAAGGGTATTGACAGAATTGCTTGTAGAAGGGGAAGAAAAGCTTACCGCGATCTCTGTAGTGGGGATCGAGAATCCGATGGTGGTGGAAGCCGACAAGACGGATATGACTCGTGACGGTTCCGACTCGAGGAAGATTCGGAGGCTCGATAGCGGCGGCACGGAGGAAGCTGATTCGGGTATACGGATGGATTACAGCGCCGGTGGTGGTGGGGACGATTCTTCCGCCAAGACGTTGAAACAGCCTCGTTTGGTCTGGACTCCGCAAATGCACAAACGATGGTGGTTGGGTGATGAACATGATGGAGTAATTGTGTGACATATTTGCCCCCATTAAAAGTCACATGTTTCGCACGTGGTGTCTATTTCATTAGTTTTTTAACTGACTAACGAGTTTTACACTTGATTGCTCCGGTTCAGCAACCTCAGGAACCGGATCGCAACTTTGACATATTTAGTAACCGATTGCAGAATTTTGTAAAACTCATGATGGAGATTAATATAAGAAGATATTTAAGGCTTTATTTTAATTATTATTGTTATCTTTATTGTTATTTTCGGATTTATATTTAGTAGGAGATAATATCATGTTTAGAAGTAGATTTATGATATATTTTGATATTTTTGAGTTGTATTAGGTTACTATATAGGTTAGGGTTGTTTTTAGAAGTGTTTGACTTGATTTCCAAGTCTTAGGAGCCTTATAAAAATAGGTCTTTTTGTAATTCCGAAAATTAGAAAATTAGTTGTTGATTAATAAAATTTGAGTATTGAACGTTGTTCTTTATTCCCGAAAGTGGATTTCTCCCTTT
Organism: Campanula takesimana; assembly: GCA_026119855.1. Classification (NCBI taxonomy): domain Eukaryota; kingdom Viridiplantae; phylum Streptophyta; class Magnoliopsida; order Asterales; family Campanulaceae; genus Campanula; species Campanula takesimana. Next base: position 1,097,064 of record JAOWBW010000066.1, on the reverse strand, counting down.
TGATGCCAATTTCCTAGTATTTGTTGAATCAATGGGTTATTGAAAGATATTCTTCCGGTATTGTTGCGAAAATCAACGGATTAATAGTGTTTATCTCCTTTTTATCTCTTTTATTCGTTCCGCTCCCTACATCAACTCAGGTAACCAAATTGCAATTAACCCTTAATTTTAAGGAAATTGTCATCGTGTTACAAACCCTAGACAACCTAGTCTATCGAAACAGAAACCAGGGATACAACTAAGCCTATGGGCCATGAGGATAAAGGTACACACCCGGATACCGCTAGGTCAAGAGGCCTTTGGTGGAGCTATTACATTGTTGAGTATCCACTATATTTCAAATTATCAATTCCAGTAATATGTTTGACAGTTTAATTTTGAATTATGGAAATGGAAATTTAAGATTGGAGTTTTATACTCCTCGCTCTTCCCACCCATAATAAATGTCATACTTTTCATTTTCGTTTGTCCCAAAATAAATGTCGTCTTATTAAAAATAGAGTAAGTTTGATGATCTTTCTATCCTACCCAGCTAATTGGCACAAACATCGCAATACCATAAGAGGTGTCACTCTACCCATATGAAATTGGGGCAATTAAAAAAACATAACTAAAAGCTCAAAAAGATGACTTGTCGACTATGACAATTATTCCAAGACAGAGTGGGTATGTTTTTAGGAATTTGAACACGGATAATTTTACTCCCTCCATTTCACTTACGGAGCAGGCGCTTGTTTGAAACACTGTAAAAGCTCTCTGCAGGCCGCAGCTACAACAGCTCTCATTAAGCGTGAAGTCAAGAAAAAAGTTGGGCCCATGTAAACTTGATGTGTAGTGATAACATGAAATCCTACTGTCTTCTTTGTGTGGGTGTGTGTTTAAGCTCCAAAAATGGACCATTTATTAGGAAAAATAACATGCCCAAACAAAATGGACATAAATTTTAAACTATTCATCAAAGATCATGGTAGAAAACCAAATAAACATACATCCCCTTTCCAAAAATTAAAAGAATGGCTGTGACCCTAACTTGCAAGTACCCTTCCCTCTTACCCTGAAATTTGCTTCTGCAGAAAACCATGAAGTATCATCTCCATCTATTTCATACATAATCCTATAAACATATATCTCCTCACAAAACACCTTTCCTATGCACAATAATCCGACTTTTACGCAACTTTGAATGCAAGCATATATGCAGAAAAAGCCCAGTTAAAGAATCGAGCTTGCTCAAAACTGCTTGTCCTTGAAAAATGCGTTCACGCCTCATATAATAGCTCTCCATAAGTCACTCTCTTTCTCACCACAACGCTTATGAATTTCCCTCATCCGTTCTGGAGAGTTGCATATTCCGCTGCACGCCCAATCAAATGTTGCCACGCAAGTGTGGCCTATAAGATTCTTCCACTCGCAAACTGCAACAAAAGTTAAAAAATAAAAAATCAAGAAACCGGTTCAAACCAACATATTATAGCCATCGTCAGAGAAGATTGCGCTTGTCAGAGAATTTGTAATGCTACATTTTGAAGGAAAAAAAAAATATTCCGGGCTTTACCTGGAGGGGTCCCACAGCAAAGGCTTCTATCGTTTACATGCTCCACGTCTAATCCAATCACCCAAGTCCCCAGAGAGACATCTTCATTCGCATACTTGTGCAGCACATCTCTGATATGTCAAAAGACCAAATCTTTAATTAAGAAAATACTCCCTCCGCCCCAAAATGATCTTTCCATTTGACTATTCAAACTTTTTAAGGATATAAACACTTGCTTCACTAGCCATGTTGTGTTTAGGCACATTTAAGCCTAAATTGTAGAATTGGGAAGGACTTTATTCGGGACAATGAAAAATTGCAAATGAGAAGATCATTTTGGGACGGAGGAGTATGTAATATCCCTCATCCCACATCGGAAAGATGTGGACTTTGATTGTTCTAACTTTTATGTATCTGGAAAATTAAAAGGAAACTTACTGATTTCTTGATATATAAAGGGCTAATTCCTTTGATATAGCATAAAGTTGTCCCCCAGCATGACGGAAGTAATTGTTTCCCTGCTCACCGAATTTCCAGTACTCTGGCTCGCGATATTTGACTCCCCTGTTTGCATACAGAAACGTCTTTTTTAAAACCAAGTCAAAAGAAAGAGGAATTTACGGATAATATTCTCAAATAAATCCACTTACTTCTCATATAGTACTGGACCAGATTTCATGCAGCCAACGTACACACGAGGTTTGTTGTGGTGGCTAACTAATGTTCTTGTTAGCGCTCCTGCAAGAATTTTACATTTAAAAACTTGTCAGACGACATTTTTCTAACTATTATCAAGTTAAAGAGATCAAAATGGCTTAATATGATAAACTAATCATTTTGAGCTATCATTAAGTTCTGTTAGAAAAAGTTCTTAAATATAACCACATCTTTTTTTTCTGTGCATAATTCTCTAACTTTTATATGCAAACAACAAAAATTAAAAGCTTTATCTCCAAGTTTTGTTATTCACAGCTAATTAACTGAAAAATGAGTCACGAGTTCGCGAATTAATCACAAAAAATTAGTACCTATATTTACATGAATATCATCATCAACTTTGACATAAAAATCTGCATCCCATGTAGCAACAGCCTGGGAAAAGTATAGCTTTGTCTTAGCTGACAAGGCTAAATATGCTTCGATATGATCCTGCACAAAGTTTTAACAAAGAAAAGTGAGTTGTTCGTATAACTTCACAATATATTCATACAGAAAACTGGAATACTTGGAACACGGACAAGAAGAAGAAGAAGAAATAATTACCAGCCTCATGAAGTCACCATACTTCCTTTCCTCTTCGTCAATAGATTTATCAAGAATACCACCCGGTGTTCCACTTGAATCAAAAGACAGTTAACAAAAATGAGTTCTTCATCTGATAAAAACTCGAGAGTTTCTGTTAAGGGCACCAACTGATTAACTAATATTTCGCACCTGTGACCAATAACAAAGCGTATGACAATACCCTTCTCTTCTTCTAGCTTCTTTCTTTTCTCCCCTGGTTTATTTTCCCCAAAGAATGATGACAATTAAATGTGAGACTAAATCAGAAAATGGTAAATGCGGACTAGAACACCAGCAAAATGATTATTACCTTGTGGCATCCAAGTTGCCCGGACTGACTCTCTTCTTTTTCGGCTACTAAAAGCTGTATTTATTCCTATGACCACTAAATATTTTTTTCTAGTATTCGATTGAACAGCCTCTAATGTTGAATGTCTAAATGGAGACTTGTTCCGTCCCACTGCAGCAGATAACTGCTCTTGGAGAGTTTTGATCTTTTCGTCAAGGGTTCTGGATCACATAAACAAAAAAAGTGAAATCACAACTATTTTGAAATATTAAAAAAAAAAACATTGTTCATGTTATTCTTCATCAAGGGTATAGCTCAAAAACCAGCAGAACTTACTGGATGGATCGATACAATGCTGAATCTGCTGCTGTATTGTTGAAGCCACTGCCTTGAAATGTCTGATGAAAATAATCTAGAAACTGAGAAACGGATACCAATACAAGAACTGCCATGGCAGAAGAATCAACAATTTTTTTTGGGGGGATGAAGAAAACAGATTACCACTCCCTCCGTCCCTGAATGAATGCCTATTTTAAAGATTTCTTGCCCCAAAATGAACGTCCTTTTTGTAAAAATAAATTGTCCTTAGATGTTTTTTTACCAAGTTTTTTCACTAGTCACTTTATACTTGCCAAATTAAGTGTTTAGAAAGTGGATAACAATTAGTATATGTATGCATCTTTGCAATTTAATTGTCTAGAAGGTAAACATTTTCAGAATGTCCCCTAAATAAAATTTGGACATTCATTTAGGGATGGAGGTAGTACTAAGGCTCCGTTTGTTTGGCGGAAAACAACTTCCTGAAAACATTTTCCCCATTTTCCGGTGTTTGTTAAACACCGGAAAATGGGGAAAATGTTTTCCAAGAAAGTGGTTTTCCTCCATTCCTAAGGAAAACGTTTTCCTTACCTCCACCTAAGGAAAACGTTTTCCGGAAAATGCTAACACTTCAATTTTTAACTCCAATTTTTGTTTTACGAAAATTATTTTTTAAATATACTCAGTTAATTAAAAAATGTCTAAAAATATTTTATTTTTATGAATATTTTGCAATATGTTAAATTATTAACTTTAGTCCATTATAATTACAAAACTACATTTCCATTTTACTTTATAATTGAAATTGGAGATAATGACTAATTTATTGATTATTTCTTTTAATATATACTCTAGGAGATCAAAATTAATGTATCTAAAAAAGTTTTCCGGAAAGCATTTTCTTAAAATTCACCAAACAGTGGAAATTACATTTTCCGGAAAACATTTTCCAAGAAATCGTTTTCCGGAAAACATTTTCCAAGAAATCGTTTTCCGGAAGTTATTTTCCGCGAAACAAACGGAGCCTAAATTAACGTCAACATAACTTCCCCTGGGAAGAAGCAGCTAATATCAGGGCTGCAAATATTTTTCTTCCTAAAACTTGGCCCCCGGGCAAATTCAAATAATAATTCTAAGTAAATAAGGACTTTGTAGATGTACTCACAACTATGTTTCCACTTTGACCATTTGTTGTTAGCCTTACAATGCCATTACCTTCAGGCACCATCCACATCCTGACACCAGTTCCAGAATATACCAACTTTAGCAATTATTTGAAGTACATCAGGAAGGAAAAGTGATAAAAAAAAAAAAAAAAAAAAAAACTGCATTCAGTAATCATAATTGGTTCTTGAATTTCAAATTCAGAATCTTCAAAAATAAGTGAATACGCAAGAACTAGAGTTGCACTAAATTGAAAATCAATACGACGGTGTTAACGCAATACAAAAACTCTACCGAGCAAAAGAATCATTTCGATGCATCCTCATGTAAGTCTCCTTTTAGTTGTATTGTTGTGATGAGGGATTTGTTTTTTTGGTTAACTCTTTATTCCTTTTTACTCTCACTGTCACTGACCAGAAAGAAAGTCGCACTTACCATTTTTGTCCGCATTTCAAAAAATGAATAATTTTAGTGTGATATCATATGAAGGTACGAGTAAAATAAAGTTACATCCTTTAAAAGCGTGTAATCGTATAACCCAACTTTCTTTGAGACGATGAATCTTCTAACAATTAATCAAGTTTTGTCAGTTTGGCTTCAATCCTGGAGGAAAAAACTCAAGAATTCAAGAACAAGAGCCAAATGGACCAAATAACCCCTTTTGACAAAATCAGAGCATCACCTATCAGATCAATTATTAAACCTTAAATTGGCAAAAAAAATAAAAAAATACTAATAATCAAAAACTCAACTTATTAGACAATCCAAATCAAGATTCACATGAAATATTTAAATAGCAATTAACCCTATGACTAAATAAAGGCCAAACATTTTAAATTTTCATTTAAAACTCATAAACCCCAATTCTAAAAACTCACAACAGTTAGTAAAAAAAAAAAAAAACTTCTTGGATTAAACCCATATAAGAAAAATAAAATAAAATAGATTACCTATTACTGAACAACATTCCTGCACAAAAGCTGACAATCCAAAGAAAGATTGTCCATGTTTTATATGAAAAATTTCTGGAGGCCAAATCTCCCACCATCATCTTGTTCTTGGCAGACATTTTTGTTCTTCACTGTTACAAAATAAGTACAACAAGAACCTGAGAAGAACTCTGTCACAATTTTTGAGGAAAAAAAAAAAAAAGATTGATGATACACAATTTATTTGGTGAAACCTTATGGCCAAATTGGCTTCACACTTTCTCTCTCTATCTCTCCTCTCCTTTATTTATAGAGTGAGAAATTAAGAGAAGATTATTTCCCTTCATTTATCGTCCAAATTCATCAATGTTTTTGTTGTAATTAGTAACATAAGTATGTTCTTAATTTAATGCCAACTTTAGACAGTTTCATGTTATGGTTGTTACACATTTTGGGTTTTTTTTTTCATGTACAAATTAATTATTTTCTTAAAGGGGTGTTAATAACAGCATAATCCTATCTGTCAATTTAAGTAAATTTTTTCGCCAATATTCAAATTGAACTAAGCACATATTGAGTTTTTTTTTCAAAATATATACAAGAAAGGAAAGTAAATGATAAGCTAATTCCGGATATTAAAAAAATAAATTTTGTTTACTCCCTCCATGTAAAAATGAATGGCTATAATTTAGAAAATTATGCCCCAAAATGTATACATATTTTTTTTTTTTAAATTATCATTAAATGATTTTTTACCAAAAAAATCACTATTCATTATATGCTTGAAAACTAAAAGCTTAGAAAATGGAGTATTAATTACTACCATAATTTTCTATCTAATGAATTAATTAAGTAATTGGAAATTTCGTAGAAGATATTAAAAAATAACAGTGCACTAAAAGAAACAAATGTAAAATAAGATTGCAGCAGATTAAGAAATAAGAACGCATTTACGAAAAGGCCCAAGCATACATTAAACCATTGAAATTCACTCAAGCGTCCAATAAGTTTTATTATACATATTAAACACATTAATGTCTGAGAAATGTACATTAAACCTGATTCCGTTAGTTATCCGTCAAAAACTTAACGGAATACTAATAATGAACATGACGTGGGTAACGTAATGGTATAATAGGGGATAGATATGGATATAGAACATTGTTAATGATATTAGTACTGAGGATAAAGAAGATCAACCTTCAAGATTATAGAATGTGTAGATGTATACAGCATATTTTATGTGTTTTAAACTTTGTGACGATCTTTGCATGTCGCTTAGGTTATTTATAAAATCAGGTATGACATACGTAAGGTATGAGTCTCGAATTTAGGAAAAATGATTTAGTACAATTCAATATAACCAAGTTTAAGCACATTTTTAGCGAATTTTGTATAAACATGCTGACATGAGATTACGGAGGATAGAAGTACATCCTCCGTCTTTCCACAATGGTCAAGGATGAACCAAGCTAAGGGTTCACGACTAAAACTTATAATGGGAAGTTGGCTAGTTATATGCCAAATTTATAATGTGAAGTTGACTGCTTATAAATCCAAATTGCATAATGTCGTTTGGATTTATAATTATATTCTTTAGGTCAAACGTAACATTGTTTGTGCGCGGTACTGGTCCATCATCCAAACATATATTGGACTTACTAAATATAACTAGTCGTCTTTGGGCTACAGTCCTTACCCTCATGGTTTTTAACTTTTAACCGGTTATTCCTAAACGAGTCATGAAGGGTACAACGAATATACCATGTCTCTACATTGGATCACGAACGGGTTAGAAGGATCAAAAAATGCTTATTCATAGCCATTGAACCGGCCCAACCAACAACTAGCGCTACATATTTGCATTATATGAACAGCAAGCAACCGATCGGGATCATTCAATACGATAGTATGAACACGATATTAAGGCGCACCCATGTAAACACCACTTTCTCAAAAAGAAAACGACACTACGCAACTTCATATTTCCAATTAAATAAATAATCACATAACTTTTTTTTGTATTGAAGTATGCGCAAAAAGCACTAAGATTCCTATTTTGTAACGGATGGAGTAGTGCATTACTCTCCTTCCTCTTTACTTTTGTTGGTATTGATGTCAGCTAAATTCACCTTTTACAATTTCTTGAATGTAGCTTGTTCCCCTGATGATCTAAACATAACTGATCCTTCTTGCTTTTAAGTAAAAAAAAAAAGAGTAAAAAAGAACCAAAAATATAACAACTCCCTTATTAAGATCAACCCAACCTTGATTTCAACAGCTAGTTTTCAACAAGTCAAACCAAAAGCCCGTATTCGTTCCAAGCAAATTCCGCAGTAGTTTATGGTTCGAGTTGCTTTAAAAAAAACCGCGGCGGTCTACTTTGATGCCAGGTTTTACTATAATAATGCGCAAACGTTACATTCTAATCAGTAACATAGTAACCATCCTTGCTTAATTTAAGACTAATGACAATTATTTAATTGATCTTGGAATTACAGAGTTAGTTGAACTTAACTAAGAAAATGTTGCATGGATATCATGTTTTCTAATCTAACAGCTTCATTAAATATTTTGCTTAATTTTCCAGCAAACAGTTGGAGAATAATGTATGTAGTCCCATCTACCGGCCTCGCTTTTAGCTCCTTTTCAGTTGCATAATTTTCATCAACATTAACATGATAGTAGTACCATTATATTGAGATCAATCAAGTATTTGCATGCCATTTGAATCATCTTATTTCAGTGAAAAAAGAGATCGACAAGTTCCAATAACTTTGAAACTAGCAATTGGTCATAAAATAAGAGCAAACAAACTGCTGACAAAAACGACAGATATTTTGAAACAGATGGGAGTACAAATCTACTTGACAAAATCTCAGAGCCTACTATCACTTTCTCTCTCAAGAAAAACTCCATAAAAGGCATCTCTGAGTACTCTTTAGGAGACAATCTTCTAGATTATGAGCACTACTTACAAAATTATGGTCATGCTCCATTTTTAATCAAATATTTGGTACTCCTAAAGCAATAACTATTCCCTTCCCCACTTCATTACATACTAGTGACATGATCTAAACATAAAGCAAAAGAAAGCAAGAAAAAAATTGACATAAAGAAGTAATGGACCCTTAGATGATGAATAATGATGATGGTGATGATGAAATGCTAAGTTAAGTGGCCTCCTCCACCCCCCCCCCACCCACCCACCCTCCCCCCACCCCCACCCCCAAGAAAAGGAGATTACTCAAGAAAACCAGTTTTGGTCAAAATGGCATTCCTCAATTTGCTGAGGTCTCTGCCTTTGAGTGTCCTTCCAACCCCTTCACACATTGAGAAAGATGAAATCTGAGTCCTAGCCATCCTTCTTGCTATGTATTCATGTGGTGGCACCATCTCTCCATCTTCATCACCATCATCATCACCATGAACACATTCCTGATAGCTTCCATTGTCCACATGACCATGATCATGTCCAACCCTTGACTTGTTTGACTTTCCCCCACTATAAATCTTTGACCAGTCAGGCACTTTGACTGGAGCTGATGATTGATACTGATGATGATGATGTGGCACCACCACCTTAGCTTCATGTGCCTTTGGAATATTCATTTTTGGAGCTCCATTTAAGCTCCATGCAGATGAGCAAGTAGAACCAGATGATGAGTTCCTTTTATGGGACTTTTGGGATTTCTTGATCAATTTTGGGCTTGATTCTTCTCTCTCATTCACATCACCACCCCAAACATCTTCTTCTTCAAATTCTTCATCTACTCTGTTTTTCCCATACCAATCTGCCATAGCTTTTAAGCAGCTAAAATTGGTCTCAAAAAGCTTTAAGCAAACACAACACCCTCTTCTAACAATGTGTAGAGAGAAAATGGCTTGTTTATTTTTGTGAAAAGTGAGTTTTTTCTAGGAAAATGGAGGAGGAGGAGGAGGAATATAATCAGGAATCTACCTTGCCTTTGTTTCTACAGATTCCAAAAGAAAAAACAGAGCTTTAAATTTATGGCTTCCCACAAAAAAACAACCAACTGAATTGTAACAGAAGAAAGTGAAAACCCTTTTGTGATTTGCAAAATTCCAAGAAAAATGACAGAAATCAAGGACCCATAAAATGGACTGTTGTTGAGAGAGAGAGAGAGAGAGAGAGAGGAGAGAAAGAGACAAACAAGAAGTGAGAAAAATGGGAAAGAAAATGATGGAGGTTGAAGAGAATCTCAGTTACTCATACCTGAAAAATGGTCTAAAACTGAAGAGTAAATCCAAAACAGCCCACAGAAAGAAACACTCAAAAACAAGGTATCAAGAAACCATTTTTTGTTTGTCAGCTTAGAGAAAAACAGGTTGTCAAATCAAGATAAGGATTTTCTTGAAATAGTTTGTTGTACATTAAACTAGTTAGAGATGAACAAGATACATAGCAATATATAGATTTATGACATTAGTACTTGTAAATTAAATGAAATGGTGGTGGGAAAGTCTGAAAAAGGCTGAAATGTGGTTGAGAGATGTGGAGAATAGGGATTGGATGTTGCTGATTTCAGTAAGCCTTATCCAATACGTATAGATGGACAGCCCAAGCTTAGCTTGATGCAGAGAGAGAGAGAGAGAGAGAGAGCTGAGGTCTGAGCTAATGGAGTAAAGGCACTTGGTTGGCTGGCATCAATTCAGAGATTTGAGGTGGGTGTTTTTTTTAACTCTATGCTAATCTACATTCTTCAATGCTTCCTGGGTTTCGGGAATTATTGATGTAGCTCACAGAGAGAGAGAAAGAGAGAGAGGGAGAGAGAGAGAGAGAGAGATTTGGGTGTGTGTGTGTGTGTATTTAAAATGAATGTGGAAGCAATTATATGTCAGGGTTATATAGAGTGAACACTGAGCATGATGAGTCTCCTCAACTTAATTCATACCCAGGCTTACCTTTACATGGATAGCGACCTGTGTTGGGTAAGTGGGGACTGACTTTTTGTCAAATAGCTACTACTCCTAAGTATATACTTCCTCCTCCGTCTCATAACAATGTGCACAAAATTGAAAGTATACCGGATTTAAAGAGGGAATAGCAGTGAGTAGTTGTTGTGAGTATGAAAATGAAGTAAGAGAGAGAAAGTGGGGGTAGGGAATAGTAATCTATAGTTGTTGTGAGTATAACAAGCAGGTCATACTAATGTTTCTATTTTGGGAAGTTGTTACTTATCAATGGGACGCTCAAAAAGGAATTTTGTGCACATTGTTATGGGACGGAGTGAGTGTGTATATATCTAATTTCTTGTATTACTTTTGTATATCACATTTTGTACTGCTGGTGATCCAACGGCTATGTATCATGATGTCAGCCCTAATAACTCATAGTCGTTAGATAATCGATAGTACATAATGTAGTAAAAAAATTGGTACCTGAGACTTCGTCTCCCATTTCCAACAGTCCAGACTAGATGTTACTAAGAAGTAACATTCCATGAGATAATAAGAGCATTTCTATCATACCACAAGCACCAACCTTCCTAATTACTGAAAAGTTGACTGTGTATACATATACATTGCATAGCACACTGACTATATTCTGCCCTTTAGAATGGAGCCTAATTATCAAAATGTGTACACTTTTTTTTAACATAATCTATGTTCAGAGTGTCTGTCTCAAAAAGTCAAAGAGTGAAACTATACATAGTATATGTGTGTGTATAAATATGTATATAATATGCATATATATATATAATATACACACATATACTATAGCAATTATCAAAAAGTTACGCCCAAGAACAACTAAAATCGCATTACCAAAATATGATAATTACCATTTGCCTTGAAACTACACCAACCATAGTTTAATGGCACATTGTATTAAAACAAGAAAGTCCATTTCAAGATTTTGAGAAAAGGGTTCTTGTTACTAATGATATCATGTTAATGGTGATGTATGCATAAGAGTAATTAAATACATTATCTTTGTTACAATAGATCTAAATCATGGCTAGCTAGTGGCCACCTTTTTCTTCTGCTAATAGTAATTTAATCTTGCCCAATCACTTTCAAAAGTAGCAAGCGTTTGAATTAGACCGTAAAAACAACCAAATTCTTGAACGTTCAAGGTTGGTTTTAACTTTATGCAAGTATACATCAAAATATGATGCATACATACATACATACATACATACATATACACACATACATACAAACAGGGCCGGTCCTAAAATTTCGGAGGCCCTGTTCAGAATCTAAAATTAGGCCCTAAGAATTGTTATAAAAATAAACACAAATTGTTATTATAATAATAATCTAATTTTATATTAGTTTGTTTTATAATTGAAGTACCAAAATCTCTAAACCTTGAAACAATTATCAATTTTGTTATCTGAAAAGTATAATCTTGTAAGAATTTTAAGGCCCAAACATAATTGCTAGATTGATAAAGATGAAATCACAAAATAACACAATAGCAAGAACGGAACAAAATTGAAAAATAGATGAACACAAGAGATTTACGTGGTTCACTAACTTGGCTACATCCACGGGCGACGGAGAATCAATTCACTATAATCAAGAAGAGTACAAGGAGAATCAAGGTGAAAACCTTTCACACAATCTCACAATCTCTCACAATAGTGAATAACCTAGCTTTTCTATCAATCTCTCTCAAGGATCTAAACAAAAGTCACACAAATAGGTCTGGAGGCTTGTCTATATTTATACACGAAATATAGACCCAACCCTAGAAGAATAGGAGTCCAAATCACAACCAAAATCTGTTTCCAAATCGATTCAGGAATCCCAATCCCGTCCCGGTGGGCGACCGCCCAAACCCGAAGTGGGCGACCGCCCAAGTCATCAGACTGTTGGACCTTTGGATCAGCAATGTGGGTGACCGCCCAGAACCAAAGTGGGCGACCGCCCAAAAGCCCTGTCTGCGCTTTTTCTTCTCCGTTGCAAGACCAATTCAATTCAAGTCCAAATTGAGAGTCACCCTCAACAATTCTCCACCTTGACGATCAATTCCGAAAAGCTAGTACATCAAGAGAGCATCTCTATCTCCGCCGCCCTGCCCCTACGGGCATCAATGACTAGTAACACCAACTAAGTCCAAGAACTTCTTGAACTTAGCAATCGAAACCTTCGAACCCGGCTTTGTCAACCTGACCGCCTCCGTTATAGTCATAACATCCCCAATACAACCATCACGGTTCTTGTCATACACAATGCACACACAATCATTTGAATACGGAACCCGTGACACATCATCTTTAGACTTGGGACTATCTAAAGAAGATAACCATTTCACCTGGTAAGCATCATTGATATCTATCGCAGCCACAAGAATGCCATCGACATAAACAAGATAACTCAATGTGCCATCGCTTCAAACCATCAAGTAAACACAACAATCATATCCACTTCTAGCATAACCATGGGTAACAATAAAAGTGTCGAACCTTTTATACCATTGTCGAGTTGACTGCTCCAAATCATACAAGGACCTCTCTAACAGGCAATCATGATCCTTACCCTCGACAACAAACCCTTCAGGCCGGCGCATGTAGATCTCCACCTCAAACTCTAAATCCCGCATCGCCACAATGCTCAACAAGTTGTGAATAGATAAGTGTCTAATAACCGGTGAACACATATCATTGTAGTCTACTCCAAACCTTGGAGTACTTTCTTTGAACTTGTAGACCCACTTGTGACTGACTAACACCTTTTTTGGTGGTGATCTAACAAGTTCCCATGTCTGATTTTCCACAAGAGATACCATCTCTTCTTTCACAACGGCCGACCACATAGCAGATTTATCACATGATATAGCTTCATTGAAAGAAATTAATTTATGCATACTTACTGTTTTCGCAGCGGACAATGCATAAGTCACCATATCCTCCAAACCATATCGAACTCTACCAAAAACAATGGTAGTCTCCACCTGCTTGTTGTATCCTCCTCTTGAACTGGAGCATCAATTGGAGTCGCTTCATCAGACACATCATTGACATCTAAGTCAAGTTCCACCATCTCTTTTTCATCTCCGAATAACTCCACCTGTTTATATATCTGTCCTGCAGGACAACTTTTCTCACGGAGAAGTAGAGCAACATCTCTACATGTCAGGAACTTAGATGCCACTGGATTCCATGACCGGAATCCCTTCACTCCAGTAGTATACCCAACAAAGGAACATCCTTTGTCCCTTGGATCCAATTTGTTGTTCACATAAGCATACAAGGGACACCCAAAAATACACAATCTTGAGTAATCTCCTAGAGAGCCTGACCACATCTCCACTAGAGTCTTCATCCCAATACAAGAATTTAGAGAATGATTAGCCCAGTGAGCAGTCATCCTAATCGCCTCCACACAAAATTATGTACCCAACAATGCCTGTGACAACAAATACCAAGCCTTTTCTGTCATCCCATTCAAGCCAATGTGACCCAATGTCATGTCCTATGATTGAGTAACCTCCGCCTCAACCATTGACCCCGTTGCAATAGACACATCACCAACAACCGTAGACCCAAGAAGCTTGTACAATGTCCCCACCTTCTTTCCCTTCAATGCCACAAAGCCACCTTTAATAGCCGATAATTCGCTATTCGCAATGGACAAATTATACCCAAGGCTATCCAAGGTGCCTAGAGAAATCAGGTTCTTTTTCAATTGAGGAACATACCTGACATTCTGTAATTTCCGCACTACTCCATCAAACATCTTAACATTAATAGTCCCAATACCAACAACCTTGCATGCGTAATTATTCCCCAACAAAACTACCCCACCGGCAGTCTTATATGAACAAAACCATGCTCGGTTGGGACTAATATGATAAGAACAACCAGAATCCAAAATCCAACTATCAAGAATTTCGGTACCTGAATCGCAAGCAGTAAGTGCATCACAGTCACTGTCATCCCTAGTGTGTTCAAACACCACATCAGATTCACCCTTTGTCTTCGCGGTTGTAACCTCTTGGTTTGGACAAAACCTCCTAATGTGTCCTTTCTCCTTGCAACCATGACATATCACATTCTTCATCCATTTACTTGAACTGGATTGACCCTTCCCTGACTTTCTGCCGCTTCTAGCTACTAACCCATCACCTTGAGATTCAGCACTTGTTGAGGTCAAGTGCGTCTCAATGACTTCCCGTTGTAGTAGAGCGTTCTTGATCTCTTCCAAAGATATCTCATCCTTGCCATACAAAATTGTCTCTCTAAAGTGCATGTATTCCGGAGGTAGAGAACAAAGCAATTTTACCGCCAATTGCTCATCATCAATCACGACATCGACATTCTTCAAGTCCATGACCAAGCCATCAGACTCATCAAGATGTTTCTCCAAAGACTCGCCTATTTTGAGTTTACACTCCTCGAGTTTCTTCAATAGTAGCAACCTGTTACTAATACTCTTAGTCATGTACAATTGCTCAAGCCTAAGCCAAAGCGCGGCCGCATTCTTCTCACTCACAACCTCCCTCAATACCTCATCTTTGAGACTCAAGTGTAAGAGAGATAAAGCTTTCTCGTCCATATCATAAAATTGTTCATCCGTCAAGCTTGGCGGTTTCCTCACCTTCCCAAGCAAAGCCTTGACACAATTTTTACCGACCAAGATTGCTCGCATCTTCACTTGCCATAAACCAAAATTGACCATGCGGTCAAATTTCTCAATTTCGTACTTCCCTGACATCGTTACCAATAAGCAATACAAGATCCACAAACCAGAAGCTCTAGATACCAATTGTAAGGATTTTAAGGCCCAAACACAATTGCTAGATTGATAAAGATGAAAGCACAAAATAACACAATAGCAAGAACGGAACAAAATTGAAAAATAGATGAACACAAGAGATTTACGTGGTTCACTAACTTGGCTACATCCACGGGCGACGGAGAATCAATTCACTATAATCAAGAAGAGTACAAGGAGAATCAAGGTGAAAACCTTTCACACAATCTCACAATCTCTCACAATAGTGAATAACCTAGCTTTTCTATCAATCTCTCTCAAGGATCTAAACAAAAGTCACACAAATAGGTCTGGAGGCTTGTCTATATTTATACACGAAATATAGACCCAACCCTAGAAGAATAGGAGTCCAAATCACAGCCAAAATCTGTTTCCAAATCGATTCAGGAATCCCAATCCCGTCACGGTGGGCGACCGCCCAAACCCGAAGTGGGCGACCGCCCAAGTCATCAGACTGTTGGACCTTTGGATCAGCAATGTGGGTGACCGCCCAGAACCAAAGTGGGCGACCGCCCAAAAGCCCTGTCTGCGCTTTTTCTTCTCCGTTGCAAGACCAATTCAATTCAAGTCCAAATTGAGAGTCACCCTCAACAAATCTGCCTAACATTCTTTGACGCTAATTTTTAATCAAATCTTAATAATCAAGTCTTTAAATCAAATGAACTGTTAGATTGATAAATAATTGAAGCGGTAGATTACAAATAGGATACTAGAAATACTAAAGTTAAAAAATTGAATTGAAATTACATATCTAATTAAAGTACTAATATTGACTAGAAAATACAATATACTCCCTGTCCTAAAATGGCACTTTATTTTATTTTTTTAACGTTAGCGCAAATGTAGTTTGAAAATAATTTTAATTTAGACAAAAACTTGTGTGAGACGGATCTCGTTGAGAGAGTAAATGGTTTGACCTCCTATGGGTGGAGCGGGGCGAGCCCATTTTTTCTCTCGTTGAGAGCCGTCTCATGACCGTCTCACACAAGACTTCCTCCTAATTTAGTAAAATTATACTAACGAAAATACAAAACTTATTATTGATATTATTAATAACAAGATTTTTAGGATATTTACTTTAAACATAAATTAATTCTCAAAGTTTCTTTGCGATAATGTTAGAAAAATGAGAATAACGTTTTGAGACGGAAAGAGTATACACATTAAATAAAAAAAAAAGAAAAGAAAAAGGAGGCCCTCCCCAATTTGGGGCCCTGTGCAAAGGCTCACTTTGCACAGGCTATTTGCCGGCTCTGGATAACACTCGTGAGTTTTTACTCACAAACCCAAGGCCATTAACATTTTCATTAATTAATCGGAACCACATCTCATACTGATAACAACTATCCACTTACTAATCAATACCTCATTCTCTCCCTTCTTGACGCAGCGCGGAAGCGAAAATAATACTACTGTCCGTTGATTGTACGAAACAATGCCGGATGAGTATTCTTCAAAGACCTATTGATTCGAAAACAATGAATTCTAGGTAATTGGCATCAAGAGAAATCAATGACTTTTGGAAAAATAAGAGCAACGCTCAAATGTATTAATTATCAAAACAAAGCTGATTTTCGGAATTAAAATTATCCCTAATTATATAATGTTCCTAGGACTTGGAAAACAAGTCATAACCTACTCAAAATAACCCTAATCTATATAGTAACCTAATCAGACTATAAAACATCAAAATAACACCCTAATCTACTTCTAATAATACAATTATTGCCTATTAAAAATTAAATCCAAAAATAATAAAATAATAACAAACAAAAATAATTAAAAGTAAATCCTAACTTATCATAATTCTTTCCCTGCGTCAGTTGGTATCAGAGCGGTGTTCGCTCTGGGATTAACTATGTCGCATCAAAGATATCTTGAACGTTCGCTAAACGTAGGAGATATTTGTGATCCCAAAAATCTTGTTACTTTCAGAGATAAATTGTGACTCACTCCATGAAATTGGTGTAAGAGAATTTGAAGCTGAATTTTGTCTAATATCATCAACTTTCTCTAATAACTCTGTTGACTGAATGGTCTCTGTAGGCGCACACAAACACACTAACTCCGTACCTTGTGATTCTACCTTGGAACCTCCATTCAACAAACTTTCATCTGATTGAAGACTCGTATTCCACCTCCACTTTAGGTTTCTCCGTGTTATCTTTATCGGACGCCAACGGATCTTCCTCCTCGGCTCACAATCTTGACTGCCACAATAAAGATTGTGGTTGACAAGTTGTTGATGGCCCATCATCGCACCCACTCGCTCAGTCAAGCGTTTGGCCACCACCTCCATTTGGTTGTCTAACATGGCAGTGAACCGTTTTTCCACGATTTGCCCAATCCTCTGACCAAGATTTTTGGGATCACAAATATCTCCTACGTTTAGCGAACGTTCAAGATATCTTTGATGCGACATAGTTAATCCCAGAGCGAACACCGCTCTGATACCAACTGACGCAGGGAAAGAATTATGATAAGTTAGGATTTACTTTTAATTATTTTTGTTTGTTATTATTTTATTATTTTTGGATTTAATTTTTAATAGGCAATAATTGTATTATTAGAAGTAGATTAGGGTGTTATTTTGATGTTTTATAGTCTGATTAGGTTACTATATAGATTAGGGTTATTTTGAGTAGGTTATGACTTGTTTTCCAAGTACTAGGAACATTATATAATTAGGGATAATTTTAATTCCGAAAATCAGCTTTGTTTTGATAATTAATACATTTGAGCGTTGCTCTTATTTTTCCAAAAGTCATTGATTTCTTTTGATGCCAATTACCTAGAATTCATTGTTTTCGAATCAATAGGTCTTTGAAGAATACTCATCCGGCATTGTTTCAAGCAATCAACGGATTGTTAGTATTTTATTTGCATTTTCGCTTCCGCGCTGCGTCACTTCTTCATATTCTCAACAACTACTTCAATTACACTTTTCTTTAAAGTCCAACTTTGAAGTCCAATCAATGGTAATCAAGCTTACCTATTAATAATGCTACCCATGATAGTACAAAGAAAGCTGAAATATCCAGAAATGAAATATCCAGAAATTAGCCCCAACTTTGAAGTCCAATCAATGGTAATCAAGCTTATCTATTAATAATGGCTCAAAAATAGCTTCTTGAGCCTTTTTTCACTGGGAAAACAATGGTGGGATATGGAATATTATTGGAATGAAATATGTAAGCTTTCCTTAACCACAGAAATGTCCCCTTTTCTTTCTTTTCCCTACCTTGTCTCTTCAACAAAAAGATAAAAGTGGAAACCAATGGCCAACTTCTCCCACTCAAAATGGTTCCCCAAAAAATTCTACATAAGCATATTTAATCAACACCCCCACACCAGAACCATCATTTCCATAAACATTTTTCACCTCATTTGACAACCAAAAGATGAAGCAATTTTCTTGGTTATTAAGGCATTAAAGGCTATCCAACATGTAGCTTCATCTCTCTTTAGTCCAAAATTGCTGCCCCATGATTTGATAAGAAACCAATCTATATATTTTCCTATAATATAAGTGCAAAACTTTATGTTCAAGTCAATAGAATAAATCAAGTACTTGATTACCTGTACAGTTGATGCAGCCTGATTATATTGCGAAGTTTTGGCATCGTTGAGGTAGCGTCAATCATATTTGAGACGGACTTTAGAGAAAGTGGTGTCATGTGAATCCGGTATATTTCAAGAATTTCACGGACTATTTCTGAGTGGAGGAACTCTTTGTTTTATCCAGACACTGTAATATATAGAGCCATCTCAAGGATTGACAGTGGTGTCTCATGAGAGATCCAGCTACAGATGTGAAAACCATAACTGGAAAAAAGAAAAATAGTACAGTACTTATGAAGATGAAAATGAAAATACTGATATCTTAATCATATTGAACTAGAAACCGGAAAGAGTTATATCAATGTTAGACTATTACGAATGAGCCAACAGCCACACACAACCCCCCCCCGCCCCAAAAAAAAAAAAACACAACCAATAATAATAATAATAATTAAAAAAATAATAATAATAAAAAGGTAGATGAGGATAATGGTTAAGGTTCTGGATCTTGTTAAGACAACAAAAGCATTTTTGTACTCTAAACATCCCCGGAAGTAAGTACTGAGACTCTAGAAAATGAATTAATGAACCAAACACTATCTACCGAAGTAGATTAGTCTTTGACTTAATTCTGTCAACTTGATTAAACTTAAATCAACTGGCTGATGAAAGATTATTTTGAGTAACGATATACTAAAGGTTGTCTTATATATAATTCACCCTGGGCTAAAACTGTTTGGTTTAGCAGGAATATTTTAAGTGTATAAAAAAACCTTCCAATGCAGCGGAAGAAATCTATTTATATATATTAAAGTTGGTGAAGAGAGATGTGGTGATGCCACGTGGACAAATCATGGAAGAATCTTGCATTTCGTGATGCCACATCATCACTATCCTAAAAGTGTGTGACTTTTGATATTCTCATTATTAGCTAATACTATTAGCTCATAATAATAGTTATAATATGAGTTAACTATTACTATTAATAGTAATAGTTAACTATTATAGTTACTATACAAGTTAACTATTACTATTAATAGTAATAGTTAAAATAGTTACTATACAAGTTAACTATTACTATTAATAGTAAGTTAACTATTACTATTAATAGTATTAGTTAACTATAATAGTTACTATACAAGTTAACTATTACTAAGTTAACTATTACTCTTAATAGTATTAGTTAACTATTGTAGTTACTATATTAGTTAACTATTACTATTAAAAGTATTAGTTAACTATAATAGTTACTATATTAGTTAACTATTACTATTAATAGTATTAGTTAACTATTACTATTAATAGTATTAGTTAACTATAATAGTTACTTTATAAGTTATTTTTTACTATTAATAGTATTAGTTAACTATAATAGGCTATACTCCCTCCGTTTCAAGTAAATTGCAACATGTTGACTTTTTTAGGTCAATAAAAATGAACTTTGACCAACCATTGGTGACGATTAATGATCACAATGAAATTCTAAAAATTGTTATTGATAAATTACTTAATAATTTATCAACTACAAATTTTATAATTTTACTTGAATAATTAGATCGTCACCAATGGTTGGTCAAAGTTCATTTTTGTTGACAAAAAAAAGTGAACATGTTGTAACTTACTCGAAACAGAGGGAGAATACATTAACTATTACTATTATTAGTATTGGTTAATTATAATTGTTATTATATAAGTAAGTTATTAATTTTTAATATTAACTACAGTAATTATAATCGATACTATATCTATTAACTATTACTATTAATAGTATTAGTTTATTATAATTATCATAATAGTTACTATATCAATTAACTTTTACTATTAATAATATTATTTTATTATAATATTTATATTAATAATTATTATTATATAGATTATCATTGCTATTAATATATATATTAACTATTACTATCAATAGTATTAATTAATTATAATAGTTATTATAATAATAGTAATCATATAGATTAATTTTTTTTATTAATAGTATTAGTTAAAATGATGATTACTATATTAGTTAACTATAGTTAAAATATTTTTTAAGGTGTAGTATTGGTTTCCCGTGCAGAGCACGGGTTACCCGCTAGTAACTAAGGATAGTCAAAGAACCGAAGGAAGCTAGTGAAAAGGAGTGTTCTATGTCAGCCTGATGGAGTGACCAAACAACAATTATACTCCCTCCGTCCCAAAATGATCTTCTCATTTGCCATGTTTCATTGTCCCAAAAAGTTTTTCTCATTTCTACAATTTAGGCTTTAAAAGTGCACAATAACCAAAACATGGCTAGTGAAGCAAGTGTTCATATCCTTAAAAACTTTGAATAGTCAAACAGGAAGATCATTTTGAGACGGAGGGAGTATTTTGCATGTCCACTGAGGAGGACCGGGGCACATATATATGGGTACAAGTGCACCCATTTATTTAGATAGTTTAGCTAGTTCTTTGGGTAAACTGTTGGATTTTTTACCACAGATGAGGAGAAAATATCAGAAGGATTGCCAATGAAAGCTAACATAGTTTAAGTCCCACTGTAGTCCTAGTTTTTTTTTTTTTTTTTAATCATAGCATATAACCATATACCCTCTGCCCCCAGAAATATAGTCTCACTTTTTTAGTTGTTAATTTGATTGAACTTTGACCATAGATAGTTTCACTTTTTTAGTTGTTTTGAGCTAATGTGCAACTTGATGCAAATTGAGTACTTTATGGAACCATAGAAGCTACTTCCTAAATTGTGTATATTCAAGAACAGACACTAAAATATTCATTTTTTTTTATATTTTTTTTAAATGGACATTCATGTACTGAGGGAGGGAGTAGCACACTAGTTCAATAGGATTGCGTTTAAGACTTTTCTTTGGAGCTAACTGTAAGGTTTTTAAAACACGACGTCGATCCAATCCCCGTGAGGTCTGCAACATACAAGAAATTAATGTTCACCACAGGCCCGTCTCAATAATTATAGGGACCCTGTGCTATATACGAAAGTTGGGGCCCTTAGTAATAAAAAAAAATACACAATAAAATAATTACAATAATGTTGACGTAATAAGAAAATAATTTATTAAAATTAAAATATGTTACTAAAAGAAAATCAAACTTTCTAATTAAGTTTTGGGGGAAAAAATGAATGAAAACATAAACTAGAAAAGAAGGGGAGAGAGGTCCAACAATTAAATGAATGAAAAGCCCAAATAAGATAAAAGAAGCCCAAGATTAGAAATGGGAGAAAAGTCCAAAGAGGAAAAATGAAATAAAAATGGTATAACACAGCTCCTTGGAATCGAACACTGGACATGCCAAGCACATCATGAACGCCTTACCAACATGCCACATTAGCCTGTTTGTTCTAATTCGGTATCTGATATATATATATACTATACATTCAAAATATGGGGCCCCCAAAATTTGTGAGCCCTGTGCAATTGGGCTGGTTGCACAGGCCCAAAACCGGGCCTGGTTCACCACAACAACTAAATGTTTCTTATACTCCCTTTTTCCCAAAATGATCTTCCCATCTGTCATTTTTCATCGTCTCAAAAATTTCTTCACACTTCTACAATTTAGGCTTAAAAAGTGCATAAACAAAACATGACTAGTGAAGCAAGTGTTCATATCCTTAGAAAGTTTGAATAGTCAAATGGGAATATCACTGAGACGGAGGAAGTATCATAATACCCCAGGGGAATAACTCTAAATTTGGGTTATGTACAGAGTTACTGAGAACAAAAACAGTTTCATTAGACAGTAAAACAAGGGTGCTCAATTTAGCTTTTTGGTATGAAAGAAAACACATAATAAAGCAACTGATGTAATGATTTATCCTAACATTAAGAATCAGAAATCGTAAACTGATGTGTATCACAGTTTCATATCAAAAACAGGACATCAACCGAGCAAATGAACTTGGGTCACACAAAAATACAAACACTCAGATTGCATTAACCAAACAAGTGTTCATAAGTAAAAATTTCAAGATATATACATCAATAACAGGATTTTAGAACCGGCATTTTTCAAAAGAAACTATTTACTATGATTACTGAAAATCGTGAAGGAAGAAATTTACCTCGGGATTAGAGCCCTCCGCACAAGCAGAATCTGTTTGAAACAAGATTGACAACGAAGAATAACTAATTGGGGATTGATTTAGGTTGATGTATAAATGGTCTATGGCTTGGACTTATCTTGAGTCGAAATCTAATCATCACTCTTCAAATGTATGCTTGCTTGGATGGCTTTGAAAACTACCTACATCTTTCCTTCTTGTAGCCTGAGATTTCGGTTAATCCCGTTGCAGCTCCATATGCACAGGTCGATTTTGCTTCGTCTGATTATTTATGATTCTATTAGTTTGCCTGTTTTGGACTGCATATTTCATTTTTTTTCCTTTTAACAGCACTGACTTATCTGAGAACTTGCAGCAACGATTGTGCAGTCGCTTAGAAAAAAGTGCTTGATCCGCCACTGAACAGGACAACTCCATAGTCCTTATTGGCAACAAGTAGCCACAAGCAATAAAGAAACCGAACCACCAGCAAGAAGATGATCTGACCAGTGACCTACTTAACTGACAATCACAAAAGAAAATGAATGTAGTGATACAACCAATTTATTATGCAAGTGAGGATTGCTTAAAAAAAAATGGTTTTTTCACTAATTAATGACTTAATCTATTACAAGAGTGACACTTGAAAGTGCATATTGTGGGAATTGAATCTCTGACATTTCACATATAAGGGATACAAGATACCGCTTGAGTTAGAGCTCTTTGGCACCAAGTCAATTCATAAAGCAAATGTTATGAATAAAAGAAAAGAAGAGCGTAACAAGTTATTGATAAGAATTGAATACATAACAACACATCTGGAACGTATGGTTTGAAATCTGAAATATTAGATTTATTACATATACTAGGCCGAAATTTAAACGTATCTATATATAAAGATGAGTGTAAAGCTCCTGTTCCGAATTTACAATCAACTAAAACGTGTTCACTCTGCTCAATTGCAATAAACAAGCATAGTACTGAAATGAAAAGAAGAAAGGAAGAGAAAGAGAGAGTGCACTTACGTTAAGGCCTCGGCTCCAGAAATGATCTCCAAAATCTGGAAGAGAGAGAGTGTATACTTATTTCAAGGCCTCGGCTCCAGAAACAATCTCCAAAATCTCTCCGGTAATCTTGGCTTGACGTTGTCGATTGTACTTTTGATTCAATTCCTTCTTCAGCTCCATAGCATTATCACTAGCACTGCTCATTGCAGTCATCCTAGCAGCAAGCTCACTAGCCACAGATTCTTGCAACGCCCTCAAAATCTGACTGTTGAGGTAAAGAGGCAACAAAGCATCAAGAATCTGAACCGGGTCTTGCTCAAACTGCAAAATTGGTGAAAAATCAGCAGTTTTAGCCCTAAAAGTATCTCTCTCCACAGTCAACTTCCCTTCTTTTGTAGTCAACCTAAAGAACTCATCTTCAGCTGCATCAACACAAACCCCATTCACATCACAAATCTCACCCTTTGGTGACAATGGCAACAAAGTGTGGATCACCGGGTTAGATTTCACTAAAGACACAAACTTTGTGTACAAAAGCTCGACTTTATCGACTTCCTCAGAAACAAAAAGCGAAAAAACATCATCTGCAATCTCCTGGGCATCTTTAGCAGTAGGCAATCTCCCACCTTCCCTAGACTTATCTACCGGAATTTGAGGCCTGCGAATAAAATAAGCATTACCCTTTCTCCCAATACTAATGACTGTGTACTCAATACCAAGAGTTCTCAATTCAAGCATCCTGGCCTCAGATTTTTTCAAGATCCTGTTGTTGAAACCACCACAAAGACCCCTATCCCCTGTGACAATAACTAGGGCAATTTTCTTGACAGGCCTAACCTTTGTGAGGGGAACATCGACATCTTCGGCTTGGATTTGTTCATTGATGCTGTAAAGAACCTCGACGAGGGTTTCTGAAAAGGGTCTGGCGTTGACCACAGCTTCTTGGGCTCTCCTCACTTTTGCAGCTGCTACTAGCTTCATGGCCTCTGTGATTTTCTTGGTGTTTCCTACTGAATCTATACGGTTTTTGAGATCGCGAAGACTGCATTGGATTGATGTTGATGATGATGATTTGTGGGTGGAAATGTATGATGATGGGTTGTAATTTGGGGTGAAGCCGGATCGGAATGAGTGAGAAGAAGAGTCTAGTGATGGTTTCCCTGAAGCCCACAATGATAAATTTGAGCAAGACATGTTTTTTTTTTTTCTAGGGTTTTGCAGAGAATTGAGAATGGTGGAGAGGGAGAAAGAAGGAGTATGTGGTGGGTTCGATATTTATATATTTCTGTGGTGAGTTGTGTGTGTGAAATTGGATGGAGGGAAATTGAAAGAGGGAATGGGAGGTGGAGGGAGGGGATAGATTTTGAAGATAACGATTTTTAGACCGTTGCAAATTGAGGATTTTTTTATTTTTTATAAAAATCTAAATGGTTCACTGAATTGATCTTTGTACCCAAGGAATATCCGGCTGCTGGCTGCAATTTGGGATATTTATTTTAAATCTTGGTCATGGGCACGAAAATACATCTAATTCATTTTTCTGTGGTGCGAGATAAGTTAATTTTTTGTGGATAGTAGTCATGATTTATGTCACATCACATGACATCCAATCATCTAATCACTCCGTTTCATACTTATTATTGCTAACTAATTAGAGTGCATGAGATTAAAAAAATATGTTGGAAAATTAAGTATTATGAGTGGGTAGGAGAGAGAAAATAAGTTACTAGTAGATAGTTGTTGTGAGTGAATAGGAGAGAGAAAAGTGAACATTTGGGTCAGTAGCAATAAGTATGAAACGCTTAAAATGAAAATAAGTAGTCATAAGTATGAGACGGATGGAGATAAGTAGTCATAAGTATGAGACGGATGGAGTAATAATGTACACGAGAGATTGGAAATTTTGGGGGTCGAATGGAACTCAACGAGCAATGTATTTATAGGTAACCCGTGTTTTGCACAGAAAACTTATTTATTATTTTTTGTACTTTTTTTCTTTTTTTATTTAATAAGTAATATAATAATTTTTTGTAATATAAGTATATTGTATATGAATTAAATGTTTGCTTACAAATTTAGGAGAATTGTTTTAATTTTTATTTAGCTTTTGTTGTACATAATTTATATTTATTATGATAATTAAAATTTGAATCTAAAGGTGAGTTATTA
>JAOWBW010000066.1:308514-466014 GCA_026119855.1 Campanula takesimana | reverse complement strand
TGCTATAAGAATCTATGGAGCAGTATGGGAGAAAAGAAACAGAAACAGAAAAGGAGTCCTCAATGTATTGACAGGCTGAGTTTTGAGAGAAATTTTCACTATTTTGTACTAAACTTTACTGTATTGCAGAATGTTTTACACATAGAGCCCTGTGGAGTGGGATATTGGCTATTATCATCGGTTCAAATTCCTCTAGCGATAATTTTCACGGCGTGGATTTTGTACAGTAAAAAAGAGACCCTCAAAGACCATGATCCTAGTCAACAGGTGACAACAGCACTCTACTTAAGACAATACTTATGCACAACTTAATAAATGTCTCTTTTAAAAACCTAATTTCACGGATTGATATGATTTCGTGAAGGAAATCGAAAGAAGCAGAGACAGACCATCAAGCTTGATGTTCCCAGTAATGGCATTATTAATGGGGATTTTGTGCGGGGTTTTCGGAATTGGTGGTGGAATGCTTATAAGCCCACTTCTACTTCAATTTGGAATAGCACCTGAAGTAAGTTTCTCATATCCATCTATCACCCATGCTTTAACCTCTAATACTAGTGATGATAATGCTTTTAGATTCACATTAACTTTTTCATGGTCCAGGTTACAGCTGCAACATGTTCTTTCATGGTGCTCTTCTCAGCATCCATGTCTGCAATTCAGTTTTTGCTGTTGGGGATGGAGCACGTTGGAGTTGCCCTCATCTTTACTATCATCTGTTTTGTTGGCTCGGTCATTGGGAAAATGGTAGTACAGAAAGCTATTCGAAAATATGGAAGGGCCTCCTTAATTGTGTTCTCAGTGGGTACGGTTATGGTATTAAGTACTGTTATGATAACAAGTTATGGAGCTCTGAACGTCTGGAATGATTATAGGAGTGGGAAATATATGGGATTTAAACTACCTTGTTGAGTTTAGACTTCTGTTTTTATTCTAATTTTCTATTTGATTCACTGTAACTCACTTAATCATTTTGGAACGAAGACTTTGTTGCTGTTATTGTTGTTATATTCACTGTAACCTACTTCGTTGATAATTTCATGAATCTGAAGAAGTTAAGATTTTATAGTGCTAAATTGATACTACCTATGTCCTAAAATGAATAACTAAATTTGCTCTTGATCAAGAGCAAATTTGGCCATTCATTTCGGGGCGGGGAGAGTACTAGTTTCTCAATTCACACACCCCATGCGCAAACAGACACATAAAGCAAGATAAGAATTTAAATAATCCACAAGATGGGGATAATATATGAGCCAGAGTGCTGAATTATCCAGCATCCAGACGGTTGTCTAGCAACTTGCTTGACAAGACACAGTCAAGAACAACGCCCAGGCGCTATTTACTATTACCTGGGCATTAACAAGGTGATGCATCAAGAACCAACTACTAATGGGATCCAGGCAGCTGCCTTAACTAATAACAAAACTAACGGATAGATAAAATGGTTCGGTTAAAAGCAACTTTGAGGCAAACATTCACGCAAACAAATTTAAAAAATGGTATTATTTCAGTGTTTAAAAACATAGTACATTGCTGAGAAATTTCCTCATCTAAGCACTAACTATGAACAACTCAAACATACAGCCTGAAAATTGATTAGATGGTTTGAGTTGATTGTTTTGATACCTAATGTGTAGGAAAAAACTAAAGTTGGTTAGCAAAATTTACAAGTTGAAAAGAGACTGATCAATAAAAAGGACTCCCTCCATCCCAAAAACAAAGTCCATTTTCTTCATGATCATGAAGAAGAATGGACATTCATTTTGGAAAAGAGAGAGCAATATTTTCCTAGAGACGATCCGTTTCCTAGAAAGATGTATGACATACTCATCTGCAGGCGGAAATCAGCAGCTTCTTTGAAAAGCAATGTACACTTGCTCAAGCAACTGGGGGGCGCAGAACATGATCCTGAGATGTATCAACTGCTGCAGGCGGACTAAAATGCCACATTGGAACTCCAGGGTAACCCATGAATGGCATGAATTTGCTACCAACAAACTGTCCTGGAGCTGAATATGGGGAAGGCATTGCAGGTGGAGGAGCGGAGAGGAATGGTGGTGGGGTGCTAAAGACTTTTAATTGATGCTCAAGTCTCTCTTTCTCTGCCTTCAGTTTTTGCTTCTCGTCGCGTAGTTCATTCTTTTCAGCCTGAAAAACGATTTCTGTGAAGCCTAACAAAGCATGAATCATGTGGCTACTTTTGATTATTACTGAAGATGCAACTATTACATCATCCTGATTGAAAATGCGAGAAGAAAATTGCATTCCTGAAGAATTTTTCAGTGTAAGACTGTCTTAAGATGACAGGCGTCCAAAACATCTTTGGTGGGGGGGGGGTATAAGTGTATATAACAAATAGGGTTACCTTCAATTCATTAATCTTGTCCTGCAATTCCTCGGATGACGCTTTCAACTTGCTGGTTTCATCTCTTAACTGAGTCACCATTCGGACAGCATCACTCAAAATAACAGTCTTGTCCATCTTGGTAGACCTTCCAGGCTCCAGTATTGTATTTAATTCTTGGAACCTAGAGTTGAGACACACCAAAATAAGAGATGCAGTGTGCAGCACAACTGACAAGTACCGGCCAACATGCAACCACAACTTGAGAGAGAGTGAGAGAAAGAGAGAGAGGTGAGAGAGAGAGAGAGAGAGAGAGTACTTGTCATTTAGCATATCCCTCCTCTTTTTCTCTCGGCATGCTTTTGAACCAGTTGCAGAGCATGATCCAGAGTTCAATCTACAAGTACAATAATGTTTCAAAGGTGAGATAGAAACAAAAATTAAAAAACAACTGAAGAGGGAGAAATCCGTATGAATATTGAATAAATGGAGGAAAAACAAGTCATTGAACAAAAACAGCAAGTTTAAAAGAGTTGGAAGTTGAAACTGAAAAAAGATAGGTAGGCCATAGCATCACACTTATTTTGTTAAGCCTAAACGTACAACTTGCAGAAAGGAAGTATATACCTCTTTTTGGAGCCCTGCTCCTTAATACAATCTGATTTTCCAAATGAGTCTCCATATTCAACGCTGCAGAAACAATGAAGCATAAGGTACTGCATCCTGATTACCCAAATGAGTACACAAATTCCAAACCACAAAAGTAATCAAAGAATGATGTTTGAGTATACAACAAGTGGAAGTACGTGGCGGTCGAATCTGGAAACACCAATTGGTATATAAAAGCATTTCAATACAAAGAACAGATGAAAGGAAGATTTTTTTGAGTTAAAACCTACAGACCAAAATCATACCTACACTTCAACTCTAAAATCTTAAGATCTTTTGGCTTCTAGATTCCTAAAAAATAGAGGCAGTATCACGCTCTCACTGGATGATAACAAGTCTACAATGATTATCAGAAAATGTGTAGTTAAGCTAGTTCACAATCAACCAACCACCCTGTAAATCTTGATTTATAACCCTTGTAGGTGTTTTCCTATTATTCTTTTATTGCCAATGCCTTTCAGCAGGTTCCTGATCAACAAAAAGTATTATGTTAAGCCTTGGTGCATAAACAGAGGGTAAAATCCATAGGTAAGACTCAATTGTTTGAGAACGAGTTCATCAGTTATCTCGGGTGCTCCATCAACGAGTAACAAAACCAATTTGGAGCATGTGGCCCTTTTGTTATCAAAATTCCCTTAACATATCCTCCTAAACAGAAAACCTACTCTTTAAGAATTTTCTAGTTCAACCCACGCCAAACGTACCTTCTCTCTTTCCTGTCAATCCCCAAATCAACCCTAGCTCATTCGACTAATCAAGGATTCAAGTTTGAAAAACATTTAGAATATCAAATTCATGTATGAACAAAGGGAAACTGACAGTCCAAGTAAATGGGAAGCTAGATTGTAGTATTGTACATTCAAAATCCAAAATTCAAAATTGAGATCAAATTTACAGGAAAAAAAACTACTGTTCATAACTTAGAAATAAGCATCCGCAAATGAAAATGCAAACAACTACTAGTGCCACAAATATCGAGGCATGAATAAATCAATTATATATTGATCAAAGTCAGAGTGGACTCAAAAATCAGTTCCTTGATTATTGTTAACAGTAATCACACTAATTTTCTTCTGTTTGATTATTTTAATTTGTTTTTATCTCTTAATTTAAACTTTAATCATTGAGAATTCTCAATGATTAAATTTTAAATTAAGAGAGATTTTTTGCTTTTCAAAAATAAATTTCTCTCCGTTGTGAGAGCCATTGTATTCTCTCCATTCTGAGAGTCGTTGCTTGTTTATTTGTTTGTTTGTTGGTTTTTAGTCTTGCAATTACGATGATTCTTGTATCTCCTCACAATGAAGTGGATGCCAATGATCTAACTGCACAAGGATTGTTCGTGGATTTTGAGATTGCTTGTAGGCGTTTTCTCTTCAACCCGGATTCTGCATATGAAGTGCTGAGCGCAACATATAACCCGAGGGGATCTCTTAAATGCCGAATTGAGGCAGTGTCCAAGTTTTACTTGGAAAAGAATCCGAACGTCTCAAGATTTAGTTTGGACATATCATTGTGGTAGGTTAAGAGTTGGAACTGCTATTGAAATTTTGGGTGAGCCTCCGGCCTTTGTGGACGGAGTGTCCTCTCTTTTTTAATTGTGAATGAAATAGAATTTATCGTTCGCTCAAAAAAAAAAAAAAAAAAAAAACTCAATGGACAATCACATTGCATAAAACCGTTGTTTCTGTAGCCAAATTCTGAAATAAATAACAAGGATACTTGACAACGGAAAAAGAGAGAGAGAGAGAGAGAGAGATAAACGTACCTAGGATGAGTTGAATTGGAGAAAGAATTATCGGACCAGTGAAAAGCCGGATCGAGAGAAGGAAGGTCACCACCGGGGACCGGAATCTCGTCTAACAAGCTGTAATCGAACAGCCAATTCGGATTCTCCCCCGGACTATCCATCCAAGTTGCGGACGGAGACGTGGCCGGGACCCGGACGGAATATTGATCGGAGATAGCCGCTGTGGTTTTGCAGGAGAATAATTGGAAGGAACGGGAATGGGAGAGGAGATTAAAAAGTAGAGGAAAAGGGATTGGTATGGTGGCGGGGGTTTTGAGTGTCCCAATGTTACACGTCACCCCTCAACTATGGGTATGGGCTTTCAACAGCAAGTCAGCAATGCCTAGTCAATACAAAATTTAATAAATTTTGATTAAAAATTAGGGTCGATATAATCATTCTTGTAAAATTTTAAAAATTATAATTAATAAATTATTAAATAATTAATTAATAATATTTTTTAAAAATTTTCATTGAGATCATTAGATTGACGCTATTGTTTGGTCAAAATTCATTTATTTCGACCATAAAAAATTAAAATGGGACAAACTTTCTGAGACAGAAAGAAATAGTATTTAAATGTGATATTGAGAAATTAGCAACTACCTTTCTTTTGTTGTCATTTTTTATCCTTTTTGTTGGTCATAATTGAAACTTATCTTATCTTTATTAATTTTCAAATATTTACTCAAAAGTATTAATTTTAGTTAAATTATTACATATTTAATTTTTCATATCTTTTTGCCATCATGTTGAATATCAACTACTAAAGTGTTATTCAATTAAATTTGAAAAGAATACCCTCAATTTATATGAAATGAAATTACTTAATGAATTAATTCGAGGTAATTATGTAACGAAATCTGTGTGTTGCGCATGCTATGAAATATTAAAATTGATTACTTAAATACAGAGTAGGTACTATAAGTAAACAAAGACTTGGGTGAGATCGTCTTAAAGTGAGTGAGACGGATCCACCCATGGGTCAAACCCACCCGTCTAAGTTAGATCCGCCCGCCTAGCCTTTCCCTCCTCCCAGCTTGCGCCACGTGGCATTACTTAAAAAAAACTTTCAATAACTTTAAAATACAATATTTTGAGATTTTGAAAAAATACCGTTGCGTTCGACTCGACGAGATAAATCAAACTAGATAGGTCATGATATGGTTTGATTTTTTTTTAAACATATTTTTTAACAAACAAAAAAAAAACTACTCTGTTCGTCGTCAAAATGTAACACGTTTTTTTTTGAAAAAAAAATTAACAGTTTAATCTTTAAAAAGTAACACTTTTACTGTAAAATGAACAACAGTTTTGCAGAAAAAATTTAAATAGTTTGATAGTTTTTGTGGTTAGAAACAGTAAAAATATAACAGAGTGCAGATATAATTATAATTTGCTATACAGATGAATGTAACAGGTTTTATAGCAAATGTTGCCCTTTTTTATTAAAAAAAAAAAAGGAGACAGAATTCATGTATATAACCGATTGCATTTCATGTGCTACTTTCTAAAAAAAAATGTTATATTTCCAAAATAGAAACTGTTATAATTAAAAAAATACATTCATTTATTATAAAATGTAATGTTAGTTTTTGTTGTAAATTTATGTCATCCTTAATCCATTTCTGCAAAATTATGGTTACATTTCTGAAAAAGAAAGTGTTATATTTGAAGAAATAAAGTGTTATATTCATTTATGAAAACTATTATATTCATGTATATAGCAAATTATATATATATATATATATATATATATATATACACTCTGTTATATGTCAATATTACTTTCTCTAATCAAAAAAAAAAAAAAATCAAACTATTTAAATTTTTCTACAAAATTACTATTACATTTTACAATAAAGTGTTACTTTATCAAGACTGAACTGTTACTTTTTCATAACAACGTGTTACATCCCAAGCGACGAGCAGCACAATTTTTTTTTTTTTTGTGTTAAAAAACATGATTTTACAAAAGAATTGAAAACTATATCAAGACCTAAGTAGTTTGATTCGTCTCGAGACGAACACAACGGTGTTTTCGGGGGGGGGAAATGATTTTAAAATCTAAAGATATTACATTTTAAAGTTATTAGAGGTTTTTTTTCTTAAGGTGCGGTGCGCTGTCCCCAAATGAGTGGTCCAGTGGTAACACCAAGCCTCACCCTCGGTGAGCGCTAGGGTTCGATCCCTCTCCTCTCCTCGCCTCCTTATGGCGTGGACATCGTAAAAAAAAAAAAAAAAAAAAAAAAAAAGTAAGCTGATAAAGTATTTCAGAGTTTGTTTGGTAGGTATGTATGTGGTCAAAAGTAATACTATTCCGTTAATTGGGACATTTGGTAACAATTGTGTCAATGGTCAAAGATGAGCTGCACAACGTAAGTAATTTTTTTTGTTGCCAACGAATAAAGTTTAACTTAATTTAACGAATGAGAAGAAAGAAAAATGTAGGCTCACCATATGCCTATCCAGTTTTAGATGAGTGTTTATTTTACTTTTCTAAATTATTTTGGAATTAATTATACATAAATACACTTAACATCAAGGTTCTAAAAAGCGTCAGGCGGTTGCTAGGCGCCGCAGTAGGGCCTAGCGCCTAGGCGGGGTTTAAACAGACTTAGGCGGGGCCGAGAAATCAGAAATCGTTATAATATCTTAGGCGGGACTTAGGCGCTTCATGAATGCCTAGCACCTAGGCGGGGCTTAGGTGGCCTAGACGGGCGTCTTTTAGAACACTACTTAACATTCTTAATATTCATATCATATACTGATTAAAATATAAATTATAATAATGATAATTTAATAAAAAACATATTTTGTGACTATTTTGTTGTTTGTACTAATGATGTAAATGATTATAGTGTAAATAATAAGTGTGGCAGATTGTGATTAAAAAAAAATTATAAACTTGATAAGTGTAAACTAACATAAAATCATCACGAATCATTAAACAAATTAATTGCGCATAAAAATGGATCTCTTTTTAATAATGCATGACTGCAGGGGAGTAAAATATTCAAAATCGGAGCTTTATAGAAACTTCTATTCGGACCGGGAACCGCTCTACCCAAATTAGCTTCACCCCTCCACCCAACGTCTCCGATCAAGGCCACATAGGCGAGCTCATCATCTGTGCGGCTAAAATGATTTCAATTTTTTTAGGGTCCTACCGAGCTCGGACACATCTCATCCGTCAAAAAAAATAAGGTGACTCTAATCTCCACCATTGGGTGAACCGGAGTGGAGCTAACCGCTCGGTGGAGCGGTTCGAAATCCCTTTTATTCCCACCAAACAGAGAAGAAAGGGAATGCACATTCTGTGAGTGGTAGTACTAGCCACTTTCATTGCCCTTATTGCGCAACTGATGATAAATGTTAGCCAATGGTCAGAATTTGATTAAAAAACGTGTTTCACAGTAGTATTAGCTCG
Source organism: Campanula takesimana (assembly GCA_026119855.1). NCBI lineage: Eukaryota > Viridiplantae > Streptophyta > Magnoliopsida > Asterales > Campanulaceae > Campanula > Campanula takesimana. Next base: position 457,779 of record JAOWBW010000066.1, on the reverse strand, counting down.
ATTAGCATAAAACGTATTTTTAAATGCTGAATGACATTTTTTAAAATAAATTAATAAATATTATTAGCATGTAATTTTTAATACTAGTACAAACACTTGTTTCGCAACTTATAAAAACATACATGGCACATTGTAATAGACATTTTCTATACTACTGCAAACACTTTTTAACACTAAGACAGACAATTCTTAACACTACATCTAATGATCCTTAACACTACCACTTAAAGTGTCTGCTTGAAAGTTTATAAATATCTGTTGAATGTTTTATAAGGGTTATATTAAAACGAACAATTTCTAATATTAGAAAAATATACATGAATCTTTACCACTAAAAGAGAGTAGTACTTTTGTAGTGAAAAATGTAGAAACTTATCATGAATTGGTCAATCTTTTTCAACTCAAGTGAAAGCTTTCTTTGTAGGAACCGATAGCCGAGTCAAATTTTTATTTTCTTTTGCACAAATAATAATAAAAAAAAAAAAACTCAACAGGGGATAAATTATCCCCAACAATAAAACTGAAAATGTTAAGAGTAAATGGCTCATAATAATCAAGAAAATACACACAAAACATTTCACAAGATACAAAAGCTAGGTGTACCCTCTTAACTGAGATAAAGATATAACAGTGAAACATCCCCATGTGACCAAATGCAACAAAATGTTGCCAACAAATCCTAACATTCAGACAATTAACAACAATAATGAAAATAAGACACTGTCAGATCAAATATTCTAGTCACACCCAACAAAGCAACCCCTCACTCTCACTGTCACTGTGTAAGAATACATATGCAGAAACATTAGAACATCTACACACTCAGTTACACAAAAGTGCAAACAAATTTCACACAAACAAATTTCCCATCCACACTAGTTAGCCAGCCCAGATGTGATAGTGTTAACTCGGATAGTTTGTCGTTGTGTCTGTTAGAATCAGATTGTGCAACTTTAACCGCAACTCAGTCGAGAATCTAATGGCCTGATTGTTTGGCGGCGGGGGATCCCGATCTCACACGAGTTGACTCTAGCAGCAAATCGTAGGGAGCAGAGAGACTCGCCTACTGATGATGGGTCCGGTGAAACGTTTACAAACATCAATGTTTTTGAGTCTCTGCCCAAACAAGGCTGTATAATGCACAAGTGTCATTCACAGTCAAGAAACAGACAATTAATTATGTTGGTATAAAATCATTCTAGACAACTGCTACAAAAAATCTTCACTCCAAAGAATGTTTTATGTAAGTTTTACCTGTAGAAGATAAGTCAGCTTGGAATTTCTGAAAGGAACGTGGTCGTCTTTCTTTGCTAGAGCAAAAATAACGTCGCTGAGGCAAGATAAGCTCTTGTTGATAGCCTGAACATTTTGGAAAAAAAAAAAAAAACAGTCAGCTCATGACTTTGAAACATAAGCAATCGAAAACAAATGCGTCGATATGTTCATTTCTGAAGTATTTACTACCTGGGTTTCCTTAAGCCTTTCGCCTGTTGCTCCACTCCTTGAGAGTCGCTCACTTCCAGCTAAATCAATGAGGTTTAACACGCCCTGAACTTGTTGCTCAGTGCTCTAAATACGCAAAGAAAAATAGAGATCAGAACTAAGGTTATATAAATATCAGGGACACACATAAACAAATAGGATATACCTCATTTACTCCAAAGATTCTCAGAGTAAATACAAAATGACTTCTTGATGACTGCTCATTCATGTCAGTTTTGCCAACAGACCTAAGAAAAGACAATGAAAGGGGGGTGTTTGTTATTTCAAAAGAATGTACAACAACAAAAACACTAACCAAAAGCTAACAATACCTGCTTTGAGCAGCTTGCTGAAGAAGAGTAGAAACTTCCTTTAAACTGCATACGTCAACAATTGTAAGGTCAGAAACAAATGTGTTCCCGTCCGCATCATGTCTTATTGTGTATTGCTTCCCTGGGCCACCATTTTCTGTCCGCGTAAGCTCTAAGCTATTTGATCGTACTGCTAAAAGGTCACGGATTGTTTCATTGTATATCTCGAGCATCGAGGCCTACATATTTGAATTAAAGAATAAAAACATACCCCCTCTATCCCATAAAGCTAGTCCCTCTTTTTTCACTGTTACTACGAATAAACTTTTGAGCAATAATTTTGATTACTTTTAATTATCCTAATGAGAATTTAAAAATTGGTACTGATAATATATACGGAGTATAATGGTGTATCAATACAAAGTTTCAGATTTTCATTAGGATAATTAAAAGTAACATGAATTATTGCTCAAAGGTCAATTGTAATAACAATGAAAAAAGAGGGACTAACTTTCGGGGACAGAGGGAGTATTACGATATGGGTGCATTTGGCACAATCTTGAACACACATTAAAAAAAAAGAATAGCAAGAATGACCTGCATTTTGAACCTCCAACCCTGGGCCAAAAGGGACTGGCTAGTTTGGAATACCTGTTCTAGTGAACGAGGTATCAACCCCTTTTGCTCATGTGCCTCTGGCCTACCCATCATCGTATATGTTTTCCCAGAGCCAGTTTGACCATATGCAAAAATACAGACCTAGCAAGAAAATGAACAAATAACTGAGCTTCATCCACATATATTAATCTAATGGTGTCAAGCCAAAGTTGGTTTATTTCAAAAATATGAACTACAAAGCTCTATGTAAAATGTTACGTCTTGCTAGTTTCTTGAACTACAGAATAACTGATAACAGACTAATCACCTTGTACCCATCAAGTGCACTTTGCACTAGCTGAGATATTTCTGTAAATACATCTTGTTGTGATGCATCATGAGCAAACACCTTGTCAAACATGAACGGATGCTTTTGCCCTGCACACAATGAAAAGCTTCAATTATCTTTTATAAAAAGCACAAATATGACAATCATAAGTTCAAGCTATCAGCGATTGTAGATAATAGAAAACCTGTCAAAAGAAACTCGTACCACTTTGTATCAAATCAATGCCTCGGCCAGCTGACTCCACCGAGCTAGGATAAGAAACAATGGCTTCGGATGCAGGACCATCATCAGGTAATAAAGGCCTAACTCTGCAAAACACGCGTATGTTCCCTTTCAGCTCCTGTAATAAGCGACCATAAACCATCATTGAAGTTTCACGTATGTCTTGAGCAGCAAAAAAAATTTAAAAAATAAAAAAAATTAAATCTTACCAAAATAGTGTTGTGAAGCTTTTTTCTCAACCTCTCTCCTTCGAGAAGTTGACTTTCAGCATTCCTCAAGCGATCTTGTAGTTCACAAATAATCCTTTTTTTTTCTTCAAATTCTGTCCGAGTTTCTAAAGCAGACAAATCATACATCTGCAACATAAAATAGTAAGCGTTAAGGGTCAGAATGATACATATTTTGTCTGAAAAACGAGCATCAAGTAAAGAAAGCAAGATAATGCATGTTACATACTAACAATATCACAAAGAATAACATTAATCAACCTTTAATTTCTCATTGGCAGCAGCTAGTTGATGCTCCAATAAACGTATTTGCTCTCTCTGAGACGAGCATGTCTCCTGCAAAATGGGATCGGGAAGTAAATTTTAGAGAGGATAAGAATTCAGTAAACTTAGGTACAGGACAATGAACTGACCTCTAACACATTAAGTTCCTTGTACAAACTATCAAGTGTCACAGCCGTTTCTCCAGTTCTTTCTCTGAAATTGTCTAGTTCAGCTGTTAATCCCTGCACTTGTGCTAATTGCCGGTCGCGATCATCCCTTACCTGGTGTAATTCTCCACGAAGGACCTCCACTTCTTTGATCAATGCTTCTTTTTGCTTATTAGCATCATCTCTTGATTCCTTTTAGAATGACATGTAGGTACATTAGATTAAACCATTCCAGACAAGTACAGTTGTCTTTACAAAAATATATCTATGCATTAAGGACAACAGCAATTAAAAAAAAACAAGGACGTGTGAGCTTATTAAAGTAATCTGATGGTGAACATCAAATCTACAAAAACGGATTGCTCTAGATCTGTCTCACATCTAAAGTAGGCATCTGCCCCTTGGAGAAAGAAACATATATGTTCATGGATAAATGTAAGAACTATTGAAAATAAACAACCTTTTCCACTAAGAGATAAGTTTTAGTATCCAAAACTTTCACCAGATTTGGTTTGTTCAACCTCTTACCCTCTTTAATATGATTCTCTGTGCATATCTGCTGGGTAAGGTTTACCTACATTTCACCCTTTTGGTGGGGACGCGTCCCCGGACCCTCGCTATGCGGGGATGCCTTATGCTCTGTGTATACGTCTATAAATAAAGAATAGCACATTTTCCCCACCACCACGTATTTGTTGTATCTCATTGTGAAACATAAACTGTTGATCATTATGGATGAACATGTCGAATCAAATCAAGGTATAAGGTGTTGGGCCTCACCCTAAGACCATAACTATCATCTATATGTTACAACTTCCGGACTAAGTAGCAAATGAGCAATATAGATCCGCCTTAAGCATCCTATATTTATGCAAATATATCATATATGCATTTTAGATGTACGTGAGAGCCATAAGAACATGTCCATATACACAATGACCTTTACAACTCCTTATAAGTTAACAATGGAAACATTCTAGTATTGTGTTGATTGCAGAAACAAAGATGTGAAAAACCATGACACCAATTAAATAAACAAGCAGAAACTTTCACAACCATGAGCAAATGCAACATCGTGTTTCCCCAAGAAAAAAGAAGCAATGTTAGCTTCCCAAGTAGCTTTCATTCTATAATGCTTGTATAAATGCGAAAAAAATAATTACTAACTTAAGTTATATCCCTTGCACTATGAATAGTGTTTTGGACAATTATATCCTCAACTCACTTACAACTCACTTGCAATATTTATCCATATTTAATTGTTTCCTCAATAAGCCTGCAAATCTTAGGTAGGACTCTTATTCTGAGACGGAGGGAGTACTATACACAAATGTCAAAATACTATTTTTGATTGAATAATCTTTTGAGGATACCGAGTTGACAAGGAAAAGACTTACTCTTGAAGAAGTTAATTCATTCTGCAACAAGTTATGATGGCCCCTTAAGGTGCTAAGATTTTCCAATATGGCAGCCTTCTCTCTTTCCACCTGTTTGGCAGAGTCAATGGCAGCTTTGAGTTCATTTTGAAGTTTTGTATTGTACTGCTGCAAGCTTGTATTATATTCTTGTAATCGCTTGTACATCTCATCGAGTGACTTTACCTGAATATTGGTTAGTACAATAGCTTGATTAGCAACTTGATAGTAAGAATAAGAAACACACGGATTCTTAACCACCCGCTCACCCTTTCATTCGCAACTAATTTATCCTGCTCGGCCTTTCCAAGTTCTTCTTTCAGTGAAGCTTGCATCTGTTCTGCAGCTAACCGACCCTCTTTTTCTCTCTTGTGACAATCAATTGCATCCTAATTGTTGAAATTGAAAAGAATGATGAATAGAGTAAGGTAAACAACAAAAATGTGAAAGAAAACAGTTCCCAGACCGGGGATCTCACCAGTTTGTCCATTTCTTCCTTTTCCAATTTTTCTTTCAGGGAGACGCTATTTGTCTTCAACTCAGAAATAAGTCCATTCAATTCCTCCTCCTTACTTTTCATTGAGACCTCTAAAAGTAAACAAACAAATAACTATTAAAAACATGTTTATTACCTTTTGTTAAGTATTACAGATAATTGTAGGTCAAATTGCACCTGTTTCCATGAGTTTTCCTTCCATGCACTCCAACATATTTCGCAGTTTACCCTGCTCCTCGATGCGACCTTCTTCAACAGTTTCTAACCATTTTATACAAAGCTTTAGCCTCTTGATTAGATCACCCATTTGTTCTATTTTCCCCTGCCAGTTCACCACATAATAACCATTACAAACCAAGTAATCAATATCAAGATACCCTTTGTCTGCTCAGAAGAATCTAAAAGAATACACATTGGTGTCATATCATAAAAGGTCCAGGTAGAAAACAAAATTTTGATGGGAATCCGCCTAACTGTGACTATGGAAACTTGTAAGCATTGCTAGAATAATAGTATCAATCCTATCGTGGAGAAACCAGCATGACGTAGAAATTAAAAATATAAATTTAAGTTGAATTTAGAAAGAAAACTTTAACCATACCTTTGAGTCAAACATCTTTGCTTTAATCTTCTCATTTAACAATGCTTCCACCTCCTCTTTTGTGAATTCAACAATTATAGACTCTGTGCTCTCAGTTTCAGATGGAGCTACAGCTGCGAGTGGCTGCCTTCCTCGACTGGAGGTTGTTGATTCCATTATCCTCCCACTACCAACCCTTCTACGTTTATCTAAAGGTACTTCGTGAAGGCTACTATTTTTCTGTTTAACAAGCCAATAATAAAAATCATTACCAACAAATTAAGTAGACATACACACATTTGTACGAAAATTAAGTATATCCGTTAATCAACTGTATCCTAAGTGGGTTTTAACTATCAGCTGATTCAGTTTCACAAATCCTTGAAGCATTAAACAAGCCAAGTCCCACAAGAATACTAGCCACAAAAAAAGGACAAAGACAACCTATTAGTTTAGCAAATCTATAAGCTTCATCAAAAACCAAATCAAATAAGAATATTATAACAACTGTTAGTAAAGGTCATAACACCAGATAGATGCTTTACACAAAGTCTCATATTACTCCCCGGACAGAATATTAAAGGGCAAGCACAATGGTATATTAGTATACGCAGAAGCAATAAGCATCCATGCCGATACCAAATTCACCGCATAAAATTAAACAGGCAAATACAAATATTCAAAAAACACATCTAAAATTTTCTGGGGCACAGCAAAATATACACAGTAAGTCACTACAGCAAGCAAGATTATGTGTGTGTCAGAGAGAGAGGGTGAGAAAGCTAACATTAGAGAGACTCCGAGGAGGAGGATTGTTCTGATTTCTAGAAGCCATATCCTTATCCGGCGATTGAAGATGGTACAGAGGAAGCTAGTAGTCAGAAAAATGGCAAGATTTTGTTGTTATGAACTGCCTGCTGTTATATCGCATCAAATTCTGGAGCAGAAACGTCGATTGGGGTGATGAACAATCAAAATGTAGAAATTAGGAGAAACAGGGAGGGTTGGCGATTGAATTCTTGGGTGATTGTGCCTTTTCTGAGAAAGATTTTGGGGATTTTTCGAACGTTAATCGGATGTTAGGGCACAGAGAGAGAGAGAGAGAGGGATTTGAAAATGGGGTAAAAGTGAAAATTTTGAATTGTAGAGCTCGCGCTCCTCGCTCTGACTGGAACAAACGTGGACCTTTTTCGGATCTAAGGCGCGTCGGGTATGTAAAATGAATACTACTCCATCCGTCCCGGACGGTTTAAGGTTCTTAGTTTGACTTTACACGCTTATTAAAGAACCAAGACAAATTTAAGTCAAGAATAGGAGAAATAATAAAGTTACAAAAGATGGCTACAAAATGTAACTTACAAAATGAGGTGTCATAATTGTGTTGGTGTTTTTAATTGAAGTGTGCCGGCATGGGCGGAGCCATGTAGGGGCAAGCAAGGGCAATTGCCCCCCTTAAGTTTTTTTTTTTTTTGTCAGATTATAAGTTGGAAGAAATCTATTATCATGAAATATAAGCCTTGTCATTATGGACAAACCTGTTTTATAATTTTATACTCTATTTGTCCCGAAAAGTTAGTCCATCTTTTTTATTCTTACTACCATGAATGAAATTCGAGCAATAATTAAGATTGTTTTTTATTATCTTAAGAATCTAAAAATTAGTATTGATAGTATTTATAATAGTCTATTAATAACAAGTTTCAAATTTTATTATGATAATTAAATGTAATTTATATTATTGTATAAAGTTTATTCGCAACAAAAACGAAAAAATTGGACTAACTTTCTAACATAGGAAGTATATTAATGTAATAAGCCAGCTACCAAATGATTATTGGCATGCATAATTGTGTTGCTTTATAGTAATGCCTCTATATTCATCTTAAAAAATTAAGACATATAAAGAATTTTAATGTTTTATATTGGTGGAATAGTGTCTTTCTTTCCCTTTATAAGTGTAAGCTTCCACTTAATTTGATGAAACTGTATGGAAAAACTGCCAAAAAAAAATTCGGCGGCGCTTACCCCGAACCCCCACTCATTGTTGCTTTGTTCCGAATTTTTTTGCCCCCCCCCTTTCTTGAATTCCTGGCTCCGCCACTGTGTGCCAGGTCCACTATCGATGTAGTCAATAAAATATCGTCACCACATCTTGTATCCTTCATTTTGTAAACTTCTTTTGTAAGCCTAGCATTGCCCCAAGAATAGTAGTGTGTGGAGGATATAATTGTCCATTTATAAACCAAGTGGGTGAAAAGTAGATGGGTAAGTGATGGTTTTTCTGTAATATATGAACTTTATGAGGACAAAAATATCATTTGCCAACTAAGGATTAAAGCAACTAAGAACCTTAAACTGGGACATACCAAAAAAGAAAGTAAGAACCTTAAACTGGGACGGATGGAGTACTATGGATGGAACGAGTAATGTTTGGGGCACAAAAATATCACACAAATTTACTTACAAAATCCAATGTGTTATGATTTTATTGGTGTTTTTTATTAGAGTATGACGGGTCCACTATCGATGCAACCAATAAAATATTGCCAACACATGTTGTGAACAAGATTTTATGAGTTTATTTTGTGCCCCTAGCATTGCTCGGATGGAACATTGTAGCAAACTCTATGAGCAAATTTGCAAACACACTTTTAGGCTCCGTTTGTTTCGCGTAAAACAATTTACGGAAAATATTTCCCCCATTATTCGGTGTTTGCTAAGCACCGCAAACTATGGAGAGAAAAAAACGCAAAATGATTTCCCTCCAATTCTTAGTAAAATAACTTACGAATTTCTATTTACTCTGTAAGTCATTTTTCAGAAAATGGTAACTCCTTTACTCACACACTCAACTCTTCATATAGCCCTACGCTACCCACTTCACTTCCAACATCACCCCGACCCCCACCCTCCAACCTTACCTTCTCTCCCTCTCCCCCTCCACCTCCACCCACCCACCTAGCCCCCTTCCAAAAAAAAAAAAAAAAAAGAATCGCTCATATTAAAATTATCTTTTAACACCTCCTCTAACCCCCCTCGCCCCCACCACTCACCCACCCCTACCATTTTTTTTAACTCTTATTAAAATTATGTTTTAACAACTCATCCGCTCCCGCTCCCTACCCCCCCCCCCCACCACCACCACCCCCAACCCTATTACCCCAACACCCACCCCAAAAGGGGGGGAAACCTTGTTTCACTCATATTAAAAATATTTTTAACACTTCCCCCACCCCACGCCTACCCCCGCCCATCACCAACCATTTTACCCCAACCCCCACCCCTCAGTCAATTTTTTCATATTAATTTTTTTTTCTCATAAGAAAATATTTTTCGATTTTTTTCCCCTTAGGGGGAGTTTGGTTCGGCAGGAAAAAAAAATGAAGGAATGGAATGGTCAATGGAATGGGAATCCTGAAGGAATTGGAAAGGAAAATAATTGGTCAAACCTTGTGTTTGGTTGACACGGAATGGAATTGAATTTCCATTCAATTCCTAGGTAATTCATGTTTGGTTTCAAGACAAAAGTGTTGGAATGGAATAATAATAATAATAATAATAAGAAGAAGAAATAATAATAAATAATAATAATAATAATAATAATAATAATAATAAAATAATAATAATAATATTAATAATAAGAAATAATAATAATAAATAATAATAATACTAATAATAAGAAATAATAATAATAAATAATAATAATAAGAAATAATATTAATAATAAGAAATAATAATAATAAATAATAATAATAATAAGAAATAATAATAAGAAATAATAATAATTAATAATAATAATAATATTAATAATAAGAAATAATAATAAATAATAATAATAATAAATAATAAATAATAAATAATAATAATTATTATTATTATAGTAATAATAATAAAAAAAAAATTATTGATTATTATTATTATTATTATTATTTATTATAATGATAAATTATTATTTATTATCACTATTATTATCACTATTATAATAATAATAAAAATAATAAAAAAAATATTATTATTATTTATTATTATCACTATTATTATTATTACTACTATTATTATTATTATTTATTATTATTATTATTTTTTATTGTTATTATTTATCATTATTATTTATTATTATTATTATTTATTATTAACATTATTTCATATTATTATTATTATTATTATTTATTTGTATTAATATTATTATTTATTATTATTATTATTAGTTATTATTATTTATTATTATTTATTATTATTTATTATTATTCTTATTTATTATTATTATTATTATTATTTATTATTTATTATTATTATTTATTATTATTATTATTTATTATTATTTGTTATTATTTATTTATTATTATTTATTATTATTTATTATTATTATTATTTATTATTATTATTATTTATTTTTATTATTATTATTATTTATTATTATTATTATTATTATTATTATTATTTATTATTATTATTATTTATTATTATTATTATTATTATTATTATTATTATTATTATTATTCAATTCCATCAATTGAATGATTTTGGTGGAATTGAACTTTCCATCCATTTTGTGAAGGAATGGAGAATTCCTTCATTTGAAGGAATTCACCATTGCAATGGAATGAAAATTTAAAAAAATTGAACCAAACATGATAATGGAATTGGTCAACCGGAATTCACCATTCCATTCCCCCCTTTTACCACCAACCAAACGCCCCCTTAGATTTACCAAACAACTAGAAATATGTTTATGTCATTTTTCGGAAAACATTTTCATTTTCCGAAAATTATTGTCCGGAAGTTGTTTTACGCGAAACAAATGGAACCTTAGTAGTAGTATTTTGTTTAGACTATAGTATCTCTCTTCTAAACTGAGATCACCTACCTGACTTTTATTTATCACACGTAATTTAACGATCATGAGTTTAAAGTCATAGAAATGTTAACACTTGAAGAAATATATAGAAAATAAGAGAGAGGAAAATAGTAAGAACGGACAATGAAAAGAAAAAAAAAATAGAATCAAATTAAAAGAAAAGGAAAAGGAAAAAAAAAATAGTTCTCACTTCCCCTTCCCGTAATTTCCATCCCCCATCCCATTTCAGTAACTCCCAATTTGCTTGTATCTGTACGAATGAATCACCTGCATGAAAGGGTTAGAAATAAGAAGAAGAACACGAGAAGGAGAGATGAAGAAAACAATGGCAGAAGGAGAACTCAGAATATGGGAAAAGCCAACCTAACTGTTGGTGTTTGATATTAGCCAATATATAACAACTTTGTACATATCTATTCTAAAAGATAAATATTATACTAAAGATATCCTAATCATAGTGCCTAATTTTATGGGATATTTACACAACTAATTAAGGAAGGGATATATACAAAAGAATACAAATGATTATCAAATATTGCATACAGGTTGGCACACGGCTAGGAGTGGGGATGTCCATCACGTGACTTTGCTTTCACCCCCCCCCTCAAGCGAAGCGGAGTGGGACGTAGATGAAGCTTGCTCGAGAGTAACGTAAACCGTGCCAAAGCAAGACTCTTGGTGAAAATATCCGCTACTTGATCAGAGGACGAAATATGATGTAACCGAAGAAACCCGCGAAGATGAAGCTCACGAACAAAATGAAGGTCAATTTCAATATGCCGTGTACGTGCATGAAAGACTGGGTTCTTGGACATATGGAGAGCGGAAATGTTGTCACAATATAGGCGAGGGGAAGTAAGAGGAATACCAAGTTCACGGAACAAAAATGAGAACCACTGAACCTCAGCTGCCGTGGAGGCTAGGGCTCGGTATTCAGCCTCGCTACTGGAACGAGAGACGGTGTGTTGCTTTTTGGCGGTCCATGCAACAAGGTTAGGTCCAATGAAAACATACGCCCCAGTAGTAGAACGTCGGTCATCCGGAGAGCCAGCCCAATCCGCATCACAGAAGGCCGTAATGGAAGTATCAGGGGATGAATGGAAAGAGATCCCGAGAGATATTGTACCCTTGAGAAACTGGAGGATGCGTTTCACAGCTTGCATATGGGAAGTGCGAGGTGAGTGCATAAATTGGCAGACTTGGTTGACCGCAAACGAGATATCAGGGCGGATGAGAGTAACATACTGTAGACCGCCGACCATGCTGCGGTAAAGGGTAGGATCGGGTAGTGGGTCTCCTTCCAAAGCCGTAAGATGAAGACCCGGAGCAAGAGGTGTAGGAGCGGCCTTACTGAGATGCATGTTGAATTTGTGAAGTAGATCCGAAGCATACCTTGACAGGTTCATGTGTAAGTGAGTCGATGTGCGGGTTGCTTCGATGCCCAAGAAGAAGCTAAGAGGACCCAACCGACGACTCTCAAAAGTAGAGCAAATTTGGTCAAGGACTTGATGTACAAGTGACGAACTGGACCCGGTAACCAGAATGTCATCGACATAGACAAGAATTGCCACGGTAGATTCTTTGTCATGTCGAACAAAAAGAGAAGAATCAGCCCGACTGTTGAAGAAACCCAAGGTGAGAAGAAAATCATGGAGTCAATGGAACCAAGCTCTTGGGGACTGTTTGAGACCATATAGAGCGCGGTGAAGGCGACACACATGAGTGGGGTGATGTGGGTCCACAAAACCGGGCGGTTGGGACATGTAGACCTCCTCAGAAAGAATCCCGTTGAGAAAGGCGTTTCGAACATCCAGTTGCTCAATGGGCCAACCGCGAGAGTGAGCTAACGAGAGTACACTTCGAATGGTGGCAGGTTTAATGACGGGACTGAAGGTCTCATCGTAGTCAATACCCTCTTGTTGCGTGTAACCTTGAGCAACCAACCTGGCTTTATGACGTTCAAGGGAGCCATCGGATTTTCGTTTAACTTTGTAGATCCAACGACTACCAACGACATTGTGGTTGGGTGGGAGAGGTACAAGGGACCATGTTCCATTTTTGCGAAGTGCGCTAATCTCATCAATCATAGCCTGTTGCCAATGAGGAAGAGGAACTGCCTGTTTAAAAGTTCGAGGTTCGAAAAATGTCGAATCCTCAGTTGAAGCTTCCAGTGCAAAGTGGTGCTTAGGACGGAAGATACCAGCTTTTGCTCTGGTGGTCATAGGGTGATTGCCAAGAGATGTAGCCTGAGTCACAGAAGGGGCCGCTGGGGCAGCCATGTGCAGGCCTGATGATGGATTACTGGAGACTGTAGGCTGAAGAGAGGAAGAAGTTGCAGCTGGGCCTGGTGAGGCATCATCCAAAGAAACGGAACTGGGCTGACCGCATCATCAAGAGGCTGAGGCCCAGTGGCTGGAGGTGGGCTGGATGCAGTAGCTGGGCTGGACGCTACAGGAGAGCGAGCCGGGAGAGGATGATCTTGTGGGCTTGTGGGCAGACTAGGCTCGACCGGGGCTGCTGGGACGAAGAGTGGGCCAGAGCCAGGATCTATCAAGTCTGAAGTAGGAGTGGGCCTGCAAGGAAGGAGTGCCGGATCATCTTGAGGGAGCCCAGTTGAATGTTGTGGCTGTCGTGGGACAGATTGAGCTGTAGGAAAGCTGTGATTCATATAATAAAAGTGATTTTCATCAAAAACAACATGACGAAATATATATCCGGCCTGTGATGGGATCGAATCACCTGTACCCTTTTCGCATTGAATCGTATCCGAGGAAAACACACGGAGTTGATTTCAACATTAATTTGTGACTATTATAGGGTACCAAGTTAGGAAAGCACGTACACCCAAAGGTTTTAAGAAAACGATAATCCGGGCGACGTTTCCACAGTAGCTCGTAAGGGGAAATATAGTGATGTTGTTTCATGGGTAACCTATTGATAAGAAACACAGCTGTAGTGAAAGATTCAAGCCAAAACTTTTGTGGGACACGGGATTGGCCAAGAAGACAAAGACCCATTTCGACAATATGTCGATGTTTACGCTCCACAACCCCATTCTGTTGTGGAGTGTACGGACAAGATATCCGATGGTGAATCCCATGGTGGACCATAAAACTAGAAAACTGACGGTTAACAAACTCGCCTCCCCCATCTGTTTGAACAGTTTTTATAGTGTGAATGGCAGATATCTTACGTGAAAGTTGATTCTCGATAAGAGTTTTAAAATCGGAGAATACAGAAAACACATCAGATTTATGGAATAAAGGAAACAGCCACACATAACGAGAAAAGTCATCTACGATAGACAAGTAGAATTTAAAACCGGAAACAGAAGGAACAGAGGAAGGTCCCCAAACATCCAAATGTAAAATTGCCAATGGCTTTGTAGAATTAAAAGAGCGAGTTTGAAACGGAAGATTACAAGATTTACCTAAAGGGCAAACATGACACATCTCCTTATTTTTAATTGATCCACTAACAGGAATCCTAACAGAATTAACTAAACTTTCAAAAATATGAGAAGAAGGGTGTCCCAAGCGAGCATGCCAAACGGCTGAAGAAGCACGCTCCCCGATCAATGCCAAAGAGTTAATGCGCGAACTGGGAACAAACGACAGAGTGCATAGATCACCAGTGTTACTGCCAGAAAGAATAATCTTCCTGGTGCGGTTGTCCTTCACACAAAACCCAAAAGCCGTTAGTTCAAAGAAGCAATTGTTGTCAAGACAGAACTTACGAATAGAAAGCAAATATCTGCTAAGTTTTGGGAACATGTAAGACTGTGTTCATGCGAAAATTATGATTTTGTGCATTAAACGAAGTGGATCCAACATGAGCAATAGGAATTGAGGAACCATTAGCAACAACAATTGAATCGATACCTGAATACGGGGAATACTGCTGCAGAACATCCGAATTGGACGTCATGTGATTAGTCGCACCAGAATCAAGAACAAAAGAAACAGGAGCCATAGGTGACGAACCACTTGCAGAAGGCAGATGAGGATGGGGGTAATACTGGGCATGGTAAGCAAAGTTTCCCCGCTGGTAACAGGTATTGGCTTCGTGTCCCGGTTTTCGGCAAAGCTGACATACGAGAATATTAGGGCCGGGACTGTGGAAGGGGTTTGGGGGCATATATGGGACCGGGGCAGAAGGTATATGTGGACGGGGTGGCTGGAGGACTTGGGGAAAAGGGAGAATGCCTTTGCCATTGTTCTTATTCTTGTTGCGGTTATTGTTTCGATTTCCACCACCCCCCCACGATTCGGAGTTGGTACAAAAAAAATAACCACCTTGCTGAGAGGGTCCAAAGTGCCTAGAACTGTTATGAGGTTGGGGGGATGGTGCAGCGGAAGGTGTGGTGGATCGGAGTTTATTAGGTTCTGAAGAGGCAGCAAGGGCACTAACAGTAGGAGTGTGTTGGGCGGAGAACTTCTTTTGGAGAGCCTCTTCCTGAAGGAGTAGATCTTTAAGATCTTCTATAGTAGTGTCACCTTTGGAGTTCTGAGTCGTTATAAATTCCTTGTAAGTATGACCCAAGCCTCCAAGGATTCGACTACGCAGAGTCTGTGTAGAGACAGCTTCACCCGCACGAGCAAGGGAGTGAGAGAGGGTTTTGGCATGGAGGACATACTCCTTGATACTCATGCCGGGAGAGAGGGTAAGGTCATGTAGTTCTTCTTGGATTTTCTGGATGTGGATAGTAGAGGCTATGCCAAATTCCTTCGCAAGAAGATCCCAAGCTTCTGGAGCAGTGGTACAGTGATTGACATGTGGTTGGACCTCTGCGGTAACCGTAGCCTTGATCCAGCCAAGTACGAACCGTGAGGTGTGTGTGAAGGCTTCATATGCAGGGTTGGCGGCGCCTTGGGTGTTGTCAGTGGCTGCTAGGGTTTGGGCGGGTGGGTTTTTGTTAGAAACCACGTCAGTAAGATGGTGGATTTCCAGCATTGAGAGAAAGAGGGAGCTCCAATTCTGATAGTTTTCATTCGATAAGCGGCAATGACCCATGTATGACTGTACGTTGAAAAGGACGGGGAGCCCATATTTGTTGTACGGGTTTACCTTCCCAGGATCGTCGTTAGCCATGGCTTTGTTGGTTTCGTCACGCGTGGCTATTTTCAAGTTGCTCTTGATACCATGTACGAATGAATCACCTGCATGAAAGGGTTAGAAATAAGAAGAAGAACACGAGAAGGAGAGATGAAGAAAACAATGGCAGAAGGAGAACTCAGAATATGGGAAAAGCCAACCTAACTGTTGGTGTTTGATATTAGCCAATATATAACAACTTTGTACATATCTATTCTAGGAGATAAATATTATACTAAAGATATCCTAATCATAGTGCCTAATTCTATGGGATATTTACACAACTAATTAAGGAAGGGATATATACAAAAGAATACAAATGATTATCAAATATTGCATACAGGTTGGCACACGGCTAGGAGTGGGGATGTCCATCACGTGACTTTGCTTTCAGTATCCTCCTCCCACTTTCCATCCCTACCCCCTTCCGCTTATCTTCTTTCTTCGTCCTCCCCTTTTGAAAGAGTGTAAAATACTCTTAATATCTTTTGATTTTTGTAATTCTGATTTGTATTTTATTTTAATTTAGTTTGTAATATTATCCTTATTTAAGTTGTCTATAATTTAGGTTATTTGTATTTATATTAAGTTATTTATTTATCTTTGGTAGTTTTTTTAGGATTTTTATTTTTGGTATTTATCTTTTACTAACAATACTAATCCTTTCCTTGTACAAAGTGAATCTCTTATTTGTGTAGGACTCTAGGGTTGAAGGCTATATAAACAAAGAGAGATCAGCCATTGATGATTTGAGCAGAGCATTCAAAGAGAAAAATCAAGTTTTCATAAGAGTCTTTCTTGTCCTTGAAGTTGGTGTATGATTATGATCTAAAGTCTTCAAGGTTCCTTTGCAATTGTTCTTGTATTAAGAACACATATTGCTGCCATCTTTGGCCTTGAAGCTTTGGTGATCTAAGCCTTTTATTCTTCAAGGTTGTTTTTGTGTTTGATTAGTTCTAGGAGTCTAGAACTCATTTAGTCTTTTTATTATTTGTATTTCTTTCATTGTAATCGTTTTATACAACTTGTATTCTGCAAGTTTTTTATTAATGAAAGTTTTCCAGGAAGTATAGTCTTGCTGAAGTGTTAAATTCTGAGTTTTAATTTCCGCTGCATTTAATCTCTGTTCGTCGACAGTTGACTTGACAGTTGTCTCGACATTGTGGTGTCACTTGTGAGATCAACTGTACTCACAAGTGGTTCTGCCCAGAAACAGTCCTAGCTGCATATTTCTTTCAATTGGCATCACGAGCCTTCTCTCGACATACTGAGATCGATCCTTGTAGTAGCCATAATAAACTGTGAACAAAACAAGTTTTTGGTTTTAATGATTGTGTTTGAAAATCTTAAAATGAATGAAAATGAAACCATCAAAGATTTTTCTTCTAAATTGATAAAAATTGCAAATGAGTTATATGTGTTAGGGGAATCCATCTCTAATGCTAGACTCGAAAGCAAAATGTTAAGATCCCTCCCAAGTAGATTCAACGTGAAAATATCTGTGTTAAAGGAATTCTATGATGTCGAGACTCTAAGTCTTGTAGAACTTACTGGGATCTTAACCATTTATGAAGTAAATCGTGGTGTGCAAGAAAATAACACAGAACAATCCATTGATTTTTCGAAAAAGACACCATTTCCATCTCATTCGGTTGAAAATTTTGAAAAGGGAATGAGCTATACAGCGACCCTTAGTGATAGTGATGATGATGAAACAGCTCATTTGTCAACTATACAATCATCTCACTTCACTTTATCTGATAGTGAGTCTGACAGTGAAGATGTGCAGTCCATTGACTGCACAACTAGCAACTCAACTGGCTGCAGTGAATATACTTGCTTGAACTCTACCATTGCAGGTGTCTCTGAAGAACTCAGAGCCTTGCATTAGGTAAATGATAAACTTCTTATTCAGAATGCGAGTTTAAAATTTGAGGTTGAGAGATTGTCCAAAGAGATGGAACAAAATAAGGGGTTGAAACAGGTAGATGAGAAGTTTTCTTCTGATGTCATTACCCTTAAAGCTGAAAATGTGACTTTAAAATCTGAGGTTGAAAGGTTGTCAAATGAGAGTGAGTCTCAAAAAGAGTCCATAGCCCATTTGGAAGTTTTACTTACAAAAAAGGACATCGAACTTGAAAATGTCAAAACTGAGTTTACTAAACCAATGACACTCTGTGTGGGTTAAATTCTGATAAACCCAAGCTTGATGGATTTTTTAAAATTGAAAAACCTGCAAAGAAACGTTTAAGCTATGGTGCTCCTATTTTTGCCAAAGAGGGGGAGTGTCCTTCTAAATTTGAACATAAATCTCCTCACAAAAACAAAAGAAATAGAAAAGGGAGATATGTGTGTCACCATTGTTTTGCTCCCAGTCACATTCGACCATTTTGTTATAAGTTGAAATAGGAACTTGGCTTGGAGAAGAACAGTGGCCACCTGACAAGACAGTTGTGGGTACAGTTGGAGACACAACTGCCCAGACAACAGCAGTCTGCTCCAAAAGCTACATGGGTAAGAAAGGACACTCTAAAGTGTCAAGTGGTGTTTACCTCCTTCAAAAGCAGTGTGGAAGGAGCCTGCTACTTTGACAGTGGTTGCTCCCGCCACATGACTGGCTCTCTCGAGCATTTCAAAGACTATGTAGCCTTTAAAGGTGGAAAAGTCAATTTTGGTGGAGGTGCCCAAGGTAGGGTAATTGGCAAAGGTACGCTGAATGTTGATGGTTTGCCCAACTTGCATAATGTCTTGCGTGTTAATTGGTTAAAGGCAAACCTAATTAGTATAAGTCAATTGTGTGATGATAATCTACATGTCATATTTGATAAGAAGACTTGTGAGGTCTTCGATAATTCAAACAGATGTGTCTTTAAAGGATTAAGATCCTCTGATCATTGTTACAAGTTGATTGACAATTGTTCATGTCTTAAACTGATTTTTGATAATGCTCCTGATCTTATTGTCAAATTTGTTGAGAATGGTGTTACAGGTTGTACAGAAGAACCTGAAGTGGTTGATGATGAATCCGAACCAAAGAACTTAAAGAATCTGCAGAATTAGCACATGTGCGGACAGTTGACACACCAACTGTGCCGACAACTGACACCACAAATGGTCAGACAATGGCAAAATCAGGTTCAAATTTTGAAACCACATAAGGATTTGAGATGAATGAAGGAGCTGGTGTGATCAGGTCTGAAGATATTCTTTCTGGATTCCAAGGGAATCACCCCACTTTCCAGATTATTGGGGAAGTGCATGAAAAAAGAAGGAAGAAAGAGAAGTGGGTGAATTACAAAAACCTATGAGGTTTGGTATACATGAACTCTGTATGCCGTCAGGTAAGTTCATTCTGTTCAGTTCCAAATGATGAATCTAATTTAGAGGCATTTTTTATGACATTTGAGGGGGAGTTATTCATTGTTCCAAAAAGCACCAAAGTTAAGTATTTTGGAAAGAAGTTGGGTTCTTGGGAACAAAATTTTGTCTCGCTATCAGCTGCTGAATCACAATGTGTAGCAGTTGGTAGTAGGTGTACTAAACCTATTTTGATTGACAAATTGATCAAAGACCGTGAAATTAAAGACAAAATCTTATTTGTGTTTTGTGATGCTAAGGGTACCATAGAGATTCTTAAAGGCCCCGTTCAATGTTCTACCCCTATGTATCTTGATTTTAGGCTTCACCATGTTCGAGATAGTGTTAATCAAAAAATCATTAATCGTCAATTTGAGGTAAATAATAAACGATTGAATGGTATTTTCATAAGGCCTTTGTTTTTCGAGAGAATTTTTTCTCTCGGTGTGTGTGAGAGTTGATCGCATAAGTGTGCGGACAACTGTCTGCATCTCTGTATAATTGTATATTACAGAAAACACACAAAAAAAATAAAAAAAAATAAACTGCATTCATGTTTTGCACGATTATCTCTTGTGATCACTTGGTTGACCTTTCCCGTGGCTCTGTGTTTGACCCTTTAATGTGAGACCCTTCTTAACTTGATAATAAAAATTATCTTGTTAATTCCTTCGTGTTGTTTATCGTGGAGTGGATACTTAATCTAAGGTTACGGGGAAAACAAGCTGCCTCCTATCTTTGAAGTCACTACTCATTTAGGCAAAATACCGACGTTGTACAAAAATACATCACTTGAGGTAAAAAGTATGGTGACACTGTATTGTGAGAGTGAAAAGCTCCTCCCCGTAACTGATTCAATGCCTCAAAAGGAAGTGTTCTAGAGGCTACATGATTGAAGGACATCGCATTGAATTCCTGTGTGTTAAAACCTGGCCATTGGACATGTTGACCATACTATGTCACACCTAATTGAGATTAATCTCCATTATGTGTGCTTGTTAGGCATAACTCAAAATTAGGATTTCTTTGGCCTCGTGAAAATTTCATTTTGTTGATTATTATTTTCATCAAATTGTGGGCTAATCATATCTTGGTTAACAATATGTTTAATGAGTGTGTGCCCATGTTTATATTCAAAGGAAATCTGAACAAGACAATCTTTGGGGCTCAAGTGGAAATGATTTTCTATGGTATTGCAATGAGCCACAAAATCCGGATAAAATTTTGGTTTTTGAATTCATGTTCTTTGCCAATTTGATCCTCCAAAAGGTTTGGTCACCTTCACTGTGTATGTTTCCTAGACCAAGTGAACTTCTCCTCAGCCATAATCCGCAACAATTCCATCCCTAGAATTTCATTCTTTTTGTGAGAGTGTCATCCATGCAGTTGTCTATGCTGTTGTTATGGAAGTTGTGTGCACATCTCTGCACTCAACTGGTTGCACAACTGTGCAGTTTGTCTCTTCTTCTCTGAAAAATTCTGTAAGTATTGTCTTCTTCTACTTTTTCCTCTGCCTCTGATCCTATGAAGCTGAAGCTTTGATTATAATATATAACGGGGTTTCTTAAGATATTTTCATAATGTGCGCACATTTTGTTTTGAAAATATCTAAAAAAAATGGGGAGAATAGGGAAATAGTCAATCAATGGAGTAGATGATCATCAATGGAGATGCAGAAGATGATCATCAAGAGAGATATAATCCATTTAGGGGGAGTTTCTAATGCAGGGGGAGAGATTGTGGTGTCCAATTAAGGGGGAGCAAGCTCGAGTTCCTAATACCGTGAATGAAGATGAACTGGAGTCAATGGGTAAAGATTGAGGTTTAAGTTTCTTGTGCTAACATTGTTTTGCAGGTTATAAATCAGAACCACAAAAATAGGGGGAGATTGAAAGAGTATAAAATACTCTTAATATCTTTTTAATTTTTGTAATTCTGATTTGTATTTTTTTTTAATTTAGTTTGTAATATTATCCTTATTTAAGTTGTTTATAATTTAGGTTATTTGTATTTATATTAAGTTATTTATTTATCTTTGGTAGTTTTATTTTAGGTATTTATCTTTTACTAACAATACTAATCATTTCCTTGTACAAAGTGAATCTCTTATTTGTGTAGGACTCTAGGGTTGAAGGCTTTATAAACAAAGAGAGATCAGCCATTGATGATTTGAGCAGAGCATTCAAAGAGAAAAATCAAGTTTTCATAAGAGTCTTTCTTGTCCTTGAAGTTGGTGTATGATTATGATCTAAAGTCTTCAAGGTTCCTTTGCAATTGTTCTTGTATTAAGAACACATATTGCTGCCATCTTTGGCCTTGAAGCTTTGGTGATCTAAGCCTTTTATTCTTCAAGGTTGTTTTTGTGTTTGATTAGTTCTAAGAGTCTAGAACTCATTTAGTCTTTTTATTATTTTTATTTCTTTCATTATAATCGTTTTCTACAACTTGTATTCTGCAAGTTTTTTATTAATGAAAGTTTTCCAACAAGTATAGTCTTGCTGAAGTGTTAAATTCTGAGTTTTAATTTCCGCTGCATTTAATCTCTGTTCGTCGATAGTTGACTCGACAGTTGACTTGATAGTTGTGGTGTCACTTGTGAGATCAACTGTACTTACAAGTGGTTCTGCCCAGAAACAGTCTTAGCTGCATATTTTTTCACCTTTGATCCATCCCACTTCTCGTCGCCCCCTCCAATTTATCTTTTTCCGCCACCCCCCACAACCCAACTTATTTTCCCATCACGTCTCACATACCCACTTTCATACACCCCCAATTAAAGATTTAAAAGAATACGAATTGAAGATCTTGATGAAACCCATATTTTTTTTATTTTTTTTATTAATTTATTATGGATTACTATTGTAATTTGATGTTAAAATAGGATAATATTTTTGCATTAATGTTTGAGTTTAGAACAATTGATAAATGGTAGTGAAATGTGGTGCTTTTGTTTATGTTGTTTATGCGGTGAACTGTGGTGCTACAACGGTACAATGGTGGTTACAATGATTTTATTTTTTTAATTACTATATATCAATTCTGTTAAAATTCTAATACTCATTGGACGGAGAGGGTAAAATGAACGATTTTAAACATAAAATACCATTGCGTGCAAGAAACATGTGGCTTAACTGGGTTTTTTAATGAAATTCGTAAAAAATCTATGTGTTGATCAAAAATTGTTACTATAAGCCCTACGTTGTTAGCATTTTGATGTCAGACTCCAAACTTATACCTCTTCGTGGACTTTAGGCCCTATTTTATAATTTACACTAAAAAAATTCGTAGCTAATATAACTTGTTTCAACTTTCGTTTCCGTTACACTGAAACTTAATAATAATTACATAATAATAATGATGATAATAATTAACAACAACAACAACAATAATAATATATTATAAAAAACTTATGTTTCCTTTACACACGTTAAATAATAGAGTAACATTTCATTTATTTGAAAACCACAACAAATTGATTGAACTAACATTTATTTGCACCTCTGTTATCCACCTAATTTAAATTCAAATATATGCCTAACAATTTGATTTAAAATACTTTAATGGAAAAATATGTCATCTGCCAAATTGTTAGCATATTACATAAGTTACTCTTCTATGTGACGAACTCAAACCTCTCCATGCATGAGTACACCAGAACGGGATTAAATACAATGCTTTAAACTAATGTCCACCTTTAGAAGTGTGGCGCATTAAATTTAACCCCTCGTGTTTATTATAGTAAGGAAGAAAAAAGGAAAATGAAGAAAAAAACCCTGAATATTCACATTTTTTGGATTCTATCGGCTTGTACCGAGCGCATCCAACTCATTTTTATTTTATTTTTTTTTTTATTTTTTTTTTCATATGTAGTCATTTTCACTAACTTCAACAAATTTTGATCCATTATCTACGTTGGCCATTGCATGAGACCATAATTCAAGGGTAAAATAAAAAAACGTGTTGACTGTTGAATCAAACTCTTTTAATTTTTGTATCTAGCATACCAAACTTTTTTTTGCACACAACACATCACACCATTGGCACCACCGCTCAACCACCACTCCACTCCATACCACCAACCTAGCACCATCACCATCACTCCACTCCACACCACCTCCTACTAAGTCCACCGCACCGCGACCACCACCACCGATCAACTCGACCACCACCGTTACAATCCCACTACCACCATGTTTATGGTCGTCGGGTTGTGACAGCGGTGGTGGCGGCTGCAGCGATGATGGTGGTGGCACGATGTTACCGATGGTAGTGGTGATGGCGGTAGTAGGGTGGTGGTGAAGCAATGGCGACAAAGTTGTCGCGATAGTGAGAAGGAGGAGGAAAGATGGATGATAGATGTGTTGGATGAAAAAGAAAAAAAGTAAAGAAGAGTTTGATGTGTTGGGTGAAGGAAGAAAAGAGTTGGTCAGAAAGTTTTATATTCCTTGAAATTTGATCACTAACGGAAAAATTTGAAATAGTGAAAATTGTCAGCATACACAAGAATAAATGAATTGGATATGTTAGTTGTGAAAAAATAAGTGATGAATTAAACTTAAAAAACTTGAATAGTTAGTTGGTGATTTTTTTATGCAATTTTTCACATAGTAAAAAAATCTAAATATAAGTTTGATAACTTCCAATTGGATCACATTTGTTGTGTAGAAATTACAAAAGATATTTTGTGAAGAAATTTGAATTACAGGTGTCAAATAATTAAGGCTGGAAATATGACCAGATCATCCAACTTGTCAAGAACTCAAAACCATTGGCTAATGCCATATCCCCAGCCAGATAAGGGTGCTGACTGTGCTCACTCTCACATCACATATACAAAAATCTGATTATTTACATAATATAATCCACAAATTGCCTATCCATCACTTTGCCATAAAATCAATTTAAAACAGCCAATCAAAAATTATTTGATCAAGAAGATGGCTCAAGCTATGGCTTCAATGACTGGCTTACTTGGTTCTACTCAGGGCAAGTTGGATGGCTCAAGCCGCTTGAGCTCAGCCAGCCATGGACGGGTTGCCGTGCCGCGATCCGGGTTCGCTGTTAGAGCTCAGCAACAAGGTTCAGCTGAGCCTGAAACTAGCCGCCGTGCAGTACTGGGTCTGGTCGCCGCTGGACTGGCATCTGGCTCGCTTGTTAAATCTGTTCTTGCTGAGGCTAAGTCGATCAAGGTGGGCCCACCTCCACCACCCTCCGGTGGACTGCGTAAGTCTATCCCACCCTTCTTCTCCGGCTCCGATTTTGTTTACTTCCCTCGCATCTTTTATATCATGAAATCGTTGGCAAGTAAAACCACATGCATGCAAAAAATTCAACTAGGCCACAAAGGCAATGTCATCGATATGTTTATTTGACGGTTACTCTAAGATGTAACTCATGAAGTATAGATGATATCTCACGTTGATAAAATGTAACATTAAGTAACTCATGTTGCTATAAAATATAACTCAACTACTATAAAAGTCATCTATACAATCGACTGCACAGACACCACCCCCCCCCCCCCCCCCCCCCCCCCCCGCGGGATTCTTAATTGACTTGATTCCTAGAAAAGTCAGATTTCTATCCATTCCTACTTAGACCCAACTCCTTACTCGACTTAGATCCTAGAGTTTGATGGTACGAGCATGACCAACGTGGCAAAAATGTGTTTTTGGCAGCGGGGACTCTTAACGCGGACGAGGCAAGAGATACTGACCTACCATTGAAGAACAGGTTCTTCCTTCAACCCCTCAGCCCAACAGAGGCAGCATCAAGGGCCAAGGTATCAGCAAAGGAGATTGTTAATGTCAAGGAGTTCATCGACAAAAAGGCATGGCCATATGTCCAAAACGACCTTCGTCTTAGAGCCTCTTACCTTCGTTATGACCTCAACACCATCATCTCAGCCAAGCCTAAAGACGAGAAAAAGTCACTCAAAGACCTTACCGGAAAGCTTTTCGATGACATCGACAAGGTGAGTCCCATCCACCTTATGCTTTCCAAGAACTCCCCCGCCCTAATACTTGATTTTTTTACTGACTTTTCTCCTCTCTTTTTTTTTTTCTTTTTTTTCTTCCAATTTTGTTTCAGCTGGATTATGCAGCAAAGATCAAAAGTACCCCTGAAGCAGAGAAGTACTACACTATAGCTGTATCTACCCTCAATGATGTTATAGCAAAGCTTGGTTAAATCAACTTCAACATCTATTATGTTCTAGCAAAGCTTGGTTAGATCAACTTCAATATCAACTCATATTACTGAATTTTAATGAAATATCTGTCTTCTCTTAATCTTCTAGCACCAACCCTTGGAATTGTTCTTTAACTATATCAACAAATGAGAGTTTTCTGCTCCTATTCAAAGCCCTAACCCGTCCCCATTTTGGGTACATAACTACATATGCTCATCAACGTAGTAATTGTAGCACACTCAGTTCCCAAATCCAGGGATACTACATCCCATGGAAAAAATGATCCAGGAAACTATCGATATCAGCTGAAAGAAGAATTCAATACCATATTTTGTGATATGACATATAATATCAAAGGAACAGTCAAATGCCAAACACTAAAAGCCTAACATAAGTAAGGGAAAAAACAAAATTCAAGCCTTTGTCAAGCAAGAGGACACGATTTAGTCTGTGCCAGATACCTTTAGTAAACAGTTAATAAGTACTCCCTCCGTCCCGGAAAGATAGTTTCATTTTGACTTTTTATGGTCAACAAAAATGAACTTTGACCAACCATTGGTGACGATCTAATCATTCTAGTGAAATTCTAAAATTTGTAATTGATAAATCATTAAGTTATCACTAACAATTTTTAGAATTTCATTATGATCATTAAATTTCAAACTTTATTTTTGTTTACCATAAAAAGTCAAAATGAGACTATCTTTCCGGGGGAGAGAGAGTATTTTCTTTTTCTATAATAGTGGAACTGAGGAGCTCGTGTAAAAGATTGTCCAAACCTGGTTTTATCCTTGCTGGCTCAGCAATTCCTTCTCTGCTTTCATTCCTTTGAAACTTACTAGACTAGGTCGCAACTCATAGAATATCTTCGTAATCTTGCGCCCTTCTATGGACAGTGTTTTCAAAATGCATCCATATTTCTTATTGTATGAAAATACTTTCTTGTCCTTCAGCCAGAACCATAAAATGTCATGCTCGGCCCTTAAAAGAACAACATCAGCCTCCAGGTATCCATTCTGATTGATGAACGACAATGGAATAACTGTTTTCTTTTCACTCCACTTCTGCTTTTGGTAATCTTGTAGCACTAAAACTCGGACTTCTTCTTTAACAATTTCAACAAACGCTAATTTCCCGCTCCAATTCAAAGCCCAAACCATTTCCCAATCCGGGTACATATTGTTTGGCAAGGTAGTGATCGTAAAACACTCCGTTCCCAAATCAAGGGATACCACTTCGCGTGAAAACTTTGACCCAACTTTATATATCTGATACCAGTGAACAACAGAATCTGTTGACACTACCGTAACGCTCTCCCTTTTCTTGCCCACATCATTTAAGTTTGGGATTTTGAGGGCCTTCCATGAATTATTACTCCCAACAGTGAGAACTTCACAAAATGCTCCATTGCGATCAGCTTCATCATCATATGTGGAGACCAACTTATATTCGCCGGTAGATCGAACAAAATTGAATGTCAAAGGAAGCTTAGTCTTTTTTGGATCTGGCAATTCAAGAACTCGGCTGGTGGTAGGGTTCTGAATGTGATACTTACGAGTGACACTACTCTTTCTAACTAACAAGCCATCACAACTACAGATCCACCCAAATATTTCACAAGTTTGAGGACCCGGATTTATTTGAGTAAAGACGGTTGGGACGGTTGTGACAGAGCCCCGGCGCATATGACTTTCAATAAAGTGACGATCTTGAACTATTGCATACCAATGCTTGCATACAAGTTGCAATTTTACCAAAACCTTTACTGGCAACCAGCTCAGAATCTCAATAATTAATTCAGGGGGAAGTGTTGTTCGAGTGATATGAAGATAAATTTCCTTTTGGTCTTTCTTCCCACAGTCAGCATCTTCGTTATTCAATACCTTGGGGAGAGATATTGTTCGCTTAGTAGGAAAGAAAGTCTTCTTTCTGTACTTGGAAGGTTCATGGCTCTGCAATGATTTCTTTCTTGAGCAGCCTAGAGATAGGCATACTGAATTCCCCATTCAGTGCTTAACTGGGGTCACGTTTTAGAATCTGCAAGCAAAGGAAGAAACTAAATAATAAATAATTGCACGATTATTAGATTTGTTTAGGAATATAAAGATGCCAAACTTTCTGGTGTCTCTTGTTACACAGTTGGTTAATCAATTCTTGATTAAAATTCTAAAATTTACAAGTGAATAGCAGAAAATTATGAGAGAGAGAGAGAGAGAGAGAGAGAGAGAGAGAGAGAGAGGGAGGGAGGGAGGGAGGGAGAAAGAGACTACCTCAAACAATAATGAGAGTATAATAATAGTGAAAATTATAATAATCATAATAACAACGACAACAATATACTTGTATCTTCCAAAAGCTTACCTTCATGAAGACACTGATGACTGAACAAGCAAAATATATGCATATAGTCAATCTCTTGACGTGACCCAATATTCTCCCATGCCCCAAAAATATTTCACAAATTCTTTTCTTTCCACTATAATGTGTAGTCTGATATGCGGGAAGAAGCTTTTCTAACTGATAACTACTGACCATGTAAATTTAATGCTCTATGTTATGATGAAGCTGTTGGGAGTAGGAAAACCATGCATCATTATGTAGTCTTTAAGATTTTGGAGAATGAAGTTCAAGTCTTGGAAATTAAAATGGATTTCTAGTTCAACTTTTGAACTAGTTTTGCTTGAAATCCAATTATAAAGATTAAGTTTAATCGTTTCAAAATGGAGTGATTATGACTTGGCAAAAAGAACATCAAAAAGCTATCAAAATGGCGGATGTGATATGCAAGGAAATGTTTAAACATTTTGCACATGCATACTCCCTCCATCCCAGTAGAAGTGAGACTTCTTTCCCTTTCGGTCCATCCCACCACAAGTGAGACTGCCCAGAATGGAAATGTTTTCATATATTTATATTACCATTTAACCCGACTCGTTCTCTCTCTTCCTTTTCTACCACTCAATTTATTCAATCAACACTACTATTTACCCCACTCATTCTCTCTCTTCATTTTCTAACACACATCCTCTAGTCCTGCTTGTGCTTGTGCTTAGACGGAGGGAGTATTCATTTATACAAAAATGTGATGGCAATGGGGTGCCAAACAACATCAAAGATTGCAAGCACAATTTGCCAATGGTCAAGTATTTACTTACCTCAAGTTTTGATTAGATGACAAACAAGAAAGGGGCCAATTCCTGAAAATCAGTAGACAAGGAATGACAAGCAACACAAAATCATGGTTTCATCTAGGTCATTGCCCAGTTGCATATTGAACTGAACAAGACTTAAAACAACATTGGAAAGTTGTAGACACTAATATTGTGATGCATACGGTACTCTGTTTGATCAAATATGCTAGCTATGCTCCCAAAGTGACTGACTAGAGTTAACAACAAAGAAAGATATAATCATTACCATATGCTCATCATTTATCAATTCCCTCCGCCCTGAAACGAATGTCTGAAGGGCAAATTTGGGCATTCATGTTGGGATGGTGGGAGCAATAATACATCACTTGTTTGTATAGATATTTTTAATAATCCCAACATCCACCCATCGTAAGGATGAAAATAAGACACCAAATCAGTCGTAACTATAACCCCCATAGATCGTCTTCTATTTGATCCCCTTTGCTTCCGTTAAATATATAAGCAGACAACAATTCTCACTCGCTAGTGCTTCTTGATAAGACCGAGCATCGCAGACCGGACCGAACCCGGTTCAAAGCCAGTACAAGCGAGCTCGACCACATCAAACCGGATAAGCCCGCAAGCTAGTAAGCCCGGGAGATCCGGGCTTCATGATAACCATAACCGAGGTAGCTCTGCCTCCCGCTATTCTTAAGGTCCCGTGTTGATCACTCAACCTCCTGCCCGGAGCCCGCAGCAGCCGGCTGTCACAAACGTACCACAGACGTTACCTGTTCGTACCTGACATACCATAACGGTTGGTGGTGGAACCATGTTTCCCTGACAACACGCCACGTTCCCAGCCACTCCCCTGGCCTTGCCAATGAGGACCTGCCGCGTGTCCATCCGGTACAAGGGCGGTTAGAGCCTTAAACCTACCTCCTCCTTCTACTCATATAAATACTCCTATCCGCCCCAAAGGGCCAGGTACGTGCTCTATCATATTCACACTCACAAGGCTTTCACAAGCTTTCTACTTAGGTTTTCCTCAGAGATCTCATTCTCACACCCGAGGGCCTAAGCCGGATTCCAACCCGGCCTTGGTCTTAACGGTGTTCTTGTTTGTGTTGTGATCAGGATCAAGAGACAGCTATATTGGAGTTCTACCTCCGTGACCCCAGAAACCAAAGGGCGTCATCAGTGGTTCCATTGCCGGGAATCGAAAATCGTCCCAGTGCAATCTTCTTGCTTCGTTTGCTTTTCCAATCTAATTCATTTCAAATCTTCATTTGGTTCTTCCGTCTTTCACGGTTCTAAAAAGGTACCCCGTCTTTTCTGTTGATTTTCGACGTACAAAATCTTCACAATGACGGGGAAAGAAGTCAACCCGAATGCTAGCCCTTCGGGACAAGTGCCCCAGGGATCAGTATTCGCCAGATTGGGAAACAAGACTCTTAGTGGCAACTCCTATACCCCCTCTCAAAGGGCAAGGAGAGAGGCAGATCTGAGAGATCGTATAGAAACCTCCAAAGCTCTCAAAACTCAAAAAACTCCCGTCACTCCCCTCACCCCTGATCAAATCCAGAAGAAAATCCAGATCCTCACAGATAGGCAGAATCTGGTAGAGGAAGGGTTACAGTTGAATCTAGCCCTCGAGGAGCTGTTTAATGCCGAGGCCAATGCTAGAAGCCCCCCTGAAAAATCAAAAGCCCATGACCTGGCGAGCTCTAAAAGCAGGGCCAGTAGGATTGTAGGAGGAAAAAGGCGGACAATCCTCGTGGATGATGACAAGGAGAGAGGAGAGGAAGAAGGAGAGACTGAGGAGGGAGAATCGCAGCCCAGAAAGACTAGAGGCCAATCTAAGGGAAATGCAATTGTTAAAAATGATGATAAAATTACAGAAACCGTAAAAAGGGCTAAAACGGGGGACATAATGGATCAAAAGTTCCAAAGAATGATCGCGGAGTTATGGGAGTCCAAGCAAAACGTAACAAAGTGCGTTGGACCCATGGACGCTTTCGCATCATGGATCAGTGATTCCCCGATCCAGTGAGGAAAGGTGCCCACGCTAGACGCGTATGACGGCTCATCTAACTCAAAAAGCCATGTTGGGCGATTTGAAGGGCAGATGGCCCTATTCTCGACAGATGAGGCCGTGAAGTGCAAAGCCCTCGCCTCCACCTTTAAAGGGAAGGCATTGGGGTGGTTATTGGCCCATAAACCGCGCTCTATCTGCAGCTACGAGCAATTGCGGGCTTCGTTCTTGAACTCGTTCGCGGGGGAGGCCGCAAGACCAAAATCGGACCTGTGCGGCGTTAAGCAATACCCCGGGGAAAACACAAAGGCATACATCACTCGGTTCCGGAAAATGACCGAGCAGATTGTGGATCTAACAAGGAACGACATCGAGCTATGCTTCCTAGGGGGATTAACATCCCATACTTTGAGGCAGGAGTTTGCTTGCCGTAAGCCCGAGGGGACAGAAGAGATGTATAACAGGGCCATCGCTATGGCCGGAGTAGAGCCCGCATTTATGGCCGATGCCCGCAGAAGCGTAAGGGAACGAATCGAGCCCGCTCACAACCCTCGTCATCACTAAGGCTACTCGGGAAACAATGGTGGCCGAGGTAGAGGCAGACCAAGGGGCATGCCCAATTTTAAAAGAGGCGATGACAGTGCTTTCACCCCTTTGATCGCACCGAGAACTGAGATATTGCGAACAGATGCTCTGCCTCCACCACCTCCACTGGAGAGAAAGCCTTACGAGGCGAACAAAAAGAAATGGTGTGGATACCATGAAAGCCACGGGCATTCTACAGATGACTGTTTCCAGCTGAAGAAAATAATACAACAAAAGGTGGAGGCCGGGGAATTGAAGAAATGGATCACGGGGTCCGGCAGTAAAGGAGAAGCCCCGCGGGGAAATATTCAATACGTCAGAGACAATGATGCAGACGGGGAAGGACGTTACGACATCCAGTACATAGGAGAGGAAGCCCCAAGCAATACCCAGCTTTCCGCCCAGATCAGACGACTGGAAAAAGTATTCCTGATACCCACTTATCCGCCCGAGCAAGAAGAAATGATCGGTTTCAGAAGGAGTGAACTGGCATCCACCCTTTTCCATTCAACACAACCGCTGACAATCAAAATGGCTATTGGAAGGGCGGACATCGGAAGAGTTCTCATTGATACTGGAGCTTCACGGGACATACTTTACTTCCATTGTTTAGAAGAAATGGGGATGCCCGAAGCGCACTTAACCCCATATGCGGGCTTGTTGGAAGGGTTCACGAATCATACGGTCTACACAAAAGGGACCATTGACTTCGAAGTAACCATTGGAGAGAGGCCGTTCGAGAAAACAGCCCGTGTCACGTTCATGGTGATCGATCTGAAATCCCAGTACAACGCAATCTTGGGAGTGACCGCTCAGGCTGCCCTTGGAATCGTCGCATCAATCCCTCACCAGAAAATCAAGTTCAGTACCCCTGCAGGGATCGCGTGTATCGAGAATAAGCCCGAGCTCTTCCTCAAAGTAATAGAAAGGAAGAGGAAGGAAAGCGCAGCAAGGCAAAGACTGGGAAGCCCGAGGGAGGCAAAAAGGGCCAAAGCAAGTGAAAAAGAGGTCGCAGGCACGGCCATGATCGGGACATTGTCTTTCCACTCCACGAGGGCAGAATTCAAGCAGAGCAGGAGAGCCCGCCGCATAGCCGCCGAAACCGAGCATGTCAATATCGTAATTGATTCACTGCCTGACCGAGAAGTTGCAGATATTCGCCCTAATGACGCTTTGGAGGATGTGGTCATAAACCCGGCTTACCCCGAGCAGACAATAAAGGTCGGGCTAGAGATCCCCGCGGAGGAAAGGAAGGTGTTGATAGAACTGTTGAGAAGAAGCCTAGACGTGTTCGCCTGGACCGTATAGGATATGGAGGGGATAAGCAGAGAGGTGATCGAGCACGAACTAAATATCGACCCCACATTTACCCGGGTCCTCCAGAAAGAAAGATACTTTTCACCGGAGAAGAAAGCGGCGATCAAAGTCGAGGTAGATAAGCTGCTGAAAGCAGGAATCATAAGCCCGATCAAATATCCGAAGTGGTTAGCCAACGTCGTCATGGTAACCAAAGCAAATGGAAAGTGGAGAATGTGCGTGGATTTCACCGATTTGAACAAGGCTTGCCCTAAGGATTGTTACCCTCTTCCCCGGATCGATCAATTAGTAGACTCTATCGCCGGCCATAGAGTATTGAGCTTTATAGATGCATACTCGGGCTATCATCAAATCAAAATGAAGGAGGCCGATATTCCGTCATGCGCATTCTATGCCGCGGGCAAAACCTACACGTTTAACAACATGCCGTTTGGCCTCAAGAATGCGGGCGGTACGTATCAAAGGATGGTAGGAATCGTCTTCGATGATCAATTAGGCCGGAACCTGGAGGTTTACATCGACGATATGGTTATCAAGACCAAGGAGACCTCTCACGACCTTGATATGACAGAAACTTTCACCAGCCTCCAGAGAAACAATATGAAACTTAACCCATCCAAATGCGCCTTTGGAGTAAAGGCAGGGAAGTTTTTGGGCTTCATGGTGAACTAGAGAGGGATAGAGGCAAACCCGGAGAAGATCATGGCGTTAATAAACATGCAACCCCCCAGATGTATTAAGGAGGTACAAAAGCTGAATGGCCGCATCACGGCCCTGGGGAGGTTCATCGCCAAGTCAGCAGAAAAATGCCTACCTTTCTTTAAAACTTTGAAAGGAGGAAAAAAGGAGGGTTTTGAATGGAACGAGGACTGCCGGAATGCTTTTGAGCAGATAAAAGCTTACCTGGGAAAGCCGCCGCTATTGAGCAGCCCCGTTTTGGGTGAAGAACTCTACATTTTCCTGGCCGCAACAGATCACGCTGTGGCTGCGGTTTTGGTAAGGGAAGAGAACGACCTTCAGAAGCCCGTGTACTATGTCTCCAAAGCACTATCCGCGGTAGAAGGGCGCTACTTGAACATTGAAAAGCTGGCTTTCGCCTTGCTTATAGCCGCTCGGAAGCTGCGGGCATACTTCATCGCCCACCCAATCACGGTTTATTCGGACACCCCGCTGAAGAAAGTGCTCCGTAAGCCCGAATCCTCGGGAAGAATGTTGTCATGGTCTATAGAACTGACTGAGTTCCAAATAACTTACTCCCCGCGAAAGACCATCAAGGCACAAGCACTGGCGGACTTTGTGGCAGAAACTACGTTTGAAGTAAAGGAAAGCAAAGCGGACAAAGTCCAGCCCGATAAGGCAAAGAAAAGGCGGGGCAAGAAGGCCATGAATAATGGGGAAAGACCGGAGAATTGTTGGTCGTTAAGCGTTGACGGATCCTCCGGAAAAACCGTTAGTGGCGCCGGAATCCTATTGATCGCCCCGGAAGGTCAAAGGTTTAAACGAGCCTTGAGATTTAAGTTCGCGGTCTCCAACAACGAAGCCGAATACGAGGCGTTGATAGCGGGCTTAGAGTTAGCCCGGGACATGAAGGTCTCTAATTTGATTGTGAAGAGCGACTCACAGCTAGTGGTAAATCAGGTCAAAGGGGAATATGAGACAAATCACCCGGTACTGCTCAAATACAAGGAACTTGCAGCAAACCTGTTGAGGGAATTCGAGTACCACGAGCTGACCCAGGTTAACCGGGCTGAAAACTCCGAAGCGGACTTGCTTTCGAGAATCACGAACGAAGACATCGCAAAGCTTAGTGTGGACTGTTGGATAGAATTTACGGAACGCGCAGCCATTGACAGGGTAGAGATCCACCAAATAGGGGAGCCCGAGAAGGATTGGGTGAACGAGATTATGGAATACATAGAGAAGGAGATCCTTCCCAGTGATTCGGATCGAGCAAAAGTTTTGAGAAGACAAGCCGCCAGATACACGATCATTGATGGCGTACTTTATCGGAGATCCTTCACCAAACCGCTGCTGAGGTGTGTCAAGTCCGAAACAGTCACCAACTTGTTATACGAAGTTCACGAAGGCGTGTGTGGAGGACATCCCGGTGCCCGGACACTATCCGATAAAATCAGATTCCTCGGGTATTACTGGCCGACAATGAAAAAAGATGCAGAGGAATATGTCCGCAAATGTGATCAATGCCAGAGATTCGCCAACATACCAAGGCAGCCATCCACGGAGCAGAGCCTGGTAGTCCCAACTTGGGCATTTGATATGTGGGGGATTGATCTGATTGGGCCTTATCCCAAAGCGCCCGGCGGAGCGCAAATGGTAGTGGTCGCAGTAGATTATTTCACAAAATGGGTAGAGACCAAGGCACTAACTAGCACGACGGAAGCAAGTATTATCAAGTTCATCCACGACCATATATTCTGTCGGTTTGGTTTGCCGCGGGCTATTGTTTCCGATCATGGACCTCAGTTCCAAAGCAAGTTTACGACGGAATGTAAGAGACTCAACGTAGAACATCGGCAATCCTCCGTCGCAAGACCGCAGGGAAATGGACAGGCAGAGGCCGCAAATAAGTTGCTTATGACCGCTTTGCACAAAAATTTGAAGGGAAGAAGTGGTCGCTGGATGGAGGAGCTCAGTACTGCTCTATGGGTTGTCCGAACCACAACGAGGAATTCAACGGGAGAAACCCCCTTTTCCTTGACATATGGATCAGAGGCGGTCGCGCCCGTAGAGGCAGCCCTACCCACCTACAGGGTCGCCCATTTTGATGAAACAAGGAATGAGGAAGCCCGGAGAAAAGACTTAGACCTTCTTGAAGAAAAACGGTTGGAAGCACGGGCAAAGATGGTCAATTATAAACAAAAGGCAAAAATCCATCACGACAAAAGGGTGAACAAGAGGTTATTTTCCGTAGGAGACTGGGTCTTAAGAAAAGTTGAAGTCACGGGGAGACAGCCCGGGTATAACAAGCTCTCGCCCAACTGGGAAGGGCCCTATCAGATTGCCCGCATAATCAAAGAAGGGACTTACAGACTCCTCACCAAAGAAGGGAAGGACTTAAAGAACGCTTGGCACAGCGACCACTTGAAGAAGTATTACCCTTGAAGATTGTATTTCCCCCTGTCACTAGAAATCCGCCTATTTTCTATCTTATACATTGTAATTTTGATGTACGGCTCTATGAGCGGAAAAAAGATGAAAGATCAATAATATTATGTTTGTCCCATTGAAATGAAAGATCTTCATGAATCCTCATGCACGATGCACGGTCATACGCCCTCGAGCTAGACCGTAAGCCCGCCAAGGGAAATACCGTTGCATGAATCCTCATGCACGATGCACGGTCATACGCCCTCGAGCTAGACCGTAAGCCCACCAAGGGAAATACCGTTGCATGAATCCTCATGCACGATGCACGGTCATACGCCCTCGAGCTAGACCGTAAGCCCACCAAGGAAAACACCGTTGCATGAATTCTCATGAACAACGCGCGGTCATACGCCCTCGAGCTAGACCGAAAGCCCGCCGAGGGAAATAATAATGAATACCAAGCAAAGGGTTCGAGAAAGAACAATAAATGCTTGGCAATTCCAAGAGCAATAAAATATAACGAAAATAAATGACAAGGAGATATGGGGATCAAAAGAAGAGCAATTAAATACATCACAAAATCAGATCAAAAGGGAATCAAATATTCATGTTCATGGAGTCTAAAATTATTACAAAAAGGCCCCAGGACGCAGCCCGGTCTGATCTTCAACTGGCCGGCGGCGGGTTGACTTCCACTTCTGGAACAGAATCAGAGGCAGTATGATCAGCTGCAGAATGAGCCAGAGCTTCAGAGGCTTCGGCTAGAGCGGAGGCAAAAGTTGAAAAGGGAAGAACAATACCTTCGACGAAGGGGCCATTGGGGCCAAATACTTTCTCCAGAGCCGCGGCCAGAGACAAGGCGGATTCATCACCTGTAAACCGCAAGTCGTCTATCATTTTGATCAAGGGTTGAACGGTTACAGGTGAAACCAGAGGCAGAGCATTCCGAACCGACTCGGGCAAGGCTTCAAGCTGATGATCGGCAAAAGGCACTAAGGAATGACCATTGAAGCATTCCGGATCCGTGGCCACGATAGAACAAATGATAGCGATCTCTTGAGCAGTATACTTCCTCGTGGCCGCCAGATTCCGGGCAATAGTGTGCACCGCCTGTTCGTACTGCTCATTGCCCGCGACGGATAATTTTTCAGAGTACTCTGCGGACTCTTTGAACTCAGCAACCGCCTTGCCCCTCTCCTCCTCCAAGACCCGCTCTCGTTCATTCTCATAGCGCATTTGGTCAAGAAGTTTACCGTCCAGCTCATCCACTCTGCTGGACAGCTCCTCGGACTTCTTCCTCTCCGCCTCCAAGGACCTCAGGAGCTCAATATTGCGAGCATCAACACTCGCCTTCTCAGCCTCAGCCCGCTCTTTGGCTTCTCGAGCAGCGGCCAGATCACTAATCAATTTAGACACCTCCTTGGCCGCGCTAACGACCTCCGCATCTTTGCTCTTTAATTCCTGGCCGGCGCTCTCCACAGTCTTGGTCAACTTTTGGACCTCCTCCCTCGCCGCCATCAGCTCAGTATTCCTCGCCGCAATCACGGCGGCGTCGGCCTCATGTTGAGTCCGCAGATAAATAACTTCGTTGGCAATCTACAAATAACAAAGGTGATTAGACTACGGTGCGGAGATAAGCACGGTATATAACCCAAGTAAAAAACAAACCTTGGTCAAACAAAGGCCAACGTTGCCCGCGGCGGCGATAGGATTCGAAGCAGCCAAGACCTTCTGTTGGTAATCTGGAAAATATAGACGATGCATCAGCCCATCACCAACATAGGCATTAGCGCTCCGGCGGCTATGTAGATCCACCCCATATACCTCAGGGGCCTTGGCTATCTTAAGCCCGAACTCCCGGGCGCGCTCTCTATCCTCAATTGACTCCACCGGAAATAAATTGGAGCATAGGGTCCCTCTCGAAGGAGATAAGACCGTGAAATCACCGGAGGAAGAGCCAACCCTCTGATATTTATCCCTCTGAGGGGACGTTGGATCCCCGATAGCAGAGCGTTTTTTCGTAGGCTCGGGAGCAGACAGACCTACGCCAGAGGCTTGGGAAGAATGGCCGGTACCAATCACAGATTTACCGCGGCCAGCGCCTTGGCGGGGATTCGGGGGCAGGTTCCGGGTCAGTTGCGGCTGAGAAACCACCGCCCCGGACTTATCAACCTTGTCCGTGACAGGGATCTTGACCCCAGGAGCCTCCACCCTTTTCATGGCATCAGCTCTCCTTTGCTTTTCAAGAGCTGCGGCTTTCCTGGCCGCGACCTTGATTTCTGCTGCGGACTTGGGAGGCATCGTGTCGGTTGGGTCTGCGAACAAGAACAACAGTCAGACAGGTAAAAACAAAGCGAAAGAAGACAAGAAAATACGAAAGTGTACAATGGAAGAGACCGAGTAAACCAGGGTCTGGACAAGTCTCCCCCGAATTACAGGCCGAGCAATCAGAAAGAAAAGCAAATGATTGGTGAACTTTCCAATCAGGATCTCGCAACAGAGGGGCCATGATGACCCTAGGCTCGGGGCCAGAAACGCGCCTCGGGGCCACCCCGGCGAAGGTCAGGAGCTCTTCATCGCTAATAATTGCCGAGACATCGTAAACTTGAGGAGTCTCTACAACCGACTGGTCGTCCAGGGTAACCCTCTTCGTAAACCGAGCAAGATAGGCCTCCATCGCCGTGCTTAGCTCTCGGCCTTCTTCCGGGTCAGGAAAGTTTTGGCGGGACATCGAAATCGGTGCTAAATTGTCAGGGCGAGGGAATGGCCAGTCTAAACGGTTCTGAATAACGAAGGGATATCTTTGCCACTGATCGAACTTGTTGGTAGCAGCGGAAAAAATCTTCTCAGACCGCGGTTTTGTCTTTAAGCTCAGGCAGCCCGCAGTAACCTGATGGGTGAAGTAAATATGGAGCGCGGACAAAGAAGGCTCATACCCCAACATGCGGCTTACGACTATGAAGGACACCAGATAGCGAATGGCATTCGGGGTCAAGTCCATAGGGAGGCAATGGGTGAACTCAAGAAATTCACAAATAAATGGATCCAAAGGAAGGCGCAGCCCGTTTTCGAACTGAGCCGGGTAGAATATGCAGGCAAGGTTCTCGGCACGGATCAAAGGGGGGGTCATTGATCTCCCACCCATAAGAGACTCGTATTCAATAAGACCGTAGACAAGATACACTTTGGAGTCGACGCGGAACTGCGACAAATACTCATCACCATCATCCCCATCGCTCTCATCCCTCAAACCCGCACCAGAGCTAGACGCACCTGCTTGACTGGTCCTCCTGTTATCAGGGCCCTCAGGGAAGGAATCTACGATCCTAACGGGAGAGCGAAGCAAGTTGACCTTGCGCGCAGTATCGGGGGCCAACCTATCCAATTGCCCGCGTGAATCCGATTGAGTATCTGAAGAACCATCTCCCACGGCGTCACGGGCAGGTTCGTCCAATAAGAATTCATCGCCATCATCAGCCTGCTCTGAAGCATCCCCGCTGCTGGTCACCTCAATCACCCCAGCATCCACGGAAACGTCGCGGTCATGGCCTTGAACGGGCAAATCGACATCCAGAGGGACATCCAACCAAGACTGAGCATTAGAGCCGCTTGCAGACACGCGGCCTCCACCTAACCTCACCAACCTTCTAGCGTTGCCGGCCATATCTACATTATCGGGGAATCGAGTTAAAACCGCTTTCACAAAAACCCCCAACTGTTCCTCGCCCCCTATTACCCTCATTCTCCCCGAATCAAAATGAACTGAGGGGCCTGTCTCCCACAGCAGGGGTAGGATCCAGGAGTCCCACTCATAGACTATCCCTATGGTCATAAAAGCATCCCGGGAAAGCCTTTTCCAGGCATTTATCAGGTACCGGTAAATCCCTCCCGTTCGTCGACAACAACCGAAAAGGTCCGGACGGAGCATTCTCCCCAGGTCCAGTTCATCCATAATCACAGTCAGAGGTTTTTTCAACAAAACTTTAAAAAATCAAAGATGGACCCAGGATTCCTAAGAAAGAGACAAATTAACCGGTTAGAAATCGGAGACTCGGCGGTTAAAAGTTAAAAGCTTGGTTCGTGATGTTATAAGTTATGAAAACACGGCGTTTTAAGTTTCTACCCCCGATGAACGGTGGAGAGGACCGAAGACGAAAAGTTAGCAATCAGAAACCAGCGACGAAAATAAAAAGGGGAGCACTACCTGTTAAATCGATCGAGTTAAGGAAACAGAAGAAGCAAATCAACGTCGTTATCAGCAATATTTCTCTCAAGAGCGATGGCCAAAGATTAAAAATACCGAAGGTCTTTGAATAAGCCAGTTAGGGTTATTTATATCCCCAGAATGGGTCGGGTTTAAACCAAAGATCCGGAGCGACCCGGCTTAGACCCGGAAAACGAAGAGGCGGGAATCAGCTTTTTTCGAATTCCAATGACGGTTCGCATTTAATGAGCGTGCTCCTTGTCATATCAAGGACCTGACAGCTACGTCACTAGCCTGACTCGAGGGGCCCACTGTCCTGTCATCAACCACCATTGTAAGACTCCCGTCCCATGATATTCCGTGCCCGTATTTACTACAGTTTGCCCGGGCCGAGACATGGAAGTGTAACTCCTCGCGCCGCTCATAAATAAGCTGACCCTCGGAGTTAGGGGCCACTGATAAGACCGAGCATCGCAGACCGGACCGAACCCGGTTCAAAGCCAGTACAAGCGAGCTCGACCACATCAAACCGGATAAGCCCGCAAGCTAGTAAGCCCGGGAGATCCGGGCTTCATGATAACCATAACCGAGGTAGCTCTGCCTCCCGCTATTCTTAGGGTCCCGTGTTGATCACTCAACCTCCTGCCCGGAGCCCGCAGCAGCCGGCTGTCACAAACGTACCACAGACGTTACCTGTTCGTACCTGACATACCATAACGGTTGGTGGTGGAACCATGTTTCCCTGACAACACGCCACGTTCCCAGCCACTCCCCTGGCCTTGCCAATGAGGACCTGCCGCGTGTCCATCCGGTACAAGGGCGGTTAGAGCCTTAAACCTACCTCCTCCTTCTACTCATATAAATACTCCTATCCGCCCCAAAGGGCCAGGTACGTGCTCTATCCTATTCACACACACAAGGCTTTCACAAGCTTTCTACTTAGGTTTTCCTCAGAGATCTCATTCTCACACCCGAGGGCCTAAGCCGGATTCCAACACGGCCTTGGTCTTAACGGTGTTCTTGTTTGTGTTGTGATCAGGATCAAGAGACAGCTATATTGGAGTTCTACCTCCGTGACCCCAGAAACCAAAGGGCGTCATCACCTGGACAATAAACAAGAACACCGTTATAAATGGAAGACAATGTCCTCACCTGGACAATAAAGTATGCTAAATCAAACGAGTAGAACTTACAATCACCATCATCAATTAGGTATTTTACAAAACAATTGATGTTACCACCTTTAATAAAAAAAAAAAACACTCATTGTCATGTTACATATGGTGGACAAAGATTTCAGGCTACAAACCCAAATTAATTAATTAAATATTTTCTTTCTTGTACAGAATATGAAGAGAGCTTCACATTTTTTTGAAGTAATTTAATAAACACAATTAAATTCACACACATTACACATAGTGATCGAAGGTGAAGAAACCCTAGGTATTGTGATCAGAAGAAGAATGTGAAGTGAAATTGTTGGAAACTAAGACAAACCAATTTAAAAAATGAAAATGCTTCAATAATTTAGAGGAAATCACAGAAGAAGAAGAAGAAGAAGAAGAAGAAGAAGAAGATTACCGGAATGTGGAGAGCAAAGAGGTAGCGCGAGATCAAAAAAGGGATTATCCGAAATCACCAACAACGTGACAGAGACTAGAGAGAGCGATAGAGCGAGTGCGGAAGCTTCATATTTTACGCTCGCAAGAGTCGGGTGGTTCGATTATCTCGTGCTCTACTCCTTCCATCCTACAAAATACTCGCTCCTTCTCGTAACAAATGACAATTTTACCCCTCGAATGAGATACACACCTAACAAATGCAATTTTAATCATGTTTTTGAGAAGTTAACTAATACTATTAATAGTAATAGTTAACTATTACTATTAATTTTAACTAATATTATTAGCTAATAAAAAGAATATCAAAAGTGTAACACCCTGAAAATTCTATTTCCATAAATAATAAAATGTCACATTTTACATCTCTAAAATACTGAATACTATACAAGATATCACTAATC
Organism: Campanula takesimana; assembly: GCA_026119855.1. Lineage (NCBI taxonomy): Eukaryota > Viridiplantae > Streptophyta > Magnoliopsida > Asterales > Campanulaceae > Campanula > Campanula takesimana. Next base: position 415,767 of record JAOWBW010000066.1, on the reverse strand, counting down.
AGCCCAAATGATCAACAAACGTTCCACCCCGATCTTTCTGTCTCAAAGCCCGATCAACGGACAACTGCAAAAATGTCAAACTGGAGGGGGGTGAGCTGGGGGCTCAGTAAGAAAGGGGATACACAATATCACATAAGCCAATGAAACACAAACACCAAATAACAATGTCCATGAAATTATAAATATGGACATGCCAATAAGACTCGCATTTTCATAAACCGGATAACCGATCAATCATACTTTACAGTCCCATGTACTAATTATGTTCGTGCCCAGTCGCTTAACCAAATTAACCGAATTGTTGGCCGCCCTCATGGAGCCGGACCCAACACAAACACAATAACCGAGTCCACTGCGACCGTCACATAATTAGCTACATCGCAACTGTTCCATATAACAAATCTCATATTTGAGCATATTAACACATATAACACATGTAGCATGCTATCAGGGTAACCGTAATATTTACAGGGTAACCGTAATATTAACAGACCAAATTCAGTATCAAAACAATAATTAAATCGGACCAAACAAATGATACACGTATCAATAAAACGGAGTACTACGATAAGACGGGTATAAAAGAAAATGACACGGAATCAATACTGCGTAGTCTACCTTACCTCAAAACAGATAAAAACGATCACCAAATAATTATTGAAATTGAACCAATCTTGGAACACCTGAAATTGGAACACCTGAAAATGTCTCGAGCTTTCTCTCCTGACTCGCTTTGCAGTAACATGGCCAAGAAAGTGGTGTAAACATTATAGTTATACTCTGAGTAATGTTTGACTTAAATATGACGAGTCACCACTTTGCTAACTCCTACAATTACACCTCAAGCTAGTACTATTAATTTGCTGTCAACCCAAGTAATTTCTCTCATGCAAATAAAAACCGACGTGGCCCACTATACTCCCTCCGTTTCATGAGAACTGAGATTTATTTTTCTTTTCGTCCGTTTCACCTCAATTGAGACTGCTCAAAATGGCAAACTTTTTAATATTTTATTTTCACCCAACCCCACCACTCATTCTCTCTCTTCATTCTCCACCACTCATTTTATTCAACCAACACTACTATTTACCCCACTAATTCTCTCTCTTCATTTTCTACCACATATTTTCCTTATTTTATTAGTATTCCTTAGTTCTTGTGCCATTTCCTTTAGTCTCAGTTCTCATGAAATGGCAGTTAGCTAATTCAACTGTCCAACAAGATTATGTGATACTACCTTTGTCCTAAATGAATGAGTCCAAAATTTATTTTAAGGGACATAACTTTTTGTATAATTTGGTGGCAAAATTCATATATAATCTTGTAATCTTCTTTACAAACATTTAGTTTTTGCAAGTATAATGACACCGGTGAAAAAAATTTTAAAAAAAACATTTAGGGACAAAGTTATGATTGGACACTCATTTTGAGACAAAAATTTTCTGAAAATGGACACTCATTTTGGGATAAAAATTTCCTGAAAATGGACACTCATTTAGGGAAAGGACAGAGAGTACATTTTTACAAGTGTAATACTCTCTCTGCCCCAGAAAGATAGTCCACTTTGGATTTTTGACGGTCAACACACGTGAACTTTGACCAAAGATTATTATCAATCTAATATTCCCAATAAAATTTTAAAATTTGTCATTGACAAATCACTTGATTATTAATCAATAATAAGTTTTAGAATTACACAAAGATGATTAGATTGACATTTATATTTAGTCAAAGTTCACTTGTATTGACTATCAAACGTCAAAAGTGGACCATCTTTCTGGAACAAAGGGAGTACATAACTCAAAGCTAATTGTATCATTAAAATGTTTGAATAATGACTATTTTAATGGAAGCATAAGCTTAATTCCTTGACTTCGATCGGGAAACATGACCAATGTGTCCTACAATTTGTTTGGCAGCCGGGCCTACTATAGAAGAACCGATTCTACCTTCAACCACTGGCGGAGTCAGGTTAGTATTAAGGGGGCAAATGCCCCCCATTTCACTTTTAGAATGAATCTATTTTGTACTAGTGAAAAAAATGTTTTTCACAATTAAAAATTATTAAACCCGTTCTACACCAAGAAAAAATAATACTCCCTCTGTCCCAGAATTTATGGTCAACAAATATAAACTTTGACCAAACATTGGTGTCGATTTAATCATTCTAGTGAAATTCTAAAAGTTGTACTACCTCTGTCCCTAAATGAGTGTCCAAATTTCATTTTAAGGGACATTGAAAATCTCAACTTTGTGTACAATTTGGTAGCAAAGATTCATATATAATCTTGTAATCTCCTTTCCAAACATTTAGTTTTGCACGTATAAAGAAACCGGTGAAATTTTTTTCGAAAAAAAACATTTAGGGAGAAAGTTATGTTCAAAAAAGACACTCATTTTGGGACAAAGATTTCTTAGAAATTGACACTCATTTAAGGACAGAGGGAGTAATTGATTAATCATTTAGTGATTTATCAATAACACATTTTAAAATTTTATTGTGATGATTAGATTGACACTAAATGTTTGGTCAAAGTTCACTTTTGTTGTTGACCATAAAAAGTCAAAATGAAACTATCTTTCTGGGACAGAGGGAGTATGTATATTAGAACTTTGACCCTTTAAACTAAACTTGGGTATTACACAAGCTTGAACTCGTTAACTAAAAATCCTGGCTCTGCCTCTGCCTTCAACCTCTCGCCTCAATGGAGAAGGAAACAACTGTTATAAGCTGACAGAAAAAAAAAAAAAAAAAAAATACCGAAATTTGTAAATAGACAAACATTTGCTAAGCAAGATGACAGGCCAGATTGCTATAATACAGAGTAAAAAGTTCCAAGTTTTACCTTTTCTGTAGAAATGAAACTGAGAAACTCTTGGATTTACCAGACCTGCTTTTAACCTTGCTGGTTCAGTAATTGCTTCTCTGTTTTCATTCCTTTGAAAGTTACTAGACTAGGTTGGACCTCAAAACAATTCTTCATAATTTTAGACCCGTTCGAAGGGACTAGTATTTTAACAATGGATCCAGTTTTCGCATTGTATGAAAATACTTTCTTATCCTTCAACCAGAACCATAGAATGTCATGCTCGGCCCTTACAGGTTCAACATCAGCCTCCAGATATCCATTCTTGTTAATTGAATAACTGTCTTCTTTTTGCTCCACTTTTGCTTTTTGTAATCTTCCAGCACCAACACTTGGAGTTCTCCTTTAACTATTTCAACAAACACGAGTTTCCCGCTCCAATTCCCTTTCCCAATACAGGTACAGATTGTTTGGCAAAGTAGTTAACGTAAAATAATCCGTCCCCAAATCCAGGGATACCACTTCACGTGAAAACTTTGATCCAACTTTGTTTATCTGATACCAGTGAACAGCAGAATCTGTTGACACAATTGTAATGTTCTCCCTTTTCTTGTCCACATCATTTAAGTTTTGGATTTTGAGGGGTTTCCATGATTCATCACTCCCAACAGTGAGAACTTCACAAAAAGCTCCATTACAATCAGTTTTCATCATCATATGTGGAGACCAGCTTATACTCGTTGGTAGATCGAACAAAACTGAATGTAGTAGGAAGCGTAGTATTTTTTGGATCAGGCAATTCAAGAATTTGGCAAGTGGCAAGGTTCTTAATGTCGTACTTATGAGTGACATTGCTCTTCCTAACTAACAAGCCATCACAACCACAGATAAAATGAAATGTTTCATGAGTTGAAGGAGTTGACAGTGTTATATTTCTTAAAGAAATGACGGAGCCCCGCTTCATATGGCTTTCGATAAAGTGGCGATCTTGAATTATTACATACCACTGATTGCACACAAGTTGAAGTTTTACCAAAACCTTCACTGGCAACCTGCTCAAAAACTCAATAATTATCTCTGGCGGGAATATTGTTTGAGGGACATAATGATAAATTTGTTTCTGGTTTTTCTTCTCACAGCCAGTACCTTCCTTATTCGAGTCGCAGAGGAGAGAGATTGCTAGGATTTTAGAGAGGAGGTTCTTTTTTTCATACTTGGAAGGTTTATGGCACTGCAACAAATTCATTTCGGTGTAGTCTAGTGATCTACATGTAACATACTGCATTCCCCATTCAGTGCTGAACAGGGGTTTGTTCTAGAGTCTGCAAATGAAGGAAATAACTAAGCAGATGAACGGTTAGATTCTTTCCCGGGAATATAATAATGGCAAGCACAAAAGACGAAAAAAAAACTATTTTGACGCCACAAAATCTGGTTTAATTAAAATATAACAAGCAAGACGGGGAACACTTCCTAAGGTCAATGGACAAAGGAATCACAAGCAACACCAAATTCACGGTTTCATCTGGGAAGATGCAAATCGGATTAGGCAAAACTTCAAATTCAAACTGAGAAGTTGAAGACTCCGATTTTTATGATGCAATACATACTCTGTTTAACTAAATATGCAAGCCTGGCTCCTGTCAAGTAATAGGCTAGATTTAGCAATTGCTGAATTATATTCAACCTGTTTGTAAGGATGATTCGATTATATCCCAGAATCCAGCCATAAAGTGGATGAAAAATAAGACAACCAAACAGTCTTAACTAAGCTATAATACCAACAAAACGTCAACTATTTAACAACGTTTCCCTTTACAATGTTAAATCTAGCACACTAATGATCATAATAAAATTTTATGTTAATAACTACCTACGAGAGTGAAGACAAGTATCAAGCACGTTGATTAAGTGATCCAAGTCGTGTAAGGATTATATTTTGCCTTTCGAGAGAGGTGGAGAGGATAATATGAACATCTGAACTTGTGAGGCTACATGAATGTAGCTGACAAGAAGCTCCCCGCACACAATTTAAGATGATAAACAAAGAACACAAAAAATATATAACGCGTTTGATCATGATATGTATACACATATTTCCATATGCTAAATCAAACGAGCAGAACTTACAATCACCATCATTAAACTACTGTTTTTTTAAAAAATAAAAATGTAGGGATTTCAGGCTAGAGTCCAAATTGAGTGGTGAAAAATCTTAAACTGGATGCTACCATCAAACCCTAAATTCCAAAGAAAATTCAAATCCGAATTGGGTACTTGAATAACCTAATTAATCAAAGCCATATACCTAATTAAGCTAATATGAAACCCTAGCAATATAAAAAATTATAGTAGAAGACAATATAAAAAATCACAGTAGAAGACATTGTTATAGTGTACTGCAAATTACCAGATAATGTGGAGAGCAAACAGGCACTAATAACCTAATCCGCCATCATCGTAATAGAGAGAGAGAGAGAGAGAGGGCTGGTTTGATTTAACGAGAGATCTTGAGTAATCTTAGTATCGTTATAATTCTCATCATATCACTTGGAAAGAATGTCACTTAATTTTGGTGACAATAACTTGCTTAAAATGGAATTTTTAATTAATGTAGTTGCACTGAAAACATAAAGAATTGGATTTTGCAAATACTAAAGTTCTAATACTCCATCCGTTTCAAAATATCTGTCGCTTTAGACTTTTTCACACATATTAAGAAATGTAATTAATGCATGTTAAGAAGACCCATTTGCCCCTAAATAATTCAACTTTCTAGGTGATTAAATGCTTGCATGAGAAATACTTTCACCATCATTAATAGGGGTATAATTGAGACAAAAGGGTAAAAGTGCATTGATAATAGTAAAGCGACAGTTATTTTGAAACAATTTTTTTACTCATAAAGCGACAGATAATTTGAAACGGAGGGAGTATTTTTATTTATTTTTAATATAATTTTGGTTATAAACAGAGTTGTTAATAATGATTGGAAGTTGTGGTTATATGTCTCACTTTTTACTGACTAAATATTAAATCATTTATTGACAATTTGCAATCAATTTTTTGTTAACTCTTTTTGTAACCCTAGCATTCTTAGCTTGTGTCGAAAGGCTTCCTGATTGGGGTGGTGGTCAAGGGGCGTGTCCCGCTAGTGGAATAGCGGCGGGACAAGTTTCGCTGGAGGTACTCACCCTAAGATGATTCACATCTCAGGATCAGGTGTCGGTATGAAAGGAGGATTGTCCGGGCATCAACCCAAGTCACATGTCGTCAATTGAAAAGATTGCCTTGTATATAATGATGTTCACCCATCTATTACTGTGAGGCTTAGATGCCCAAAAACAAATTCGTGTTGGCGGGGCTCAAAACAGACAATATCGTACTAGTGTGGAGTGGTGGCGGCAGTGGTGGTTGCGAGCCAAAAACTAGTTTAAGAGTCATGGTTTGTGGATAAGCATTGATACGGTGAACTACGTGTGTGTGATGTGTGAGATTCCCTCTCGTCTGACCTCACAAATGGAGAGACTTACTATGTAAAAAGTCCTCCAGATATCAGTGATTAGACGGCGCTATCCTTGCTTCATAGACTGGGGTCAATAGTACTTTTGAGAGACATAACTAGTCTTTTCTAGAAATTTCGCGGATTCGCAAGTGGATTGCACCGACACGAGTTATGTGGTTCTTGGTTTGAGGGGAGAATTGTTCGAGTGTCAACCCAAATTCCACAAGCTCTTCTTCCCGATTGTAACTTCCTAAACAGGTTGACGGCAACTGAAGAATTACCTAGTATATAATGATATACACTCACTTCATTAATATGAAGCATTTTGAGAGATGTCCACAAATAATCTGCGAGCTTGGCCACAAGTGGACAATATCAGAGTAATCATGGTCCAGTGAAGCATTGCTCAATGCTCATAGGCAATTGGCTTTGGCTGCCATAAACAAATCAACAATTCATTTGATCTTTCTCATCCATTATCTAAAGATCTGAATAGACAAGTTGGCGTTGGCTCCATAAAGCACACGCACGCTCAAAAAAAAAAAAAAAAAAAAAAAAAGCTGGTAAAGGAATTCCAAAATAAGAACAATAAGCACAATGCTCATTAAAAATGGCAATGGAGTATTACAGCTAAAACTCTTACAGAGAGCTATTGTTTTTCCTTGTTCTGACAAAGGGCTGGCACCCCTTAAACACTTTCGAGCTCCATATATCCATTAGGTGTTGTCACATGCGTCGGTCCCATCCCCATAAACTATAATTATAAACGGAAAGTTCAAACATTTACCACGCAAGAGGACACGCCAGATTCTTAAAATAAATAGTTTTAGGTTTTACCTTTACTGTGGAAATGAAACTGAGAGGCTCTTCGTGTAAACGATATACCAGACCTGCTTTTATCCTTGCTGGTTCAGCAGTTTCTTCTCTGTTTTCATTCCTTTGAAAGTTACCAGACTAGGTGGAAGCTCAAAACAACTATTCGTAATTGTAGACCCTTCTGGAGGCACTATTATTTTCCCAATGCATCCACATTTCAAATTGTATGAAAAGACTTTCTCGTCGTTCAACCAGAGCCATACAATGTCATACTCGGCACTTAAAGGAACAAGATCAGCCTCAAGATACCCATTCTTATTAATGAATGATAATTGAATAACTGTCTTCTTTTTGCTCCACTTCTGCCTTTTGTAATCTTCTAGTACCAATACATGGAGTTCTCCTTTAACTATTTCAACAAACGCTAATTTCCCATCCCAATTCAATGCCCAAACCCTTTCCCAATACAGGTGAATATTGTTGGCAAAGTAGTTACCGTAAAATACTCCATCCCCAAATCCAGGGATACCACTTCGTGTGAAAATTTTGATCCAACTTTATAGAGCTGGCACCAGTGAACGGCAGAATCTGTTAGCACTACCGTAATGTTCTCCCTTTTCTTGTGCACATAATTTAAGTTTTGGATTTTGAGGGGTTTCCATGATTTATCACTCCCAACAGTGAGAACTTCACAAAATGCTCCATTACAATCAGTTTCATCATCATATGTGGAAACCAGCTTATACTCGTTGGTGGATCGAACAAAATTGAATGAAATAGGAAGCTCTGTCTTTTTTGGATCAGGCAATTCAAGAATTTGGCAAGTGGTAGGGTTCTTAATGTCATACTTATGAGTGACATTGCTCTTCCTGAGTAACAAGCCATCGCAAACACAGATCAACTGAAATGTTTCATGAGTTGAAGGAGTTGAGGGTATGTTATAGCTTAAAGTAATGACGGGCCCCTGCTTCATATGGTTTTCGATAAAGTGGCGATCTTGAATTATTACATACCACTGCTTGCATACAAGTTGAAGTTTTACCAAAACCTTCGTTGGCAACCTGCTCAAAAACTCAATAATTATCTCTGGCGGAAATATTGTTTGAGGGACATAATCATAAATTTGTTCCTCTTCTTCCTTATTCGAGCCGCAGAGGAGAAAGATTGCTAGGATTTTAGACAAAAAGGTCTTCTTTTCATACTTGGAAGGTTCATGGCACTGCAACAAATTCATTCTGGAGTAGTCTAGTGATCTGAATACTGAGTTCCCCATTCGTGCTGAACAGGGGTTTGTTCTAGAGTCTGCAAATGAAGGAAGAAAATAAACAGATGCACGGTTAGATTACTTCTCGAAAATATAATAATGGCAAGCACAAAAGACGAAAAAACTATTCGGACTCCACAAAACTAGGAGTCCTTGACAGATAATTAGTACTAACTCCGCCCCAATATGAATGTCCGATTTTTTTTTCAAATTTGCTCTTGATTAAGAGCAAATTTCAAAAAAAAATAAAAAAATCGGGCATTCATTTTGGGACGGGGGGAGTATGTCTCTTGACATGATCCATTATTCTCTGATGACTTAAATATGATCATCGTATTCTTATTAAAATATACTCACTTATATTCAGAAACTAACTGCTCTAACGGATAACTATAACCTAGCGAAATAAACATCATTAACTTGCGGATCGATATATAAGGAACTGTTTGAATGTTTTGCAAGTGCTTGCATATTGATCAATACAAAAATGTGTTGGACGTGGGGAGCCAAACAGCATCAAAGACAGCAACAGATAGCCAAGGATCAAACGTTTACTTCAATATTTCATAGACAACAAGCAAGAAGAGGGACAGTTCCTAAGATCAATAGACAAAGGAATTAATAGCAACACCAAATTCACGGTTTCATGTCGGTCAGACGCAAATTGGACTAGGCAAAACTTTAAATCCAAACTGCAAAGTTGAAGACACCAATTTTTATGATGCAGTACATCCTCTGTTTAATTAAATATGCAAGCCGGGCTCCTGTCAAGTAAAATGGGTTAGATTTAACAAGAGTAGGTTTTGGGGGAAACTAGTTCCTCCATAAGTTATAAAAAGTCCACTTTTTAACCCTTAAACCCTAAACCTTAAACCTAAACCTTAAACCCTATAAAAGCAGGACTTTTTATAACTTATGAAGGAACTAGTTTCCCTCAAAATTTTCTGATTTAACAATTGCTGAATTATATTGCTTTATCATTAACATACGCTAATCTAATACACCTGTTTGTAAGGATGATCCTATTATCCCAGAATCCAGCCATAAAGTGGATGGAAATAAGACAACCTGCAAGCAGTCTTAACATAGCTGTAATACCCACAAAGCGACAACTATTTAACAACATTTTTAAATCTAGCACATAATGATTACTTGTATAATAAAACTAATGTTAGCAACTACCTAAGAGAATGAAGACATCTATTCTGGGAACATGTATCAAGTACGTTGATTAAGAGATCCAAGTTGTGTAGGGATTTTATTTCTCCTTTCGAGAGAGTTGGAGAGAATAATACGAACATCTGAACTTGAAACTTGAAAGGCTACATGAATATAGCCTGAAAAGAGGCTCCATGCACATTTTAAGACGATAAACAAAGAAGACGAAAGATATATAGCAAGTTTAATCATGATATACTCCCTCCGTCCCATTTTAAACTTCAAAAATTTCCCTTTTGGGTGTCCCATTTTAAACTTCAAAATCCAAAAAAGGAAAGTTATTTATATTTTTTTATTTAGTGGGACCTACATGTCATACACACAACAACTATCCACTAACTATTCCCTACCCCACTTTCTATACTCACAACACTCTACCCCACTATCTATATTTTATAATATAAAGATTCCCATCTTAATTCTTGTGCCCACTTCTTTTTTGAAGTTTAAAATGGGACGGAGGGAGTATACATATGGTAAATCAAACGAGGAGAACTAACATTCAACATCATCAAAGTAGTGTTTCAGAAAATAAAAAAGTAGGGAGTTTCCAGTTGTTAAAGTGTTATCATGTACTCCCTCTATCCCGGAATAAATGTCTTACTTTCTATTTTCGTTTGTCCCAAAGTAAATGCCGCTTAACTAAAAATAGGGTATGAAATTTGGTGATCATCCTATACTACCCATTATAATAGGCACATGAATTGCAATGCAATATGAGGTGTCACTCTACCCATATGAAAATATTGGGGCAATCAAGGAAACACAACTAAAAGCTTAAAAACATTGACTTGTCAACTATGACTGAAAGTTCTCACTCTTTCAATGACATTTATTCCGGGACAGAGTGAGTATATATGTAGGAAAATTATGGATTTAGGGTTAGGGTTTAGGGTTTGAGTTCAAATTGATTGGTGAAAAATCTTAAACTGACGATCTAATTCATGCTACTGTCAAAAGCTAAATTCCAAACAAAATCCAAAACGGAATTGGGTACTTGATTAACTTAATTATTTTTAAATCCATACGCCTAACTAAGTTATTACTCCCTCCGTCCCCGTCCCAAAATGATAATCTCATTTGATTATTCAAACTTTTTAAGTATATGAATCACTTGCTTCACAAGTCAAGTTTTGTTTAGGCAGTTTTAAGCCTAAATTGTAGAAATGAAAAGAATTTTTTGGAACTATGAAAAATGACAAATGAGAAGATTATTTTGGGACAGAAGTATAAAAATAGAGCAGTGGAATACACACAAACAACAACGACAATCCCAAACACGACAGACTGAACAGAGAATTGAGAAACCCTAGAAATATAAAAAATCACATTATTAGTGTAATTAAGAAAATTACCGGAGGATGAACGGGAATCGATTCCCTACTCCGCCATCATCATAACAGAGATTAGAGAGAGAGAGAGAGAGAGAGAGAGAGAGAGAGGATTCACACTTTATTATTAGACCATGTCCAATAGTTTCAACTACCAAAAACATTCAACTACCTTAATATTACGACACCTCATCTTCTCTCTCCATCCACTTAATCATTCAACTACACTCTCAACTACCCCTCCCACAATAAGCTAGTTTAGTTTAAAATTCAACTCCTCCCAACTCATCATTCTATACCCCACCACTTTTTATTTTATTTACAATATTTATTTTTATAATTAAAAATAAATATTGATATTACTAATTTATTATTAAAAAATAAATTATTAATGTTTTTAATTATAAATTCGAGATTTTTTTTTATTTTTTTTAATTCAAACTTAATTAATTTTTTTCGAAGCAATTAAATAAATACGAGAATATTTTAATTTTAATAAAAATAAGAAAAATTACAATAAACTTAGCTCGTTCCACAAATGATGAAAAACCAAAAAAAAACATACGATACATAGACTCGACTCACAGTACAATAAAATTTAAAAATCACTGATTTCCGAACTTTGCCCATATGTGTTTGACTAGATCCTTCTGCAATTGTTTATGAGCCCTCTGATCACGCAAATCCGATCTAGTACGTACATGATTTTCAAACGCTGGTAATACCTCAGTTGAGAATGGTTGTTGTGTACTAGACCCACTTGCCCCGGGCTGATCCTGATAGTCAAGCCAATTTTGAGAATACGTACCACGTTCGTCCTCAACGATCATATTATGTAATATGATACATGCTCTCATGATCATAGCCAAGTCCTCTATCTGCCACATTCGAGCTGGTTCTCGAATTATTTTAAATCGAGCTTGGAGCACTCCAAATGCCCGTTCTATATCCTTCCGATAAGCCTCCTGGTATTTTGCAAATAACTTGTCTTCTTCACTTTGAGGAAGTTTAACGGATTTGACGAAGGTCGGATAAGAGGGGTAGATACCGTCAGCAAGATAATATGTCATATTATACTGACGTTCATTCACAAAGAAATTGACTCGTGGAGTATTTCCTGCTTCAAGATCATCGAAAACTGGTGATCGGTCCAGAACATTTATATCGTTTAATGTTCCCGGACATCCAAAAAAAGCATGCCATATCCATAAATCATGACTGGCAACGGCTTCAAGAATAACCGTAGTGGTTCCCTTATCACCTCTAGTAAATTGACCTTCCCAACCAGTAGGACAATTTTTCCACTCCCAGTGCATGCAATCAATACTCCCGATCATCCCTGGGAACCCCCGCTTCTCACTGACCTCAAGAATTCTTTGCAGGTCACCTTCGTTTGGGGCTCTCAAGTACTGACGCTCGTACAATTGAATGACCCCCTTGCAGAATCTCCGTAATGCCTCAAACGCTGTAGTTTTCCCTATTTTAATGTATTCATCAATAGAATCAGCGGACATACCATATGCTAACAATCGCATGGCTGCGGTACATTTTGCTAATGGAGATAGGCCTTCTCTGCCGGAACAATCGGATCCTTGTGTGAAGTACGTGTCATGGCTTGAAAGATCCTCGACGATGCGGAGGAATACATGTTTCTGCATCCGATATCGGCGCCGAAAATAATCTTTATACATAGCATTTTCGGAAAAGTAGTCATCAATCAGGCTCTGATTGTGCAAAGCGTGATCTCTTTTCAAATTTTTCGAGTTTTTTTCGGAGGTTTATCATCAAAAAACTCGTTTATGACAAAACTCTCCTCAATTTCAAGTTGCCTTTTGTAGGCTTCGACATCAAAAGGAAGAAATCCAGATGGATCCATTGATGTAGGAGGAATTCTGAAAAAGGAGAGAGTGTTTGATGTAGGGAGAAGGAAAGAAGAAAATGTTTGGTGTAGGAAGAATGAAAGAAGAGGGTGTTATTTATAAGAAAATGAGTGGCTGAGGTTGACGGATTTGAATCTTCTATTGAATTGAGTTAGTTAAAGGATAACAAATGAGTGGTCGTGGTTGACGGATTTGAAGCTTCAATTCATTTGAGTTAATTGACGGACTCCAATAATAGAATTACATAGATTTAATTAAAAGGTAAAGTTACATACTGAGAATCTTGAAAGTAGTACATCAGTGCATAAAATTGACATAAAGCTAGAAAACAAACATTAATTGCCAAACAGCTCTTCAGTCAACATTTCAAAAAGCTGTTGTTGATGATGATCGCGAGACTCCATTTGACTCAACTGCATCCACATTTTCCTATTTTTAGCCCGAGTCTTGTTAAGGGCAATATTGTTTGCCTTCTCTTGTTCTGAGACTAAGTTGTCCATTCGTTCCAATTCTTTCTCTTTGAATTGTTTGAATTCTGACCACTTTTGTTCCTTTACCGGTGACAACCCCACTTTTTTCTTCCCCGCCTTTTTCTTAGCTGCCTCTCTTCCCATAGGACGAGGAATGGATCCAACCGAGCTTGAATCACCTACATCACCTTCTCGTGCTCTCTTAGATCCACTGCTATCAGATCCAGTATTTCCTCCAACCTGACTTGCATAGCGTGGTTGATCTCGGGTAGCTATCCACTCGTCCATCAAATTAAAAGTGCTATTGTTAGCATTTTTATATAATTCGTGAGCTTTTTTCAAAACATCATTATCCGACCACCCGCTTTGTTGCATACGCTTAGCGTTATCGTATGCACCTACCCATTTGCCCAATTTGGCATTTATATAATTGAAACGATTTTTGCATGAAACTACGTCACGGGGAGGGTTAAATTCACAATGTTCGTTACAATATTCAACAATCTTACCCCAAAAATTTTCGCTCTTCTGATTTTTTCCGACTACACTGTCGGTTCCAAACTTAATCCACCCACTGATTAGCACTATATTGTCCTTCGTGCTCCATTTCATCATTTTTCTCCGACTAGTGGTTGAACCTCCTGCATCTGGAGTTAGAGTAGCTTCATCAGCACCGCTATTGCTACCCATAACCATTTGTGTTGAATATTCAGGATATTCTGATTCTTGAGAGGGTAGTGGTGGTGGTGGAGGTCGTTGAAATTGCATACCATAATATGGATTCCAGGTGGGTACAGCTGAAGGCATGGCATTTGGTTGATAATAAAATTGTGGGACATTTTGAGGACGTGGTTGGTTAGAAAATTGATTTGGCGATTGAAAATCATTAGGATTGTAGTAATTTGGTGGAAAATTACTTGAATTCTGAGTGTTGAAATAAGGATTATTCGGATTATTGGGATCCATTTCACTAAAAAGATGATGAATATTTTAAAAAATAAGGGGTTAAAGAAGGATAATGATTTTTTTGAGAGAAAAGAGAGGTTTTTTTTTTGGTGTACAAATAAAATGAAAGTTATATCAATTTATAGAGAAAAAAAAATCCAGAATTTTCGCGAAAAAAAAAAAAAAAAAAAAAAAATTTTGCTGTAAAATAATTGAGCTCGAAAATTTGGGTTGAAAATGATATCTAAAAATCTGGACGGACCAATCCTAGGCTGACACTTGGCAAAAGGAGAAAAAACAAAAAAAAAAAACTGGCATACGCTGCGCCTCACGCGCCTCTGTCGGCGGTGAGGCGCACGCGCCATGTCGGCACCAACCAGGCGGCGACACGTGTCCATGGCGGGGCCCCTCAATTTACATTCAACCCGGTTGAGTTTTTTCAACCAACCAATTCAACCCCCTACCTCTCAACTACCTTATTGGAGCCCCTCAACTAGTTGAATCCACTTTCAACCCCCTCTCAATCACCTTATTGTACATGGCCTTAGGAGTCATTATTTTCGTTTAGTCCACACATCATAATATTTATTGCGCTAAAACCCCTCGCTCATCCAACGTAATATGTAAACCCCAAACTACCCTTAAACCATAACAAAACAATTCTAAAAATAGGTAGTATGAAGTTTGGTGATCTTCCTAGATTACTCATTCTAATTAGCACAAGTATTGCAAGGTGTCACTCTACCCGTATAAATAGACTGGGGCGATAAGGAAACAAAACTAAAAGATTAAAAACATTGACTTGTCAACTATAAAATTTATTCCGGGACAGAGTATAAGTTCAGACCTCATTTGTGGACTTGTCGTTTTAAGAAAGGGCTAATTGCAATTTTGTTACCTACGTTTTACAAAATGTTGCAATTAGCTATCGAATATGTAAATGTTCAAATCCGATTCCTAAGTTTGTATTTTTGTTGCAATGTGATGTAAAAATGGATGGGGTGTTAGAAAGCTAACGAAATATTTGTCATGTGCCGCGCACATGACATTTTAAGGGGCATAATTGTCATTCCCGTAAGCATTGAGCGGGTAAAAAATAAAAAAGAAAAAGAAAAAAATACCCTCAGATCTCTCTCTCTCTCCAAACACACGCTCTCCAACTCTCCAAACCCTCACGCAATTTGCGACCTTCCAAACTCCGATATTCTTCTCCGCCCCCTCCCTCTCTGTTGACGTCGCCGTCACCGCTCTAAATTTGTTCAGATCTGTCCTGCTTTGAATCTGGCGATACTGTGGTTTGACGTTGTTCCCTTTTCCTTACCGGCGACCATAGATTCGACTTCGTTTCCCCAACAGCCTGCAAATCTTTGTCCTCCCTTCACCATTTTCTTCACCTTGCGTCGCCCCTCTGTTTGTAGTCCGACTATCGGCTTGCACGAGACCTTGAGAAATTTTTCAGATTTGGGCTTTTGATTCAATTTACAAATCTGAAATTTAAGGAGTAATTGAATTTAATTGAATTGTTAAATTTGTGATTTTGAAATGTAACCCTTCTTCATCTTTGATTTTATCTGATAAATGTGAAAATTTGTGAATTTAATCTGAATATTTTTCAAATTTAGGCTTTTGGTTCAATTTTCAGATATGGGATTTTGAATTTAATCTTCTTCTTCTTCTTCTTTTTTTTTTTTTTTTTTTAATTTGGATGGTGGTAACATTGGTGGTGGTGGGGTGAGGGTTGGTGGTGTTAGTGGTTGGTGGGTGGGTGGTGGTGGAGAATGGCGGCAGTGGCGTTGGTGTTGGGTTGTAAGTGGAGGTGATGGTGGTTTACAGTGTATGGAGATGGAGGGTGTTAATGGGGTTATATATCTCGTTAAAAAAACTCACATATAATGATATTCTTAAAAATATTTTTTCAACTTCGTTAGTTGTCGTTAACTGCCATAGTGAAAAGACAATTATGCCCCCTCAAGTGTCATGCGTGTGGCACATGACAAACATTTCATTAGTTTTCTAACTCTCCATCCATTTTTACATCACATTGCAACACAAATACAAACTTAGGAATTGAATTTGAACATTTACATATTCGATAACCAATTGCAACATTTTGTAAAACTCAGGTAACCAAATTGCAATTAGCCCTTTAAGAAATTCAATGGCAAAACAAATATCCTCACAAAAAGTCCTTACAATTCGCTAATGTGTACACTTGGATCCCATTTCTTACAATTTGAGCAAATCCAAGCTCCCTGTTATACAGAAAATGCTCAATCCAACATATATCAGGGAAACGGAAAGTTGGATTGATTATACACAGAAAGTCATCTTTCTCGATGTCAAGTGATAAAATAAGCATGCTGAATCCCGGGGAGGCGTGGACCGGTAAAATACAATGAACAACAGGGCCGGCCCTGAGGGTGTGCAATGTGTGCCCCGATTTTGAAGGGCCCCATTTTTTAATTATATACTACCTCTGTCTTTAAATGAGTGTCCAAATTTCATTTTAAGGGACACTGAAAATCTCAACTTTGGTGTACAATTTGGTAGCAAATATTCATATATAATCTTGTAATCTCTTTTCCAAAGATTTAGTTTTGCACGTATAAAGAAACCGGTGAAATTTTTTTCGAAAAAAAACATTTAGGGACAAAGTTATGTTCAAAAAAGACACTCATTTTGGGACAAAGATTTCTTGAAAATGGACACTCATTTAGGGACAGAGGGAGTATGTAATAAATAGTACTCCCTTCGTCCTAGAGTATATGTCCACACTCTCATTTACACGGAGATTAATAAATGGTGGAAGTGATGTAAGTGTTGTGAGTATAAAAGTAAGGTATGATAGAGAATGAGTGGGAGGGAATAGTAAGTTGATTGGTGTTGTGAGTATAAAAGTAAGTAGGAGAGAGAATGAGTGGGAGGAATAGTAAAAATTCTTTGCCATTTTAGGAAGTGGACATATACTCTGGGACAGACTAAAAAGGAAACGTGGACATATACTCTGGGACGGAGGGAGTATATTTTTTATTATTAAAAATAATTTTAAAAAATACTTAAACATTCATTTTGAGACGGAGAGAGTGATATTGTAGATTGAATAAGTGACTTTTAGTCATTTTTAGTCCAATTAAATACATAATTCTTATTCTAGTGTTGTATTTGTAATATATCAATTTAGTTATTTAGTCTCAACGAAAAAAAAAAACACTTAAATCATTTTAGAATATAAACATTAACAAGTTAGTATGCTATCTCATCAAGCCATGAATGCACAACCCCGTTTAACGGTTCTCTAAAAAATTGAAGAGTTAATTTATATTCTACTACCTCCGTCCCAACTCAATGTGCATCTTTACTGTTTGGCACAATATTTAAGGAGAGAGTATTTATATTCAAATAGTAGTGTTAGTTGAATAAATTGTGTGGTGGAAAATGAAGAGAGAGAATGAGTGGGGTAAATAGTAGTGTTAGTTGAATAAATTGTGTGGTGGAAAATGAAGAGAGATAATGAGTGGGGTTAAATAGTGGGGTTAGTTGAATATAAAAATAATAAAAGACTTTCCTTTTTTGGATTGTGCACATATCAACGACACCCACTTAAAAGGCAAGTGTGCACATTGAGCTGGGTCGGAGGTAGTATTATACTTAATCTTTTGAGCTCAAGTGTAAATTTGAACAGAGCCCCTAAATTAATTGGACCGGCCCTGATGAACAACCATTCATGCAGAGACAAACTTGGTTTTCGATATCTTGCCTACAAGTTGACTCAAGTTGGAAAAACTCATAATGTTCTGGCAAAGCTTGGTTTCAAGAACTTCATCTATTATGGTGAAGTACGTTCTACTTCAGATTCACATCCCCTGATATTGATACAACATATTGCAAAACCAACACTAACACTCCGTTTGTTTCGGGGAAAATAACTTAACATGTTCCAAAATATATTTATTACTACAGCTAAAACTGTTTTACAGGGAGCTATCGTTTTCTTCATTAAACACTTCGAGCTCCGTATAACGATTAGGCGTAGTCATCTTCGTCGGTCCCATCCCCTTGATAGCAAACAGGCTCGGCTTGAGAGGAAACGCGAACGTTTTCGACCGCGCACGATATCCGTTTCCATTTCCGTACCATTCTATATGCTGACAATCTTTTGTCCTCGTGATTCTTCCCAACACAGTATCATACACAAACAGCTGCATCGTACCCCAATTGAACCAAATCTCAGAGCCTTGGACACAGCCTATCATAAGCCCATACCTCATTTCTGGACTTGTCGTAAAGAAATTCAATGGCAAAACAACTTTCTTCACAATGTCCTTGCAGTTCGCCAATGTGTACACTTGGATCCCCGTTTTCACAATTTGAGCAAATCCAAGCTCCCCGTTATACAGAAAAGGCTCAATCCGATATATATCGGGGTAACTGAAATTTGGACTGATGATACCAAGAAAGTCCTCCTTTTCGATGTCAACTGATAAAATATGCATGCACATTTCCATTCCCATTTCCATTTCTATTTCCAGGGAGGGTTTGACCAGTAAAATACAATGAACAACTTTTCCTATAGAGACAAAAGTGGGTTTCAATTGCTTGCTTAGGTGACTCAAGTTGGGAAAACTCATCAACTTTCTCCAAGAGGGATTGGCATTACCAGCAAGACTAAGTATTTCACAACCAATTCCTGCCTCTTTTCCATTGTTATGAAGTGAGATCAATTTGAAATCTCCAGGGGACGGAAGATGAGAGAGGAACATACCGAAAACACCCTCATGTGGATTGGGTAGTTCAATCACGAGGCGGAGTGCAGGGTTCCTAATCCTGTATTTTCTTTGACATTTTCTTTGACGGGCAACACTTCTTTCCACTATCATGCCGTAGTATATTCCTAGACATTTGTAAGTATCATTGACCATTAGCCCCTCCACTGGAAGTTCACGCTGACTTTCATGGCAAACACAACCGATGGAGCGTGCATAGTGCTTAAGCTTGAAAGTCTCACCCTCGATCACATGTTTCCATTCCTTGCATACGAGCTTGAATTGAAGCAAGGCCAAAACAGGCAGCCAGCTCAGGATTTCCATAATTACATCTACACTAAGGGATGGGTTTGGAATGGGAATTGATGCTTGATCTCTGTCCATTCTGATTAAGAGTACCTGGAACAAATGAGGCCAAGTAATCACATATCTTAATCTAAGAAGTCCTGTCAATTAACTATTAAGTACTCCCTCCGTCCCAAAATGAATGTCATATTTTATTGTTTTTTACAAATTTGCACTTGATCAAGAGCAAATTTGAATTTTTTGGGGGGACATTCATTTTGGGATGGAGGTAGTATTATGTAATAGACCTAAAAGAATTAAGTCCTAATTAATTTATGTGTCTGCTTCAACACAAAACTAAACATACAGATTAGATACCCTGTACTTGAGCAAGCTTATATTTTATTTGATTTGATTCCCTTTTATTATTATTATATTTTTAATTTTTGAGAGGGGGGGGGTGTAAATGCCCATAAGGACTCAAGAGTCAAGATGCAAACAACAACAAGTGAAATTGGTCCATAAATAGTACAAAAACCTATTCCAAACAGAGAAGAGTACTTCAAAACTAGCACAAAAGAGAATGCCAATTTTTGCATAGCAAACAGTGTAAGAACATTACATTCTTTTCAGCTACAAGGGTCACTAACATGGGTTTTCAAATACTAATACTCCCTCCGTCCCAAAATGATCTTCTCATTTGCCATTTCTCGTTGACCTAAATAGTTCTTCACCTTTCAACAATTTAGGCTTAAAAGTACATAAATTAAACATGGCTAGCAAAGTAAGTGTTCATATCCTTAAAAAGTTTGAATAGTCAAACGCAAAGATCATTTTGGGACGGAGGGAGTATGACAGACCAAATGATGGAATGGAATGCATTTATTATAATCATCAAATCATAATGCTCATGTCCATTAGAAACAAGGAAAAACCTCAAATGTATTCAAGCATGTTAAAACAAGATTTTATAGCTAAAATGACTAAACAAACTCTGACTAAATAGCAATTTATGTGTGGTTGTACGTATTAACATCAGTGGTGAAATAAGAGCAAAAACCTGATCAACCTTTATTAAAGCGCAACATGTCGTCAAGTATGAAGTAAATCTGAAATGCATGCGAGTTATTCCTGGTAAAGATTTTTCACACTAGATCACAATCTAGAACAATCAATAATTAATATCGCAATGATGGCTAATTTCGCTCTATAGATCTACTAACTCAAGAAGTTAGACGAAGTTGTACGTCTGAACAATTTCTCTTGCTGATTATCATGATTAGCTGGAAACTCGGAGACAAATGATATATATGTGTATTTCCCCCAAATAATTAAGTTGACTAGATTGAGATTTATACCGTCTCAAATGTGAACAACAATTACCAAAAACTGAAAAAAGGAGATCAAGAAAATGATTGACAGGATATCTCTTCTTACCATGGATCCTTTTGATCATAGCAAAATAACCTTAACTGATATAATTTGAAATGATCTACTAAATACTTGTTCATCACCTTCTTAACAAACCCTAGTTTTTTACATCGCCAGTTGAAAAATCATCTCCTATTAAGACACGCATGTCCGCATCATCAACATACAAATTACCGCCAGTCTCCAAAAGAATAAAAATAAACATCAATCATGGAAAACTGAATCAACATTTGAACAAAATAAAGATTGAGCAAGATCTAGCACACGACGATCTAAAAAATCAATTGAAAAAAAATTATCTGGATATTGATACCTGAGATATTGCCTTGAACTTATCGAAGGTAAGTTGAGTCTTCTGTGTAACTCTCACAATCACTGCAAACGGCTCCCCAACACTTTCTATTTGCTTATACTTGCGGTGATGTGAGAAATTAGTTATCCTTAAATAGGAGTTTTCTTTGGGCAGCTTTGCAAAACAACCACGGCAACTCCGGATACTAACAATCTTAGGTGTAACTCATTGATGATGTGCATATGCGTATTTAGCAAATCTTTCTCTTATACTCCATGTGTCCCACAATAAATGTCATACTTTCCATTTTAGTTTGTCCCAAAATAAATGTTGCATTTTTAGAAATAGGATATGAAGTTTGGTGATCTTTCGAAACTACCCATTTTACTAGACAAACAATGCAATGCCATGAAAAGTGTACGGAGCTGTTTTGTGAGCAAGATTACTCTACACATAGGAAAAGATTGGGGCAATCAAGGAAACATAACAAAAGCTTGAAAACGTTGACTTGTCAACTGTGACATTTATTCCGCGACGGAGTACCAACACTTTCTTCCAATTTCTCCCCTCAATCTATATGACAATGCGTTACATAAGACAGTGGCCCTACGTATTATTTGAAGTGATTTCAAAAACTTAAGATGCAATTACATTAATTGAAATAAAATTACTCCCTCCGTCCCAAAATGATCTTCACATTTGACTATTCAAACTTTTTAAGGATATGAACACTTGTTACACTAGTCATGTTTTATTTATGCAATTTTAAGCCTAAATTGTAGAAATGAGAAGAATTTTTTGGGACAATGAAAAGTGGCAAATAGGAGATCATTTCGAGATTTTGTTGGTAATTAAAAAGAATGCACACGCCTTGCACGTGATGTTCAGATTAAGTGATCCAATGGCTAGTCCATCAAAAAAAAAAAAAAAAAGGTAATCTTGATAGCACCTAGTTCCAGGTCGTTAAAGGGCTATACAGTCCAAATAGTAGAGGGCCTCCTATTAAGAGAATTATTCCTCAAACTGTCATTACTACACACAGTATTCTCCGTATGTTGATGGTGAAAAAGTATTTAACAAAATGTGCTCTTTTACTGAATTAGCTATGGTAATAGCGAAGTTTAAGTTTTAGGACTTCAAAATTTGCTACTAGCATTAGCGAATTCAAGAAATAGCAATAACAAATACAAAGTGTTGTGACTTTGAAGATCTATTTATTATATAGTGCTTTTGCTATTGGTACATAGAATTAAAGAAAAAATCACATTTTGGTAAATACTTTTTCAAAAAGAATATTAGAGAAATACTACATTCATTAATGACAATTTGAGAAAAGATGATATAATGACAGCCTACGCAATTGCTCCGTAGTTATCTGCTAATTGGTTTGTCTGAGGCCAAGAAGCAATCAGGTAACCTTACATCTGTAGTTTGCTGCCCAAGTGTCCAGGGAGTCATAGTCATGACTCCCTCCTTCCCAACATGAACGTCCAAAAAACGTTCAAATATACTCTTGATCACGAGCAAATTTGAAATTTATTTGGACATTCATGTTGGGACGGAGGGAGTAAATTTTCAATTTACAAACTTGTTGATTGCTCTGCAACTTGCTAACAGCTTGATGCTCTCGGAACCTCAAAGCATATGAGTAGAGCAATTAATTTTCAATTTCCCGTTCATGTTCTCAAAACTATTGTACTTCTACATGTTTTCTCAGATACTATTGTACTTTTAATTTTCACTCACCCAAACCATTAGTATAGCCAGACTAGAATAGAAGAATCCATTCTGAAGTGTATAACAATAAGCATAGATTCCTTTCTACCAGGAATAACCATCTATACACCCCTTACAACAACCCATCCAAGACCAACTATGATTCATACCTCACTGCCAAAGTTGGACCCTCAAATAGTACTACCAAATTCTCTTCTGCAAGTGCCATTTTTGACCAAAGTTTACATGTTTCATTGGATGAAAATGCAAACAAGTTACAAATTGTAATCGGCATTTTGAGTAGACTAAGATGATATTATTTATTTTCTCAATATCATTTTCGGGTGAATTAAAAGTCAATAATTAAAGCATGCATTTGAAAATTTAAGAGATCCAGTGTCATTTAAAAAAAAAAAATATCTTGATAGCACCTAGGGCCAGGGCATTAAAGGGCTATACATTTCAAATAGTAGTGGGCTCTCCTATTAAAAGGGTGATAATATGAGTTTTTTTTTTTTTTCTCAAACTGTCACTAATGGAGAATGATATCCATGAGCAGCTTTTTCGTGCATAACTATTGCTTTGAGACTTCAGTGTCAGCTTGTTTGGGATTTTGCATGAAATAATGGATTTAGCCATAGTTGTTAATGGCGATAAGCAAGAGGCGGGCGAAAGGTACTCGAGCGAGGCGAGAGGCGGGCGACAAAAAAGCGAGCAATGTTGAAAAATAAAAAAAATATAGTTCAAATCAAGAATATCTACATATATACATATAACACATAAAAACAGCTTAAAACCATGTTATTAACTAGAATAAAACAGTAAATAATTATCACAATTCCATGTTAAATATTATCATTATCATAATTAAAACCCAAAAGTGTGAATATCAAGATAAAAGGCGCATGAGTACTAGTAGTATTATGTTCAAATTAACATAATTAAGTACTAGACTGCTAGCTTGAGAGTGAAATAAACATGAGGTCTTTATAGTATTAGTATTTTCTTTTCCTAGTATTGTTAAGATAATCTTGCCTATAAATAATTGTGTAAGATTCACAGCTATGAAGACATGGATTACTTATTGAATTGAGCTTAGCTCTATGCTATTGTGCGTATGCTTCTTCTTGATTATTTTCTTCTTCTCTTCTCTTTCTTAATTCTTATCTTTCTATACGGAAGCCATATATTCGCCATAACTAAGACTGCAAATGTCCTAGATTTGCAGTGTTTTATGGACCCTCTAGTATTTCTGAGATCTCCAATAACTATGAGCTGCCACTCTGACGAGTTTAACAAATTCTGACAATAATCAATTAAAAATAAACAAAGGGAATATCTTTTGGCTTTTAAAAAGAGGAGAATATTTTCAGTGTGATTTCATGAAGAAACAAACATGTAAACGTTGAACCCTTAAAAAAATCGTCGAAATAGCATACAAAACATTACATGTGCAAGGTATAACTTTTAAATGCTCTAAATGTTCCCAACAGTAACAATATCGTTATCGTCAATATTTACACTCTATATGTCCCAAAGGATAGTTTCATTTGATAAAGCGCACACGTGCTCAACTTACGAACCAAAAGCACTCAAAAGAACACAAAAAAACTGGTATTGAATTTCCAATATAAGAAGAAGAAGCGCTACACTGACCGAAAATCCTTTTATTATTATAGCTAAGTGTTTTAATATTATTAATAAAATGGACCATTAAACTCTTTTACAAAGATCTATTATTTTCTCTCTTTCTAACAAAGGGCCCCCCCATTAAACCCTTTGGAGCTCAGTATAACAATTAGGTATTATCATTTGTGTTGGTTCCATCCCCTTAATAGCAAAGAGGCTAGGCTTGAGAGGGAACGCGTGCCTTTCTAACTGCAACAGAATTTTTTTACTCGTGATTCTTTCTAACACAGTATCATAAACAAAAATCTGCCTCCCACCCCAATTGAACCAAATCTCAGAGCCATGAACACATAAAATCATAAGGTCATACCTCATTTGTGGACTGCTCGCAAGAAAGTTCAATGGCAAAACAATCTTCTGCACGACGTCCTTGCAGTTCACCAATGAGTACACTTGGAGACCCATTGGCACAATTTGAGCAAATCCAAGCTCCCCGTTGTACAAAAAAGGCTCAGTCGTAATCACATTGGGGAAACGGAAATTTGGATCGATGATACCAAGAAAGTCCTCCTTCTCAATGTCAACTGATAAAATATGCATCCACAATTTTGAGAAGCGATTGACCAGTAAAATGCAATGAACAATCATTCCTATAGATACAAACTTGGTTATGAATACCTTCCCTCCAAGTTCATTCAAGTTGGGGAAACTCATCAGTTTTCTCCAAGAGGCATTGGCATTACCATCAAGACTTAGTATTTCGCATCCATTCCCTGCCTCTTTTCCATTGTCAAATAGTGAGATTAATTTGAAATCACCAAGGGACGGAAGATGAGAGAGGAAAATACCCAAAACACCCTCATGTGGATCAGGTAGTTCAATCACACAGCGGAGTGCAGGGTTCCTGATCCTGTATCTTTGACAGAAAACACCTCTTTCCACTATCATGCCATAGTATATTCCTAAACACTGGTAAACATCTCTGATCAGTAGTTCCACGCCTCGGTGTTCAAGCTGACGTTCCCTGCAAACACAAGCGATGGAGCGTGCATAGTGCTTGAACTTGAAAGTCTCGCTCTCAATCAAATCCTTCCAGTCCTTGCATACCAGCTTGAATCGAAGTAACGCCAATACGGGCAACCAGCTCAGGATTTCAACAATAACATCTACATCAAGGGATGGATTTGGAATGGGAACTGATTCTTGATCTCTGTCCATTCTGATAGAGTACCTGAAAGAAATGAGAACGTAATCATACATTTTGATATAGGGAGTTCTGTCAGTAAAGTCATAAACCTGAAAGAATTAAGTCTGTCCTAATACATATGTCTGTTTCTCCAAAAAACTAAACAGATAGATTGGGTACCCTGTGCCTGAGCAAGCTTACACTCCATATTTTATTTTCTTCCCTTTTCTTGTGTTTGTATGTGTGTGTGTGTGGGGTGGGGGGGGGGAGGTGTTATATGTCAATAAGGACAATAAATACAAGTGAAACTAGTCTATATATATGTGCAGAATCCCTATGACAACACCAAACAGGGGGAGTACTTCAAACCCCGAACAAAAGAAATGTATTTATTATAAGCATCAAATCGAAATGTTCATGCCAATTTCTAAATGTGGCAACTTCAAATGTATTCATGAACGTTTAAAAAAAAAAAATGAAGCTAGGATGACTAAACAAACACTCTGATCAAATAGCAATCTATGTATGATAGTACATTTTAAAGAGGAGTGTTGAAAAAGGAGCAAATAACCGTATCAACCTTTATTAAAGCTCAACATGTCAAGTATGAAATAAATCAGAAATGAGTGAGTTATTCCTGTCGAAGAATTTTGGCATTAGAAGCCTACATTTCCCCAAATAACTAAGAAATTGCCTTAAACTTATCGAAGTATATAGATTCCCCAATTAACTAAGAAGTTGCCTAGATTGAGATATATAGCATCTCCAAATTGAATAACAATTACCAAAAAAAAAAAAAAAAAAAAAAGAGATCAAGAAAATGATTGCCAAGAGATATCTTCTTTCCATTGATCCTTTGATCATAGCAAAACAAACTTACGCTATTATAATTAAAAATGATCGACTAAATCACTTGTTGATCAACTATGAGTTTGCCCTCACGGTTACTGGAAAAATCATTTCCAATTAAGGCATGCATGTCGGCGACATCTACATAGAAATTATCGTCAATCTCCAAATAAAGAAAAAAGAAGTACATAGATATCGATCGTGGAAACTAAATCAATATTTTTAACAAAATATATATTGAGCAAATCTAATCCAAGACGATCTAGAAAATCAAATGAAAACGATTTATCTGGATATTGATACCTGAGAAATTGCCTTAAACTTATCGAAGGTAAATTGAGTCTTTGTGTAACTCTTACAACCTTTGCAAATGGCTCCCAACACTTTCTCTTTGCTTATACTTTGTGTTGATGTATGAAATTAATTACCCTTAAATAATGGCTGGCTTTGCGTCACAACCACGCCAACTCCAGATACGAACAACCTTAAGGTGTAACTCATTGATGAATGTGCATATGCTTATTTAGCAAATCTTTGTCCTATATCAACATTTTCTTCCAATTTCTCACTTAATCTATGTGACAATGCATTGCAAAAAAAAGTGGCCCTGCGTATTATTTTAAGTAATTTCAACATCTATTGAGATGAAAATATTAGAAAGAATGCACACGGAGTGCGCGGGATGTTCTAGAAGATTAAGTGATCCAATTTCTATTCCGCTATTTAAAAGGTAATCATGATAGCACCAATGTCCATCTCGTTAAAGGTCTAAACCATCAAAATAGTAGTGGGCCCTCCTATTAGCCGAGTGATATTATGAGAATGTTTACTCAAACAGTCACCACTAAACAAAGTATTCCTGTATGTTATTGAAAAATATTTAGCCAAATATGCTCTTTTATTGAATTCACTATTGCTAATAACGAACTAAAACTTTTAGGACTTTAAATTTAATATTAGCAATAGTGAATTCAAGAAAGATCAATATCAAGTGTTCGCACTTTGAAGATCTATTACATAGAGCATTTGCTATGAATTTAAGAAAATATCATATTACATAGAGCATTTGCTATGAATTTAAGAAAATATCACATTTTGGTAAATATTTTTAATAGAACATTTGAGAAATACTATGATCATTAATGACAGTGTGAGTACAAAATGATATTATGATAATCTACGCAATCGCTCAATAATTATCTGCTACTAAGTTCTTCCAAGTCCCATGAAGCAATCAAGTGGCCACCTTAGGCATATGTCTGTAGTTTGCTGCCTAAGTGTCCAGGGACTCATAATCATTAAATTTTTCAGTTTACAAATAAATTCATTGTTCTGCAACTTGTTAATAGCTTGATGCTTTCTGAACCTCGAATCATACGAGTAGAGATATAAGATATTAACTTCCAATTTCCGGTTCTTGTTTTGTCAAACACTATTGTGCTTCTAATTTTCAGTTTCCCATGTTATGTTTTTATCAAATCCACGAGTGATTTAAATAAATATTAAAAAAAAAAAAAACAGTTCACTTGCTTTGAAGTTTTATCTGGTTAGTACACGGATTCATTGTGCATGGAAATGATCAGCGGAGCAGTTAGTATGAAGACCGGGGAATGCAAAGCAAATCATGGTTTAGTAGTTGTTAGGAATGTGCGCTTAATCTTATATGAAAACGATGTCGTTTTCTTTAGTTGGCTTATCCCTTTTTGGGAACCCCTTTCTAGCATCATTTTGATATATTAGCCAATTTTGGCAGTTACTCCCATGTGCAATCACACTTATATTGCTAGTGGAAGGAACACATGAATATTAACAACTTTTCTCAATTTCTCTGGAGTTAAGAATTTTTTAAGTACAGATCAGTCCCACTATATGATAGGGGTTTAGCCACTATGCATTTAGAAGTAAGTGCGGAATTTTGGTACCAAAATTATAGTGAGGAGATAGATGAACTAGCTTGGAATCAATTTAAACATGTGGTTGCAGTTAGAAATGGTTTCCAAGCCTATGAAAACATTGAAGGAGAGTTCTCTTATTTGAAACAAGTGAATACAGTGGCTCAGTACCAAGATAGGTTTGAGGAGTTTAGGGCAGAAATAAAACAGTTAGAAAAGTGTATATTCGCAGAAAAATTCCATAACTCTTGAAAAACAGCCTTACCGTCACCCCCCTAACCCCAACACAGGAAAAATCGAGGGCTAAGGAATCAGCAAAGGAGATTGTTAAGATCAAGGAGCAAATCGACAGAAAGGCCTGGCCATATGTCCAAAACGACCTTCGTTTTAGAGCAGACTTGCAGAGTACCTTTGTTATGGGTTATGACCTAACACTATCATCTTAGCCAAGTCCAAAGGCGAGAAAAAGCCACTCAAAATCCTTGCTGGAAAGCTTTTTGAGGACAACAATGTGAGATGATTGACCTTCTGCGTGATTTTCAAGAACAACCTCCCCCCCCCCCCCCCAAACTTGATTTTTAACTCATTTTTCGTTTTCATTTCAGATGGACTATATATGCAGCAAAGATCAAAAGAACCCCTAAACCAGAGAAGTACTACGCTATAGCTGTTTCTACCCTGAATGATGATCTAACAAAGCTTGTTAGATCAACTTAATTCAAACTACGAGACACTTTGTTGGATTTGATTATCTAAGAATTGAATTTAAAGAGCATTAATTAGGTGATGTAATGGAAATCTTGATACTTATAAAAATGGTTATTATGATAACAACTCAACAACTAAGGGCATCTTCAACCAAATAGTAAGATTTGAAGCAACTTTTGCTTCAATTTTTCTTTCTCCACACCATCAATTTCTACTTCCAAAAGAAAATTTTTAGCATCTTTCCTTTACACCTCATCTTTCCACTACTCTCTCAATTTTACAAGCATTACACAAAGTTTAGTGTTTTTGGATATTGAACCCTCTCTTTTGTTTGAGATGATAAAATTTCAAATAAGTTATTAGTATATGTTGCTATACATAGTTGTAAGTTTTTATTTTCTGTTATATGCATTCAAATTTATATTATGTGTGCTTTGTATAAGTTTTAACATATCCATCTTACATTCTAGTTTCGTTTGTCACTTTGTCCCAAGAAATTATCCCAATATTTAAACGTAGATATAATTTTGGATTAATTTAAAGTAATAAAAATACTTTATATATTCATACAATACTCAACGGGTAATTTTTAAAATTGGAGGGACCAGATTGCATTTTTGAAAGTGTTGCTTCAAATTTAAAGCAACACTATTCACTTGCTTCATTTTTGAAGCAAAATTTGAAGTGGGTTGGAGGAGTGAATAGTGCCATTTTTGAAGAAATGAAGTAGAAATCGAAGTGGGTTCGAGATGGTATAATACCTTCAATCAGCATAGTCAAGGCTCAGTAAGCTCAGGAGTCCACCAATGGAGAAGGAAACAACTGATATAAGCTGAACGAAAAGATTCAATACCGAAATATGTAAATTAACAAGTAGAATCAAAGAGACAGAAAAATGTCAACCGCTAACATCCTAACATAAAAGCTATTTATAATGCAAAGTTCAAACATTTGCTAAGCAAGAGGACATGCCAGATTCCTACAAAAAGAATTATAAGTTTTACCTTTTCTATAGCAATGAAACTGAGAAGCTCGTGTATTTTGATCAGACCTGGTTTCAGACTTGCTGGTTCAGACTTTCTTCTTTGTTTTCATTCCTTTGAAAGTTACCAGACTAGGTGGGAGCTCATAAAAATCTTTCGTAATTGTATACCCTTTCAGGGCCACTAGTTTTTTCCCAGTGTATCCAGTTTTCATAATGTACGAAAATATTTTCTTGTCCTTCAACCAAAACCATATAGTGCCGGACTCGGCATATATGGGGGCAATATCAGCCTCCAAATATCTTTTCTTATTAATGAATGTCAATGGAACAACTGTCTTCTTTTTACTCCACTTCTGATTCTTGTAATCTTCTAGCACCAATACTAGGAATTCTTCTTTAACAATATCAGCAAATGCTAGTTTACCGCTCCAATTCAAAGCCCAAACTCTTTCCCAATTCGCGTACAGATTGTTCAACAAGGTAGTGACTGTAAAGCACTCTGATCCCAAATCCAGGGATACCACTTCTCGTGAAAAAACTAGATCCAACTTTGTATTTTCAATACCAGTGAACAGCAGAATCTGTTGACACAACTTTAACGCTCTCCCTTTTCTTGTCCACATCATTTAAGTTTGAAATTTAGAGGGGTTTCCACATATTATCCCTCCCGACAGTGAGAATTTCACAAAATGCTTCATTATAATCAGTTCCATCATCATATGTGGAGACACTTATACTAACTGGTAGATCGAACAAAATTGAATGTCATGGGAAGCTTAGTCTTTTCCGGATCAGGCAATTCAAGAATTTGGCATGTGGTAGGGTTCTGAATGTGGTACTTATGAGTGACATTGCTCTTCCTAAGTAACAAGCCATCACAACCACAGATAAACTGAAAGGTTTCATAAATTGGAAGTCTCAAAGGTCTTACATTAACAATGACGGGGGCCCGCCGCATATGGCTTTCAATAAAGTGGCTATCTTGAATTATTGCATATTACTGCTTGCATACAAGTTGAAGTTTTACCAAAACCTTCACTGGTAACCTGCTCAGAATCTCAATAATTATCTCTGGTGGAAATATTGCTCGAGTGACATAATGATTAATTTGTTTCTGGTCCTCCTTCCCACCGGCTGTACCTTCCTTATTTGAGTGGCAGAGGAGAGACATTGCAAATGTGTTAGAATGGAAAATCATTTTTTCATACTTGGAAGGTTCATGGCACTGCAACAGATTTATTTCTGAATAGTCTAGAGATCTGAATACTGAATACTGAATTCCCCATTCCAAGCTGAACAGGGGGTTCGTTTTACAGTCTGCAAATGAAGGAAGAAACCAAACAGATGCAAGGTTAGCTTCTTTCTTGGGAATATAAGAATGGCAAGAACAAAAGACGAAAAAACTATTTCGAGATGATCCATTTATTCTCTGATGCCTTCTATATAATTATCTTACTAAAATATGAAACTTACATGTAGAAACTAACTGGTCTAACTGATAACTTTGGACCGAGTGAATTTATGCTCGGAGCTATGGTGAAGCAGTTAGGAGTATGAATAGCATGCTGCATTATGTAATCTTTCGTACATTGGAGCAGGGCGTTCAAGTTTTCAAAATTTGAACTATTCTGCTTGAATTCCATTTATAAAGGTTAATTTCCATTCGTCCAAAGAGTGTTAACTATAAACTTGGCAAAAATTAATATTATTAACTCGCGGATCAATATGTAAGAAAATGTATATAAATATGTTTCATGTGTGTGCATGTTGATCGACACAAAATGTATTGGAGGTAGGGTGCCAACCAGCATCGAAGACTGCAAGCACAGATGGCCAAGGATCAAGCGTTTACTTAAATATTGCATAGACAACAAACAAGATGGGAGACTATTCCTAAGATCAATAGAGATATGAATTACAATTTACAAGCAACACCAAATTCATGGTTTGATGTAGGTCACACGCAAATTGGATTAAACAAAAACTTTAGATCCACATCCAAAGTTGAAGACACCAAATTCTATGATGCAATACGTGCTTTGTTTGATTAAATGTGCAAGCCAGGCTACTGTCAAGTAACGGGCTAGAGTTAACAACAAATAAATTATGTAGTTTCATTATTATCATATACTCACCATTTATCTAATAAAATGTCACATGTTTGTAATGATGATCCAATTATCAGACTATCCAGCCATAAAGTGGATGAAACAAGACAACCAAGCAGCCTTAACTTGACTATATACCGCACAGTGTCAACCATTTAACCACATTTACTCCCTTTACATTGTTAAATATAGCACACAAATGATTATAATAAAAAATGTTAACAACTTTGTTAGAGGCTTAGAGCAATTAACAAGACTTGATGAGAAAAGTAAAGCAATCACAAGAACACGGATTTACGTGGTTCACCAATTTGGCTACGTTCACGGGCGGATGAAGAATATATTATTAATATGGAGATCACATATACAAATCACACTAATCTAGTTGCACGAATTATTGATCACAATAATTCTTAACTGTGCAAACCCTAGATCTAGAATTACAGATTTGGAACTTCTGTCCAACTTCTTGAGCATCTTGAACTACTCTCTAGTTCTAGCTCTAGTCGACAAGTTTACAAGTTGATTATTATGCTAGGGGAAGGGTTGTATTTATAATCACATAAATAACTAAAACCCTAAAAGGGTAAAGAATCATATTTCTTGTGTACAAAGTAATTATATTCCCATTAGGAAACAATTTTCCTAATTCTTGAACAATTCCTTGTACCAATAAGAAACCTAATTAAATCTTAATCCTTGTATCAAAAGGATTTCCTTTTTCTTTGAGAGAAAGCAATTCTATTTTCATAAGGACACAACAATCCTTATTCTTCAATAAATCCTTAATCCCTTTCCAAAAGGAATTCACAATTCTCAGTCCCAGGAATTACCGAACTTGTTGCGGATCTATCCTTAACCAATACGCATATTGATTCAAAGGCATATTCCCAACAAACTTGATAAGAGAGTGAAGAGATATAATCTAGGACTTGGGAGGCCACATGAATGTAGTCCAAAAAGAAGCTCTGTGCATACAATTTGAGAAGACAGAGAAAGAACACAAAAATATATATATATATATATGCACTTCTGGGAAATACTCCCTCTGTCCCAAAAATGATCTTCACATTTGTCTCTATTCAAACTTTTTAAGGATACGAACACTTGTTTCACTAGTCATATTGTGTTTGTGCACATTTAAGCCCAAATTGGCGAAATAAGAACTTTTTGGGACAATGAAAAATTGCCTGTGTTACCTGGACATGGTATCCGGGATCCGATACGAATACGGATCCTAGTGTCGGATACAATTTTCTTAATAATTTTGGACACTGGGACACCGTCCTAAATTTGGACACGGTACGGGATACGAGCATTATTTCAGGACATATCAAAATAGTATAAATAGACTATTTATACTTATAAATGAAGTCAACTCACTCCTTGTTTACTAAGATATACTCCCTCCGTCCCACCACAAGTGAGACTAGAAGTCAATTAGTGGTCAACATGATTAAACTTCGACTAATAATTTAAATAAAAATAATTGCTCCGATTACAATTTTAAATATTGATATTGAAAGTATTGTAAATGGTGATACAATAATAATGGGAAAATATAGAATTATGCCCCTGTACTTAGGTTAAGGATGCAGATATGCCCTTGTACAAGTTAATTGTCATATTAGCCCCCATACTTGAGAAAAATGAGTGGATATTTGGACTCCGTCAACTTTCCGTCCAAATTTTAATAGAATTGCTTACTAGGCATCCCAGTTGGCAAGTAAAATTGACACTGTGGAATTTTCTCTCGCCCAAGTTGAAGTTGTTGAGTATGACGAGTTCGAAACTACGTCGTTTTGATACATAAAGTCAATGTTCGTTAAATAGTTAACATATCTGTTAAGTAATTGAGGAAATAACATTTCCTTGGTCACTTTAGTAAGCAAGTCTGTTAAAAAAATCACAAATCTGTTTAATCATCCTCATCCTCATCATCTCCAACACCAACACTACCATCACCCACCATCATCCACCATCACCACTAAAATCAACACCACCATCACCACCAAAATCAACACCACCACCAAAAATTACAACACAAAATTGAATAAATTGCTAGATTAGGATAGATCATAGGCCAACACAGATCTGAAAAATCTCAAGTTTCAAATTCCAAATCTCAAATCAAAGCTAAGACCCATTTAAAAAAAAAATGAAATGAAAAAATCACAATTTATGTAAATTTGAAATAGATCTGAAAACGATATTGATCTTGCCGCAATTTCAATGCTGTAGCTGCAGTGATTTGGGGTAGCCAAGTTTAGAGTGTAGGGGGAATTGTTGCAAACAGGAGCCGGCGAAGAGATGAACGGGGTCGGAATCAATGGAAGTTGAAGATTATCTTTTGAGCCCAGAACTCGTTGAGGGAGATGGAGCTCGTCCGGATTTAAACTGCTGCCGGAGGGATGGAGTTCGCCAGATTATGAAGAGTTTGACCGGAATCTTTGGAGTTCACCGGGATTGGGAGTTCGCCCGGCCAAATGGGGCAGAAACAGAAACAGAGGCGGTGCTTGAAAGACAAATGGGGCAATGGAAATTAGGGAGAAGAAAAGGGCATGAGGTGCAACGGTGGCAGCGTTCGGGCGGAAGAACGATATGGCGAAAACGGTGAAAACGACAGGTAAATGGGTTGGAAAACGAGAGAGAGACGACTGAAAGAGTATTAGGGTTTTTGATATTTTTATTCTAACCCTTCCATTTTAATTGACTCTATTTTATGCCCCAAAATTTCCACATCAGCAATTCTATTGTAAACTTTTGTACGTATGATTGTCAAAAATCCAAATAAGCTGATGAGTCAGCATTTTCGTTATGTTTTGGATGGAATGTTAACGGTGTCCAAATATCCACACATTTTTCTTAAGTACAGAGGCATGTATGGCAATTAACTTGTATAGGGGCATATCTGCATCCTTGACCTGAGTACAAGGGCATATTTCTATATTTTCCCCAATAATAATTGTTAAATTTTCATTAGGATTATTACATTACATTTAAATTATTAGTCAAAGTTTAATAAAGTTGACCACTAATTGACTCCTAGTCTCACTTGTGGTGGGACGGAGGGGAGAAGAGATCCTCTGTACCACATTTGTGTACCACTTGTGTACCACAAGTGATCTGACGGCTATGCATCACTTTTGACATTATAAGTATTTAAGTCTTAATAGCTTATAACCGTCAGATCACTTGTGGCACACAAATGGTACACAAAGAGTGGTACAGAGGATCTCTTCTCGACGGAGGGAGTATTGTATAATCAAGTAAAACAACATTAAAATTTGTAAAATCTTTATAAATGAAGTCAACTCACTCCTTTTTTTCTTTCAAATTTTTCTTGTCGCATCTGAATGAAAAATCAGGTGTCCGGGTGTCGTGTCGGACACGATACGTATCGGACAAGGGTACTTCAACATATTTAAAGAGTCCGGGTAACAGAGAAAATGGCAAATGAGAAGATCATTTCGGGACAAAGGGAGTCAAAATGGATGACAACGTCTTCATCCGGATCAGAACATAAACATTTCCATATTCTAATGCAAACGAGCAGAACTTACAAACGCGTCATTAAACTAGTGTTTAAAAAAAAAATAGGGACGATTCCATATGACAATTCATGTTAGACCACAAATCATTTTGAGACTAAGGCTTTGTTGTTGTTGTTGTTGTAAATATGCTGGAAAATTAAAGATTTTAGGGTATGGCCCAAATTGATTGGTGAAAAATCTGAAACTGATGATCCAATTCATACTACAATCAAATCCTAAATTTCAAATTAAATTTGAAACACAACTGATCGAAGCCATACACCTAATTAAGTTATTATACATATACAGCAATGAAATACACATAAACAACAACACAAAACATACACTGATCGGGGGAGAATTAAAAACCCTAGCATATATAAAGAATAACAGTAGTACATTATTAGTGTAATTAAGAAAATTACCGAAAGTGGAGAGAAAACAGGAATACCCTACTTTGCCATCATCGTAACAGAGACCAGGGAGACAGCGGGTTGCTTCGCATTTTTTATGCAAGCACAGTATAAACTCAGTCCGAAAATATCATGAATCGTTAGGGGCATTGAGAAAATTTTTGGGGAAACTAGTTTCTCCATAAGTTATAAAAAGAGTCCTGTTTTTATAAGGGTTAAAGTTTAGGGTTTAGGATTCAGGGTTTAGTGTTTAAGGTTTAAGGGTTAAAAAGTGAACTTTTTTTATAACTTAAAAACTAGTTTCCCCGAAAACCAACTCTTTTCAATTTGGTTCCCCTCATTTTTATGCGAGCAAGTCTCGCGTGTATGGCGGTCTTATACACATCAGAATGAATGGTACTTTTAACATTATCATTGACAATTATTAAAATTATCAATTTTAATGTTTATAAATGTAATATTAATGACGGACACTTTGTAAATTAGCATTGAAAGTTATTAAAAGTGTTACTTTCAATCTTATAAATATCAGAATGAATGATACTTTTTAATATTAGGAGTTCAGGACTACCACTTATGATGTATAGACTTGCCTTTTAAAAGGGTTAATGACAGATTAAGGCCCTCCAGGGGGTTCCGTCTAAAAGGGGTCTGGGTTTGTTTTTTTTCGCTAGATCAGGGCTTCAAATATGAAATTTTCGCCAGTTAAGGGCTTTTTGACGAAAATCGTTAGAAAAGTCAGTTAAGTGCCATGTGCCTCGCACGTGATCGTCAAATTGGATGGATTTGTAATGAAAATTTGTCAAAAATGGTCAAACTGTAAATTTCAAAATTTGAAGGGTTAAATCCTGAATGCCTAACTCCCTCTCCTCCCTTCCCGTAACTTCATTATTCCAGATCTCTCTCTCTCACACACACAAAACACACACACACAGAGTAAATCTCTCATCCTCTCCCCTAACCCTAATTTCTCCGATCGTCCAGTTATTCCTCTCCAGCCGCCGCCGGCGATTTCTCATTTTCAATAATTTCTCCGATCGTCCTTCTACATCTAAAATCACCAATCTTCTCTCTCCAGTCTCATTCTCTACTGTTTCAACAATCCATCCTAATCATCCCCCTTACTACGCATTCAACGAAATTACCAAACTCGACCATGTCCTCCAACTGTTCGACCAAATGCTCCATTCTCAACCCCGCCCTCCCATCAGACATCTAAGCCATCTGATTTCCGTCATCCTAATCATCCCCCTTGCTATCTTCAGATTCCGAGCATGATTTTGACTTGAGATTTCGAAGGTTCATCTCAGGCCATTTTATCTGGTTATGCCACCATCTCCGAAGCCGACATCCAAACGCCGGCCATAGATTCCGGTGAATCATCACCGCCTTCTCACTCTTTCTGGTCTCCTTCTTCAATATCCATTCTACCCAGCAACTCCCTTTTTTGATTTTTGTAGTTTTGATTTTTGATTTGATTTGTTTACTTTTTGTTTATTTTAATTTGTACTGATTTTAGAATTATTGTTATTGGTAGTGGTAGCAGGGATGATAGGGGTTGGCAGTGGCGGTGTTTGACCGGTGTTTGGGATGGCTCTGTTGGTGACGGTGCGGTGGTGGCGGTCTGGTTGTGGAGGTACAGTGTTGGGGTGGTGGTCCGGTAGTGGTGATGGTGGTGGGCTGGTGGTGGAAAGAATTGTGATGATAATTTTGTTGAAATGTAAAATTTGAATTTTGAATTTCATTAACAAATTTGACTGTAATAAGATTTTACATTTGGACAATTTTTAGGTAATTGATTAGTGCTTAATCATAAATGTTAAATCTTTTAATTCAATTTCATTATCACTTTTCACAATATAATACTATTATTCTTTAATCTCGTGTCGGGAGAGAAAATCCTAATCCTAATTCGGGTGAGACGGATGATTTTTTATTTATTTTTTTTTAAAATAGTGATATTTTTTTTGTAAATAGTGATAATTAATTTATATATGATAATTGCTTATTTTATTATATACTCTCTCTGTCCCGCTATAAGATTCTTACTTTCCATTTTAGTATGTCCCAATTTAAGGTTTTTACTTTGTTTTATTACCTAAAATGGAAAGTGGGACCCACTTGTCATTCTCACAACAAAACTCCCTACCCACTTTCTCTCTCCCAATTTTCTTTTCATATTCACAACATTTATTTTTTCTTAATCTCCGTTTAAAGTCAAATTAGGAACTTTAAATTGGGACGGAGGGAGTACTTGATTATTTAGAAAAATGATGACTCCCTCCGTCTCAGTTTAATGTTTTTAGTTTGACTATGCACGCTTATTAAAAAACTAAGACAAAAACAAAGGAAATGAGTCAACCAAAAGTAGAGAGTGAAGGATATAAATGTCCAGAAAGGAAAGTAAGAACCTTAAACTGAGACGGGGGGAGTTTTTTTTTAGAAAAAATAGTTATTTCGTTTTTAAACCTTTGAGTTTCAAAAATTTCACTAAAGCCCTTACTAACTAATATCATTACAAATACATCCAATTTGACGATCACGTGCGAGGCACATGCCACTTAAATGACTTTTTTAACGATTTCCGTCAAAAAACCCTTAACTAGCGAAAATTTCATATTTGAAGCCCTGATCTAGCGGGAAAAAAAACAGGCCCCTTTTAGACGCCCCCCCTAGAGTTCAGGCCCTAATCTGTCATTAACCCTTTTTAAAATAACCTTATTTCTATGGGCTAAGGAAAAGACTGTTTCTAATAAGACACTCCCTCTGACTCATAACAATGTACACAAACTTTTATTTTGAGCATCCTATTAATATGCCACACTTCCTAAAATAAAATAAAAAATGTTTTTTTTTTTCAATAAGGTTCATTTACATACTCACACCAACTATTTACTTTTATTTCTTACTCCACTTTCTCGTTTATACCTCACTTTTCATAATAATCACAACAACTAGCCACTATTATTCGCTTTTAAATTTTCGTACACACCCATAATTGCCAACATAATTACGGGAATGAATATGTAACGACCCAAACTTTTCAATAATAATAATTATCCATAAACTAGGAAATCTCAAACGTCAAACACAATTCAAATTCAACGTTCAAATGTAACGGATAGTATAGTCTAACCACAATTCAAAATAGTGCGGAAGCATAACTGTATTTCAACTTAACGACTAGTACAACCTACTAGCTCTAACATAAAACAAAACAATTATCTTAAAACTCTTCATTTAAACCACGGACGGCACTTCCTTGCGATCCAATCATTCCCTCTACTCTTTACCTGAGGAAATAATATAAGAAATGGGTGAGCGAACAATGCTCAGTAAGTTCATACGGGATCTCTCCGGGTACTAAGAAGAGATGATCGAAAGAAAGGAGTCAAACAATATTTTCAACGAAAGGCTAACATCAATAACTTAACTGTACACCTCACAAGATACAGTTATAATACTTAAGGAAGTTGTGGCACTATCACAAGTTCGTCAATTCCAGAGTTTCAAACACCTTTTCAGGGTGTTAAGTAAATAAGAGACCTTACACCTTTTTAGGGTGTTCCCTTATTAATCTAGATACTTCATTATATAGCATATAGTGTCTAAGTTCTTTTCAATCAAACTATACAAATTCATTTAGTCCATTTCAATCAGACCAGTTCAGTTTTCATTTAGTCTTTTTCAAACAGGCTAATTCATGCTAAGTCCTTTTCAATCAGACAAAGCTAACTGTACATGTTTCAATTAGATACAGTAATATTTCGCATAGTGTTCAAAGGTACAAGAACACATAATACGAATTCAATTCACTTTAGATACCCATTGAACAAACACAAATCAAGGGTAAGATCAATTCAAAAGACGTTTCATGTCATAAGAGTTCAAATACTACCGGCCACTTGGTAGCTACACTTAGAAAGAAAAATGAGGATCTTATTTCAAAGGATGAATCTCAAAAAGACTTATGAACGTAATCCCTTATCTTGGCTTGCTTATTCTCCTTTGCAATATCACGCGCACGTATCTACAATCATGCGAAAATAACTTTCTTAGACAAAAGTAATACTATTTACTTCCGTCCCCAATATACTTTATTTTTCTTATTATTAACATACGAGTTATCCTCTTTAGCTCCTTTTAAGGTTAATACACATTATAGGGTTTCACATACTACCCAATTATATTTACCAATTCGCCCTTAGGGTTTCACCCAAAATACCCTTAAGATTTACACTTTCAATTCTCAATCACTATTTTCTAGTATTCAATTCCACACACTAAAATACTATTCACAGCACGCACACACACACACACACACTGTTTACACCAAGCGCACTCACACACAACACTGCACACATAACGCACTCACACACGCACAACACACTGCACAATGTACACACACACACTGCACAGTGCATGCACACACACTGACTTCACGCACACAAACACACAACATACAAACGCACGCACAACACAACACACTAAACACACACACATTGTCATCTTCTTCTTGACTCTTCCCATACAAACCCTAGTTGATCATATCATTCTTAGGGTTTCCGAATCATAGTTCTCAATGATCATCGCTTAATAAAGATGGAGAAGAAAGGTTTAAGGGTTCTAAAATTACCTTGATGAACACGTTCATCTTCTCTCTTTCTCTTCTCCTTCTCCGGCTCTCTCTCTCTCTCTCTCGGCGCCTCTCTCTCTGCGCCGTTCTCTCTCTTTCTCCCGTTCTTTCTTTCTTTCGTTTGTGATATAATAATAATACTAGGGGTCTTGGTTAGTGTATATAGTGTAGGGTTTTCAAATCCCTAACTAAAAAGAATTCTTTATCCTCTTAAAATAATGACTTGTGTTTTTCTTCTCTGACCCAATAACTAACCCAGTACTTTCATTAATTAACTTGGTCCAATTTTAATAAATAAAAGAGTCCAACATAAAATAATTAGGGGGAGGGGGCCGAATATTACAGAATAAACCTCATTTTTTTTATAATAATCACAATAACTAGCCACTGTTATTCGCTTTTTAATTTCCGTACACATTTAAAATTGCCAACATAATTACGGGAATGAGGAAGTACTCAGTTAGTTAAATGGAGTGAACTTAGAGCATCCACAATGGTAGAGCTTTTTTAAAAAGTTTTTTTTTTTCATGACTTTTACATTCCACATCCTCACCAAGTCACAAATAAAAACTTAATTTTTTTCCCACAATGGTAGAACTTTTTTTCTAACACGGGAAATTGAAGAAAATTAATGCAAATGTCCACTACAAAAGCTTTTTGAGAGCTCTTTCTAGAAAGAGTTGCTCTTTAGAGATACCGTTTCTTGCTCTTTCTCTCTCCTTTTTCTTTCCAAACAATTATCTACTTTCTTTGTAAAATGAATATTTCTTTTTATTGTGGATCCATAATAATAGAAACCATTACTTAGATCAACCATTGTAGAGAAAAAATAAAAAATGATAATTTTGTTATTTTATGATGTGGCAATGAGCTGGCATAAGATAAAACCTATAATGAGTACTACCATTGTGGATGTTTTAATAAAGAGCTTTCTAAGTAACTCTATAATGGTAAAAAGCTTTATAGAGCTTTTTTACGAAAATAAAAAGCTCACAAAAAGCTCCCATTGTGGATGCTCTTAATAAACATATGAAAATATTACTTTCAAAAAAAAAAAAAAAAAGTGGAAATATTAGCTCACAACCATTAATTTGATGCTTGTAGGATTTTATTTTTACACTTTCCAAAACTACCCTTGGGTATCATCTAGGTTGACTCAGTCTTCAAGCCGTCCGCTCGCTTCACTTCACTTCACTTCACTTCGTGGCTATTCCTCACTCCCAGGTCCCAACCCCTCTTCCATCGTGATTTCGGCATTCAAACCCTAAACTCGATACCCCAAATTCTACATCCCTCTTCAATGGCACGCTCAGAAAATGATCCAACCAATTCATCTTCCGGTGAAGAAGAAGAGGATGGATCATCGGAAGAAGTATCTGAATCAGAATCCGAACCTGAGAAAAACGCACCTTCTCCAACGCCGGAAACTAAGAAGCCATCTGCTACTTCCAAGCTGCCCGTCCGACCGGACATCCCTGCTCCAGATGTCTCTTCGTCGGATGATGACGAATCCGGATCTGAATTGGAATCTGATTCCGACCTACCTCCCAAGAATTCCGGCAAATCGGACCCTGCTATCAAACCTATTGCTTCTAAGCCAATGGAAGATCCACCGAAAGCTGTTACTAAGCCAAGATCCAAGCCGTCTGCACCTTCTTCACCTCCTCCGGCTGTGAAGTCCGACGGCAAAGCGAAACGTCCGGCGCCGGTCTCGAAAACTGAGACGAGTGAGTCAAAGAAGGCAAAGAAAAAGGGAGATGATACTGAAGATGGATCTGACGGAGCCAAAAAAACGAATGGGGATGATCCGAAGAAGATATTGTTTCAAAGGCTGTGGAGTGAGGAAGATGAGGTCGTTATACTGAAAGGTATGAGTGATTATACTGCAAAAATGAAAGCAGACCCAATTGCTGATATGAATGCTTTTCATGACTTTATCAAGAAATCTCTGCATGTTGATGTTAGTAAGACTCAATTGTCTGATAAAGTGCGTCGTCTGAAAAAGAAGTATGTGAATAACTTTAAGAAAGAAAAAACTGGGAAAGAAAGAACCTTTTCGAAGTCACATGAGCAATTATGCTATAATTTGTCTAAAAAGATTTGGGGTAACGATGGGGGTGAAGATGCAAATGTAAAGGATGATAACCCCAAGAGTAGTGGCACAGTTAGAAGGTATCAAATTCAAAGAAATGGCGCTGTTTCAGTTCCATCGGAGGTTGATGGGGCTGATGAACATAAGGAGGTGACGGCTATGGAGGTTGATGCAGATGTGCAGTCAGTTGGGCCGGTTTTGTCAGGGGGAAGTATTGCTATTTGTGATTCAGCCGATCAGATGATCAAAAACGGATGGAAACTTGTTGCAGGATCTAAGAAGAGTGAATGGGAGAAGAAGTCGAAGAAGTTGATGGTGGAAGAAGTTGAGCTTTATTCAAAGCGATTGGAGCTAATGCATGAGCAAGCGAAACTGGTATTGGAGGCTCTGAAGTCGGCGCAAGAGTAAGGTTTGTTTAAGTAAATTATTCCCCGTATGGATTTATAGATTGTGAAGAGTCAATTGAGCAAGGATATATTTGTCTAATCTTTTTTTTTTTGTTGTTGTTGTGATATTGTCTAAGTTAGTAACTCCTTAATGGGGTAGATTGCTGATTTGACAGTTTAAGATTTGTGGTGTCTATTAGCTTTGATATTTTGTGATTTTGGGTTGTCTTGGATGATTTAGATTGCACATTTGTTTGCTCCCTTGCTTTGTTTTCATATGATCCGTCTATGCACATTTCATTAGCTAAGGTTGAATTGCTACTTCATGTATATGATGCAGTAAAGTAATTTGTGACCTTTATTAGTAGTAGCGGTTAATATCTTTGATATGCTTATGTTTAGATGACTTATGCGTTATGAGGGCAGCACTATTTCTTGAAG
The DNA here is from genome assembly GCA_026119855.1 of Campanula takesimana. Taxonomy (NCBI): domain Eukaryota; kingdom Viridiplantae; phylum Streptophyta; class Magnoliopsida; order Asterales; family Campanulaceae; genus Campanula; species Campanula takesimana. The sequence continues at coordinate 372,186 of JAOWBW010000066.1, read as the reverse complement.
TTCATTGATTCTGTTTAGTATAACCTCTGTTATCTAAGCTTGTTGGTTTGAGGGAATATGAGTTAGGTGGATGTTCCGGTTAGGATGGGAAGTATATTTTATTTAATGAAGTGGTTAAGAACCATGAATCTTGAAAAATGAGTAGTAGACTGAAGTTTATCTCAAAACGAAGCCTTGGGATACTTGATTTACCTTTATCCATAAAACACTGGGATTTATACCATGATATTTTATCTTCTGTTTTAGTTTATCTCCGAGGTTTCATATGCGAGGGGGCCGAGTGAAAAAGATGATTTGTAGGATGACATGTTTATTAGGAATAATTTGGACAAGAATTAGAGCTTATACATGGACTAGGATGCCAAACATCAATTAGAGATTATTAGATCTTTCAATGATCTTAGGGTTTGATGCGGTAAATGTGGCCTTTCTTTGAGTTTGTTGCATATAACATTTTGATTTCAACTCCTTTTTAGTAAAGAACGGTCTGGTATGTGTTTTCAAGTATTATGTCAATGTGTGAGTATTGGTTTATCCAAGGATGATAGTGATTCAGGTTGGTTCAATTGACAGTTAGAATAAAATTCAGCCCATAAGGCTTGAGATGGTGTTACAATGGTTCAAAAATGTATATTAAAAGATTTAAAATAAAATTGTAAATATTAAAAGCCTCCAAATTCATTACAGAATGAAACTGACTTGACTTCTTCTCTGTAATTTAGAATGAATAAATAGCAAATGAATGGCATATATATATATATGTGTGTGTGTGTGCGTGTGTATATGTGTGTGTGTGTGTGTGTATATATATAGAAGTATAATCAAGCAGGTGGAGGTGGGTGTGGGTGGTTTTGATGATTCAGCTTCTCGTTTTCCCTACGGACAGCTGTAGCTGAAATATAATAAGCAACTGCAAATAATCCATGTACAAAACACGCAATCCCTCCAATAGATAGATACCGGTGATGTGAAATCCCACACGTCTTCCTTGACCGTGTGTTTGACCATGCTCCTGCAGCTAGCGTTGCGAACCCAATCGCCAATGTGATCCTGATTCATCAGTCATCACACACACACACACACACACACACAAAAAGAGGATAATTATCAATTATATTCATCTGCAGTAGCTTAACTTTATTTAAACAGTCCATCATTATACAGACTTATATATATATATATATATATATATATATATATATATATATATATATATATATATGCATATATGTGTGTATATACTGGAGTATATATTTGTGTGTGTAGATATGATTGTACCATGAGAAAATGAGGGAGGCAATGGCTAGTTGCTTGTTAACAGAGGCCTTTTCCAGCTCCTCTTTGGAATATACAAGAATGCAGCCACCAAGCAAGTTAGTAATGGCATGGGCTATGATTAAGAGTGCTGCTGCAGCAAACCCTAATTTGAATGCCTCATAACTTGGATCTCTGCACTCGAAAATCCACACCTTCAAATTGCTCACCTGTTCAAGACATACCAATTCATTAGGGTTTTGCTTGAAAGTTGTAATTTTCGCATGTTCCCATCTGAAACTGAAGGTTAAAGGATTCGACAGTTGTTCCGATTCGCTACTTGCAACAACCAAGTAGTTAAAGATGCAATCTTCACAATAAAATGTACTGTATTTTTTTTTAGTGTTGATCATAGCGTTGCGCTTATGAAATGTACCTTATTTTGAGCTACTTGGGCTTCAATGCCAAGAATCCCGGCAACGACATCCACGACAATGATCAAGAGACAGATAAGAGGACCAATGTTTTTGTGATTCATTTTTGCCATAGTAAAAAAGACTTGGGCAGAGATGGGGAATGAACTATTCAAGAGCAACAATTTGGTGTTTTGTAATGGAGGAAAAGCCATTTGTGAGTTTGGTTGTATTCCTTTCATAGGGAACAAGGAAAGTAGCCAAGTAGGGTGTAGTATCTATCACCACATAACTGTTGTATATTCCTTTCCCTTTGTACCAAGAAAAAAGAAAAATAATATATTCTGCTAAAGGGAAACTTTTGCACTATAAAAGGATATGGTTTTAGAGTGGGTTTGGATATTAGAAAGCTATATTGTGAGGTATTTTTTAATACTCACTCTCTATGTCTCAAAATGACTATTCAATTTTTTTAAGAATATGAACACTTATTTTAATAGTTATGTTCTGTTTATGCACTTTTAAGCTAAAATCAAATTGTAGAAATGAAAAAAAAAAAAAAAAAAAAACGAGACAATAAAATAGGGTAAATGGGAGATATTTTGGGAGGGACTAAGAGAGCATCAAACTTGTCTGTATTTTTGATCTTAGCATGTTGAGGGGGATAATACTGCTGGGATAGAGGGACAGGAGTTGGGCGCATCCCCCTGTTTTGAAGATGGACGTGTCAGATGATTTTGATGTCTGGTGGGCTCACAATTGCTCGATTAATCTTAAATACACAACTCATAAAAAAACGACATGGAGAAATTGAAAATATGAAATTGTTCTCAGTCTGGAGTGATACAAAAAGAGGAAATTTCTTCCCAACAAGTGCCCACATTGATAGTTATTTCAAATAACAATCATTATACCAAATTATATATAGACTTGTTCAAGCTAATTAACACCAGCAGTAAATTTTCTACTATGTTTTAAACATAAAGTCATTATTTGGTTTATTCTACTGTTCAATTAATATTAAAGCTTATAATTAAAACTAAGACATTCATGAAATGAATAGTGGACTACAACAACATCAGAGCTTTAGTCTTAAAATAATTTGGAGTCGGCTAACATGAATTTTCACATGTCAGAAATGAATAATGAACTAAACTATAAAAATATAATTGAGTCCACTATAATATAAAGACATATTCAATCATAATAAAAATATAAATTTATGTCTAAAGTAGTAAGAGTAGATTTTGGAGGAAAATAATTTCTTCATAAGTTATAAAAAATCCAATTTTTAATATGGTTTCACCCTTGAAATAACGAGCTTAGGCCATAATACAATGACGTTAGGCCTTAAAACGCCGAAAAAATAAAATAGCAAGTTTAAGTTTTAACACATTAAGTATAGGCCTTAAAACGTTTTTTTCTTTTTTTCTTTTTAAACAGTGAGTTTAATTCTTAAAAAACGCCGTGACTTTTTATAACTGAACTAGTTTCCCCAAAATTAAATACTCGGTAGGAGTAAAATATTGGGGCAATGCTAGGCTTACAAAAGAAGGTTACAAAATGAAGGGGTGACGATATTTTATTGTCTACATCGATAGTGGACCCGACACACTCTAATTAAAAACACCAATACAATCAATTATGACAACTCATTTTGTAAGCCACATTTTGTAGTCATTTTTTGTAACTTTATTATTTCCCAAAATATTGGGCAGAATTACGAAGCTTGTAGCCGGATAAGCAGGGCGGAATTATATGGCGGTATACCGATGGATGAGCTTCTTCGACGACGACGATCAGCCGGGAAAGTTCCACCTGTTCGGTCTCATCGAATTTCGAATACCTCATCATTCTCATCTCCCATCTTCTCCTTCAGGTCAGCTACATTGTATTTGTATTCCATTTCTAATCCCATTTTTTTATACGAAGTATTTCATGACAATGAGTAGACCAGAAAATTCTTCGAAATGCTGTTGTACAAAATTGATCTTGTAATTTGTCTTAATATCTTACTATTTCTGTATGGCTGTCTGAGTTTAGATGATCATTTGAATACTCCATCCGTCCCAAAATGATAGTCCCATTTCCATTTTTTATCCTTAAAAGTTAGTCTCATTTCCATAATTAAAGCTGCAAAATCACTGAATTTCCAAAATTTATAATGTAAGCATAAAAATAAAATGTTTGAAAAGTCAATCTGGATTATCAATTTGGGACAGACAGAGTACCAATAGGTTATCTGATTTCGAAATTGACGTGAAACTCTGTTAACAGGTACTCCCTCCGTCCCAAAATGAATGCCTAAAAAACATTCAAATTTGCTCTTGAAATTGAGACGGAAGGAGTACGAATTTGGGTATCTGATTTCGGAATGGACATGAAACTCTGTTAACATTACTCCCTCCGTCCCAAAATGAATGCCCAAAAAAATTTCAAATTTGCTCTTGAATAGCAAATTTGAAAATTTCTTTAGGGCATTTATTTTGGAGTGTTTTTATTCACACCCGTAAAATACTGAGTATACCCGTATATGTTCATCATCTTCTTACGGATGTCTTATCATTATCTCTTGAGGGCACATATTGGATGTCTTATCATTATCTCTTTCTTAACAGAACGTGGAATGTTGAATTTGTTGTGTTCTTACCTTGCATGTAATTCTTCTGAGTATGAATATTCTGTTGTATTTTACTCAGTGAAATTTTTAGAGGGGTAGTTTAGAGAGAATACTGCATAACCAATTTTAGTCCTATCTAGTAGACAAACAAACTAGACCTTGTTGATCTGTCATCCAGAATGAGATTATGGGCATGGAGATGTCTTTTCAGGCCATTATAAAATTAGAAATGCAGTCCCTTCTTGCCTCTTTTGTTTTGTGGATTTTAAATCCTTGCTGTCTTTCAATCACTTTTCTTCCTACCCTTTCTTGTGATTTTTCTCATGAAGATTTCGGTAACTATGGTTTATAGGTCCTGATGCCGTTTCTTGGCACACTATTCTGAATGTTATTTATTCTCTTAACTCAAGAATCGTATAGGATTAGCTGACCGGATACTCTTACATGAGTTTTGATGATAGTTACTACCTCTGTCCCAAAATAAATGTCAAAAATATCAAGACCATTATATGCAATGTACTGTCACACATAATCCAACGTACTTGCCAATTTTGTTTCAAATAATGCAATTCTCGTTTCAAGTACGTTGGATTATGCGGTAAAATCGTAGTTCATTGCACTAATTGTAAACAAGGTCTTAGTATGTTGCATTATTTGAAATAAAATTAGCAAGTACGTTGGATTATGCGGTAAAATCGTAGTTCATTGCACTAATTGTAAACAAGGTCTTAGTACGTTGCATTGGTCGGTAATTTTTCCTTAGGAGAAATGGAGGGAACAACTTGATCTATTCTGTGGATGTTTATTGATTCTTATCATTGCCTCTTGGTTCCAGGTGAAACTATTTGTGGATCATTCTCAATTGATGGATCTGGAGTGTCTTCTAGGGCGTAACCTTGGTAAAAACAACACCTCTATCCTTAGTTATTCATGCTTCCTGTTCTGAACTTTGTTGAAGAAAAGAAGGCTGTAGAGGTACTGGTTATGCTTTTGAAGCATTTGTTGTGTTTGATTCACCCTGGAACATGCAATACCTCACCCTCGTAAGAATGCTCTTTTGTATGTTTTGATCACGTTCATCATCTTCTTATGAAAGTGTGGAAACTGCTGAGTAAATTTTGTTTGGCTTTCTAAAATTATGACATGCATAATTGTTTTCCTCTTTGTTCCATTCTTTATCTTTGAGGTTCTGTCAACAATCCGCACCGTGGATACGGAACAAAGTATATAAATTACGTCACCGAGAATGCATTCCTGCTCAAAGAAAGGTCTACATGTCTATAAAAGTGTCATAACTCATTGTGGAGATTTTTAAGCGGTCAATTGTTAGTTCCAAATGCCCTGTGGCTAAGGGTGGGCAAGTACTTCTTTAAATCCTCCCATATGGTCCACATTAAATGTTATTGGCATTCCTGATAAGAACCTGCACATGATGGTCACTTTAATCAAAGCCGTAACTGCTTAACCTTCTGTGACCCGCCAAACTTACCTACCTTTCCCTGTTGCCTGCAGACTGCATGTTGAAATGTTCAAGGGTCTATTTACCCATCATTTTAACGTGATTGGAATGTCATCTCGGCTGTTAAGGTCATTATGATATTCTCAACACAATATCCTCTCTGACTCAACATGGATGATCCTCTAACCAACCCTTTTGAAACTTCAAATTGGTGCAGAGCCTGTTTCTAAGTTTCTACTCCCTCTGTCCTGGAAAGTTAGTCCCTCTTTTTTCTTTGTTACTACGAATGAACTTTGAGCAAAAATTTAGGCTACTTTTAATTATCTTATTGAGAATCTAAAATCTGGTATTGATAGTATTTAAAATGATGTATCAATGTCAAATTGTAAATTTTTCATTAGGATAATTAAAAGTAGCTTAAATTATTGCTCAAAGTTCATTCGTAATTCAACGGACTTTCCGGGACGGAGTATTTCGGTAGCATGGGCTTTACAATGGGCGAAAAGGATTAATTTTGGTAAATTACAGATATGGATTTTACTGTTAGTTTGTTAATTCTGCATCAGCTCGATCATCAAGAACTTTATCAGTTAGGTTATAAGGCATTAGATAAGCTAGTTTAGGGGAGAGTCAAAGGCCCATGTGGATCCAGTCTCGGTCAGATCTTTAATCATGGTACTTCTACTCCCTCCGTCCCAAAATGGTCTTCCTATTTTTTTCGCCTTTATTACTAAGGATCTTTGAGCAACAATTTTAGGTTGACTCAATTGTTCTAATGAAACTCTAAAACTTGCTATTGACACACCATCAACAATACTATCAATAACATGTTTTAGATTTTCATTAGGATAAGTAAATTTACCTAAAATCATAGCTCAAGTTCCTTCATAGTAACGTTGAAATAAGTATGAAGATCATTTTGGGACGGAGGGAGTATTAAAGAGCAGAATTATAAACTTTCAAGTTCAATCCAACCTGGATTGGCTAGACAAAATATTAAAGTATCAGCATTCTTATATTTTAGGCCTTTTTAAGCCTTTTTCAAATGAGTAGGTTTTGGGGGAAACTAGTTTCTCCATAAATTAAAAAAAGTCCACTTTTTAATATTAGCATTACCATTAAACCCTAAACCCTATAAAAACAGGATTTTTTATAACTTATGGAGGAACTAGTTTCCCCCAAAATTTTCTGTTTTCAAAGAACTTTTCAGACTTAATTCGAAATTTTAATTACCGAATTATCTAGACAGTTCATTTATTGCATTAGATAGCTCTCGTAATTAGTTTTTTTTTTTTTTTTTTTTTTTTTTTAAAGTAATTAAGGGACTTTTCTACGAGGTTTCTCATCTTCCATTTCAAAAGTTCATTAGTAGTTCTGATTCAGGCAATAGAAATCTAGTATTGCCCTGCTAGAGAATCCATCATGCAGGGTTGTCTGAATTTCGAGACTTACTCGGAAAGTGTGAATCCGGTCTTAGGATTTGCGCAAGTACATGGATATTCTTCAAGACACAATATTGTTAGCACTTTTAGCAGTGCAACATCCCCTCTCTGACTTATGGAGCCCTGACAAGTATTGAGAAATGCCATTCATGTGGAACATTATCTCCTTGCATGTTACACTCAAATTTTGTCTGGAGACCGAAACTCTTGAACAGGGAGATATTCATTTATGATCTGGGCATGTCCACATGGACTTATCGTTCTCTGAATTCTATAACTCGGAGATGTTCTTGTTCTGTTCTAGGGTATGTTATCCTGGACAAATCGTTCTTCTCCTCCTGATACATGTGACTAGTTAAATCAGAGCTTCCTATACAAGAGCTATTGCCAGTTGGTGGGAAGTCGGTTTCAGTTTTACATGAACACTGAAGACTTTCCATGGTGTGTGCGGAGAAAATTCCTGTCCTACCTGAAACAAAGACGGCACCAGGCCACAACCGGAAACTCGATCGTTTACCTCGTGAGAGTTGTTAAATTTATCTGTGGTTATTATCCTCACAGATAAGTAAGTAATTGTTGCAGTTTCCATCACTCTTAAGGGTTGCTGCTTATGATGAGAAGTAACTGTGCTTACCAATGTTAATTTTTTTTTTTTTTTTTTTTTTTGTAAAATTCTTGAATGTTTTATGCTTGACTAAATTTAAGAATCATGAACTTCATGGCGGAAAGGATTTCATGCAAACAACCACGAGTATTTTTGGATTCTACATTTTCTCAGCTCTATTTAATTTACTATAGACTTCTTTGAGGTCTAGATTATTTATCTGAATAATGCTTTGTTAAAGGTAGATATGCAGAGTCCCTTTCTAACACCTTAATTAAGCTTTTAGGTGAATTAGTAACTTATTTTTTAAGAGCTCTGGTTTGGCCAGGTTTTGGGTTTGAGTAATCCTGCTTGCATTTGGCATCCTCAGTATTGTGAGTGCTCCCGTTTTTGGTTTGTTGGCATATATAGCTCTCAATGTGTGGTTCGGTCACACTTGAATACTTAAGGGGCAGTACTAAGGCTTTTTATACATAGTTGGGTCCCTATATTTAGAAGATTCGGTAAATTTGCAGATTAGTTGAGTTGAATTTACTATAGCCTTGTTGGGTCGACCTTATTGTAGACTAGTCACTGTCTGAAAGGTGTTAGTTGGATTTACTGGAGGATGAGTATATGGAAAACGACTGTTTTTTAGATTGGTCATCCGCTAATTGCGCAATATTGAAGGGATTGCAATTGAAATTTCTTTGATTCAAATTTTTTGGTACATTAAATGTAGTTTTGAATGAGGAATGAAAAATTCACAGTTAGGTTCAGAAGAAGAGGTGTTTCCATTTCTCTAGTCATTTAGTGGTCGTACCAAGGCAGTTGAACTGCCTATAGTCCTCTCTCTTTCTCTCTGGGCAACTGACCATGTGATCATGAATAGAGCAGCGTGACCACTGGATTGAAAGGATTTAATACCAAATTAATGTGCTATTGACATAACATTATTTTATTTCCTTCCAATAAATAGGGTGTTTCACACTTAAGAAGGGAGGCAGAATAATCACGGCACCTTTCAGATCATAATGTCTAGAGTTCAATAAATGTAAAGAGGTGGACCTTCATTTAAAAATAGCACAACTGTGAGGAACAACTGCACATTTGCTGCTTGGTCAAATAAAGATAATGAAGTTATCATCTAACCTCTGCTTGCCCACTTTGATTTTCAGGGTCAAAGATGCAGCGGAAATGACAAGTAAGCTTCTTCTTCTTATTTTATTTTTATTTTTTTATAGGTCTTTGTTTATTATTATACAATATATTGCATTTAGTTAACACACAGTTTGCTTAAAAATCTGAACATTATTTTAAAGAAAATTTTCATGGTCATGCATAATGCTATGCGAGATTAGCTATGTGTTTCTTTCATGGTTAGGACGTGGGTATTTAATATGATGAAAATAATTTGATTATTCCTTTGTCACCATGTTTTTTTTGGGGGTTGACTGCAAGATTCTGTACAACTGTATAGAACATGTTTATAGGCTGCTTAAACTATTTCTGAATAATTTAGGCATCCAAATGCCATTTTTTTTCGCCTTCATGTCCTCTTTATGAGATGCGCACACACACACACACACACACACACACTAGACAGATAACTGGATTTCACTGTTGATCACGGAAGGGGGTTCAAATGCTATTGAGCATGTGTATATTAATGGAGATGACCCATATGTCTCCAAGTTTGAGGTCTTGCCACTTAGGAAGCAGCTCATAGTTAATGGACCATTCCGAACCAATTTTATTGCTGATTAAGATCGTGTTTTATGCATAACTTGGCTGGGTAAGAAGGGGATCTTTCATGCCAATTGTCATGTTTCATTGAGATCTTTTTATTTCTTAATCACTAATTGATAAACTAATTTGGTCCAGAGGGTGGTGACATTCCCTGCTTTTAGTGCCAAGCATGTTTTATTTGAGCAGAAATATGTTACTCTATGCTTCAGATTTCCTCTAGTCTCTTTTTTATCACGGCCAGAGGTGCTAATTCTTTTCTTTGGGAGAGATTAAAAATAGAGAAGCGATAAATGTGTTTGGGATAGAGGGTGCAATGGGAACTTATAGAGAGGTATGGTGATTGGGCAATGCTAGGCTTACAAAAGAAGTTTACAAAATGAAGGATACAAGACGTGGTGGCGATATTTCATTGGCTATATCGATAGTGGACCCGGCACACTCTAATTAAAAATACCAACACAATTATGACACCTCATTTTGTAAGCCACATTTTGTACCCATCTTTTGTAACTTTATTATTTCCCACGGTGATTGGTAGGTACCAAGGACTGAAAGTCTTAAACCACTTAACCTAACAGATAAAAGGAAGAAGTTTGTTATATTTACCTATTTTAAAGAGTCACACTTTCTAATTTCACCATCCCTTTAAAAAGTTTAATTTTTAAAATAACTAAACAATTTAATTTAATTCTATAGAATTATTTTTAGAGTGGAAAGTGTATTATAAATTGACCAGTGATATCACAACTAACGTAATACCAAAATACTCCCCCCGTCTCATGGAACTATAGTCCGACATTTTTTTAGTTGATTTGAGTAACTTAAACCAAAAATTTAGGAAAAAATAATTATTGCAATGAAATTATAAAATTTCTTATTAATACAATATTAACAATAATGTCACTAACTATTTTTAGACTTTTATTAGAATAACTAAATCAGCCTAAATTTTTAGTCAAAGTTCAATCAAACCGATAACTAAAAAAGTGGGACTATTATTCTGGGACGGAGGGAGGGAGCATTTGATACCAATAATAGTTAGTTAGAGACTTAGAGTCGAATTAAGGAGTCTCAGACTTTTAGCTTGCATAAAATTATATTGGGAGTTGTTTTCCACTTTGGCGTTCAGGAAATAATCGCAGGCCAAAATTAATACTCCAAAGCCTGAGATAGAGATACCCTTGAGCTATTTAATGAAAAACAGAGGCAGGGCTGCCTCCTTCACGTATTAATGTCATAGGAATTTAATATGCAGGGGACCTTGTTCACATGCACCATCTCTCACATGGTCAAAACTAAATGCAACAATTCCTTGTCTTACATTAATCAAATTTTCAACTTAATTTTTTTTTTTCTCTCTTTCTACAATCTATATATTGAATGTTCTTCTCTGCCCTATCCCGCCCCAGGGAAGCCTAGTTGCTAGGTCCAATGAATACCCTTCAAAACTTTCCTCAAAATCTTTGTCTTTGAAGGATCCAAAATATCTACAGTTGTGACATTTTTAAGGTTAGTTTTCCAAGAAAGGAAACTCTTTGCTGATATGGAAAGAGAGTTTTTCTTTTCCTTGAATCCCTTCTTCCTTTTACAATCTCTAAATCTTCTTAAATTTTGAACCACCACAAAATATACTGAGAGAGATGCCTGCAGTGTGGTTTGCTTTAAAGAGGTCACTCCACTGCAAATCAGACCCATCAGATGTATATGACCCGAGGGTAAGAGATGGAAATTTGAGCAAAATATCAACGAAGAGATCGTCGACGATTACATCCGGGAGATCAGGGTGTTCGAGATCCTTAGCGAATCTCAAAGATGTCATTCATGGAAGCAAGAGACACATGGAGGAAAAACCCACAAGTGCAAGTCCAAGATCCATTGGGAGCAGTGAGTTACTTAACCCAATAGCCCATGAAGTTGTGTTAAACAATTCGACTTGTGAGCTTAAAATTACAGGGTTTGGTTCGTTCCAAGATGGAAGTGGAGGGGAGGAGAGTGTTGTTTCTAAATTTGAGGGTACCCTTAAGCCAGGGACACCTGGCCCTGGTGGGCTGCTGGTTTTCCCTTCTCATAGACAAAAGGGTTCACCAAAGAGGGTCCAGAGAAAGAGTCCACATAATTATGGGCTTTCTAAGAAGAGAGGGTTAGGATTAGGGGGTGGGATTGGGATTGGGATTGGGATTGGGGGTGGTGTTCCTTCTAGGCCTAGGGCTTCATTTGAAGGAGATGGTCATGGATTGACTGGGTTGACTTGCCATAAATGCGGTGAGCAGTTTGTGAAATGGGAAGCTGCTGAAGCTCATCATCTCTCTAAACATGCTGGTAAGATCATTTCTTCCAAGTTTGCCCTCGTTTCTTCAATTTTTTTGGGGATAGAAATGTTAAGACTCTCATATTACTCCCTCCGTCCCATTCTATATGTCGCACTTTCTTTTTTATCCTTCCTAAAACGTGTCACATTTCTTAATAGGAAAATAGTTCTAGTACAAGTTACAGTAGAACAAGCAACGCACAATTAGGTAAAACAAATTCCTTAAAAAAATTGACAAGTCTATTACAAGACTTATTATTATTACGAGACGGAGGGAGTATTTGGAAGTTATAATTTCACAGTGCCTATATTGGGTGCCAATTTTTGATTTTGAAGGGAATAACAAAAGTTAACCTTTTTTTCTTTTGCTTAAAAAAATGGAAATAACTTTTAAACATGTTTACTGACACAGATACATATCAATACCTCAGATTTGGATCCCATATATAATACTGGAAGTAAATCATGACAAGGTTAATATGCTAAGTTAAGTAGATAATGGACATAGTTTTTAAGTCAATTTTTATATATGTATTGGTTTTGTTTTTAAACATTCACACATTCCAAGAATGATTTCATTTTGAGACATTTAACTTAAAGAAACCACGTTCCATAATTAAGCTATAAATATTTATTTTTCTTACTCCCTCCGTCTCAAAATAGATGTCGTTTTGGAGTGTTTCACACATAATAAGAAATGCCATTAATGCATGTGAAGAAGTCCCAAATACCCCTAAAGTAATTCAACTACCTAGGTAATTAAATGGTTAGGAAAGAGATAACTATCATTATTAAAGGTATAATTGGTATAAAGCAATAAAAAAGCTTTGAAAATAGTGAAACGACAAGTATTTTGAGACAAAATTTAACTCCCAAAACGACATCTATTTTGAGACAGAGGGAGTATTATTTTATTTTATCATCAAATATGATCATTTTCTTGCATATTGTATTAGATTGTAGTTAGTCAACATAGTTAAATTTAAGGAGCACTTGTAGTGTCAAAATAATGTCATGGCTTAGTCAACTTAGTTAAATTTTAGTAATAATCCACATTAAACCTATCAACATAGCAATCTGAAAGTGGAAAGTTTGTTGAGGACAACTCAAAATTGATTGATTTCCAAATCAAGCTCATAATGTTTATACATGCAGTTACCGAGCTGGTCGAGGGGGACTCATCCAGGAAAATTGTGGAGCTAATCTACAAAACAAGCTGGTCAAAATCAAACAACAATTCAGGAGGGATCGAGCGAATCTTGAAGATACACAACATGCAAAAGACACTAGCTCAATTCGAAGAACACCGAGAAATGGTAAAAATCAAAGCTAGCAAACTCCCAAAGAAACACCCTCGTTGTCTAGCAGATGGGAATGAGCTTCTCCGTTTCCATGGCACCCTTGTTGAATGCTCCCTTGGCATTAATGGCTCTTCTAGCCTGTGTTCATCAGATAAATGCCCCGTTTGTCAAATTCTAAGACACGGGTTTTCCACCAATAAGAAGAAAGATTCTACTAGTATTGGCGTTTTCACGACATCTACAAGTGAAAGGGCGTTTGAATCTGTTGAAGTAAAGAGAGAGAGTTTGTCTATGAGGAAGGCTTTGATTGTATGCAGAGTGATTGCAGGGAGGGTGCATCGACCTTTGGAAAATGTTCAAGAATTGGCTGGTCAATCTGGGTTTGACTCTTTAGCGGGAAAGGTTGGTCTTTATTCAAATATTGAAGAACTTTATTTACTTAATTCTAAAGCTCTCCTTCCTTGCTTTGTGATAATATGTAAACCATGAAGAGAAAAAAAAAAAGAGTGTGACCATTTTAGATAGGTTTGGTGAGTGATAATTTTAGTTTCCACTTGAAAAATCTTGTTTAGAATTTATTGATTGTTTGGGAACAACTGGGGATTGTTCTATAGAATCTGTAAATTATCATAATCTTCTCTATAGTTTCTTACTTTCTTGGGTGAATCTAACACCCGTGTTGTCCATCGGGCTGCCCGGCTTGGGCTTAGTGGGCTTGACCCGGCCTCGGCTTATCGGGCTTGGCCCAGCCCGGCCTAACTGATGCAGCAGGCAGCAAGATTGGCCCGTTTCCTGACTCATGGATAGCGGGTCATGGGCCAGGGTAGCCCAAATGACATACAGGCCGTGCTAGTCATTTTTGGTTTGATACTTTTCCTTAAAATTTCGTAATACTCCCTCCATCCCCAAATGATCTTCTTACCTTTTGTTTTTTTTTTTTTCGCCGTTATTGCGGAAGAATTTTGAGCAACAATTTTTGGTTGATTTAGTTGTCCTAATAAAAATCTAAAACTTGTTATTGATAGCATTGTTGATGGTGTATCAATAACAAGTTTTAGATTTTCATTAGTATAATTATTTTTTTTTATTTTTAGTTACAGCAAAAAAAAGTATATTATTTTGAGACAATTTGAGACATAAGTAGTACCATAATAATCAGATATTTGTATTCTTGATTTGAAATCATGTGGCATTGTTTTCAATTAGACAAATTCTTATATACATCAGCCGCACCTTGTGTGGCGGTTTTACTTGACCCGAAACCCGACCCACTTTTCCTGTCCAGTCACATAATCCATACCCGACATATAAGACGCCTTTTTTTTTCTTTTTCTTTTTTCTTATTTCTTCATTCATGTAGCTTTGAGGCGGTGGAGGGAGAAACCGCTTGAAAGCTCCTTCTCCATTTCTTATCTTTTTTTCCATTTTTTCTTCACAAAATCTCATCGATTTGTTCCTAGAGCTGAATTTCTACAAGGTAATGTCCGTCTAGTATTTATTTATATTTTTTTTTTTGAAGCGACATTTTGCTTTTTCGTTTTTGATTCATGAGTTTTATTTGATATATGTTGTCATAGTTTCGATTATTTGCATATTGTTACTGTTTTTGGTTCGATTTGTTCATTTTAGTTGAAAAATTTTGGTTTATTTCAAACATGTTGTCCTTATGAAACCCTAGGTTTGGTTCATCCTTTTTTTTTTTTTTTTTTTTTTAATTTTTTTTTACTTAAATCATAATTGAACTCAATACATATTTTTTTTTATATCTGAATTTTTGTTCTTATGAAGCCCTAGGTTTGGTTATTAATCATATTATTTTTTTCATGATTTAGGCGGGAGTTTTTAATTTTGGTTTAATATTGCTGTATTTTTTTCCATTTTTGTTGATTATGAAACATTAGCTTTGTTTTCTTTTTTACATTTCCTTTACTCTACTGTTACTTTTTGTATGTTGTTTTTCATATTTTGTTTTGGTGTATTGTTGAAATTGTTACTTTGAAACATTTTTTGTTGTTTATGTTACTTTTATGTGTTTTTAGTGAATGTTACTGTAATGTTTTTGTTAAATGATTAGATTTGTTACTTTTATGTGTTACTCTGTTCGATGACTGTTACTTTTATGTATTTCAATTGTTACTTTGAAACATTTTTTTGTTGTTTGTGTTACTTTTATGTGTTTTTAGTGAATGTTACTGTTATGTTTTTGTTAAATGAATTCGATCTGTTTCTTTTATGTGTTTCAATTGTTACTTTGAAATATTTTTTTGTTGTTTGTGTTACTTTTATGTGTTTTTTAGTGAATGTTACTGTAATGTTATTTGTTAAATGAATTAGATCTGCTACTTTTATGTGTTTCAATTGTAACTGTTATGTGTTTGCAGTGTTACTCCCAGTTTATATGGTGACATATTTTCGATGATTTTTCTCAGATTCTACAGTAGCTAGGATGGAAGATAAGGTTGAGGAAATTAATTCAGCTGTGATTGAATCAATAGAAGTTACTCCTGATGTTGAGTTAAGAGAAGTGCCAGAAGTTTGTGATGTGGGGTCAAGTGAAGTGCAAGAAGTTAGTGATGTTGAATCAAAAGAACTTCCAGAAACTCCTGAATTAAACAAACGTGTAAAGAAAAGAAAATTAGACTTTGCCACAACGCCTGTAAGGAAATCACCTAGGATTCAGGAATTAGTAAATATAGTCAAAAAAATTGTTACTGTTTATCAATATAAGTGTTACTTCTAGCATTTATAATGTTACCTGATAAAATATCAACACAAAAATCAAATCAAAAAACCTATACAAATGTTCTTACTGCTCAAAAATTAGAAAATTTGTTACTGGGGTAAAACATGTTACTGTTTATGTATATAAGTGTTACTTCTAGCATTTATAATGTTACCTGATAAAATATCAACACAAAAATGCAATAAAAAAACATCTAACAAATGTTGTTACTGTTCAAATTTGAAAAAATTGTTACTGGGCAAATCATGTTACTGTTTATGTAAGTGTTACTTCTTGCATTTATACTGTTACCTGATAAAATATCAACGCAAAAATACAATGAAAAACCTCAACAAATGTTGTTACTGTTCAAAATTGAAAAAATTGTTACTGGGCAAATCATGTTACTGTTTATGTATATAAGTGTTACTTCTTGCATTTATTCTGTTACCTGATAAAATATCAACACAAAAACCCAATGAAAAACCTCTAACAAATGTTGTTACAGTTCAAACTTGAAAAATGTGTTACTACCAAATTTGTATAGTAATGAACATGTTTTAATGTATTTTTTTCTAACCTTTCGAACCGGTTGCTGTTTGTTCAATATGTTCTTCCATCTCTCTTTGTTTATTCTGTTCAATCTGTTCAATCACATTTATTTCGTTGCATTGATTAAAAGGAGAAGAAGATGAAACGCTAGATTGAGTCGCCATATTCAGATCTATGTTTTTGTTTACGAAAACGATTTGGTTCTGCATCAATAATCGCCAGCGAAAACCCTAGATCTAAGTCGTAATAGAGAGAGTTTAGAGAGAGATAATTTTAGAGAGAGAAACTAAAGGTTGAACGCGTATGTGGCATGTGCGCTGCGCGTGTTTTAACTATATATATGAATCCGTTTAGAAGGTGGGTGGGTCGGCGCGAGACTGGGTCTACCCGTGGGCGGCCCGTCGCACCAGAGACCATCTCTTTCAATTATTAGAAGCACAAAAGCTTCGGGTCCCAGCAGAAATATACAACCAGGAGAAAATTGGCAGGTAAAGAATATTTTTTCTTTCTTTCTTTCTTTTTATCAATCACGTTTCTTGCGAGTCCAGATCTCCTGTACCACTTTGTGTGCCATTCTCTGTGCCACAAATGATCCAACGGCTCACAGTTTTTAAGATTAACATTTTATTAATATTATTCAAACATATTAATGGCCGGATCACTTGTGACACATGGAGTAGCACACGAAGTGATACAGGAGATCTGGTCTCGTTTCTTGCCTCGTGAAAAGCATAGTTTTTTTATGACATCGAGATGGAATGAGTATAAATTAATACTTTTCCGTCCAAAACAGTTGTTTGTTTGACTTTTCATAGTTACTACTCCCTTCGGTCCAAAATAACTGGTTTTTTTTGTATTTGCACAACTCTTAAGAAATGTAATAATTATCATGACTTAGTGACAAAAGTTCTAACTTTACTCCTATTAAGTGTGCAACTTTCTTACATTAATGTCTCACACTAAGATAATTAATAAAAGAGAACAAGTGTCAATGCAAAGATAAAAGAGATATTTAGCTCAAAAGTGACAATTATTTTGGACCAAAATTTTGGTCCAAAAGTGACAGTTATTTTGGACCGGAGGGAGTACTTACTACTACAACTTAATGACAAATATATCAAATTACCCTTATTTATTATCTCTTCTATTACATTAATTCACACAATAAATAAACCAATAATAATGTGTAACAAATTTCATTGCAGAGACAAAAGAGGAATCTGAGTGCTTTTCACTAAAAAAAAAACTGACAATTATTTTGGGTCAATTTTTTTTATCTATAAACGCAGCGACACATATTTTAGACCTGATATGGTAACAATATACCCCCTCTCCTTCCCAAAATATCTTCTCATTTGCCCTTTCTCGTTGTCCCAAAAAGTTCTTCACATTTCTACAATTTAAGCTTAAAAGTGCCTAAACAAAGCAGGCTAGTGAAGCAAGTGTTCATATTCTTAAAAAGTTTGAATAGTCAAACGCGAAGATCATTTTGAGACGGAGGGAGTAATTAAGTATTGTGGACCTAACCTTCATTAAAGGTAACTAATTTGTGATAAAGTCTGAGCTTAAAACCAATTGGCAAAAGGTAACTAATTTGTGATAAAGTCTGAGCTTAAAACCAATTGGCAATAGAAACAGTGGCACTGGCCCTTTAGCACCCTGATACCATGATAAAGTTTGCGGTTCCACCCAAAACCAATTGGCAATTGAAGGAGTGACCCTGGATCTTTATATAGTCAAACTTTGGCTAGTTAATTTCGGATGTGGGATAAATGCTCCAACAATTTGGCCAAAGGGAGTTGTTGAAATGTATTCACTTCCACGTGCTTGCCTTCCCTTCCCTTCCCCTTCTTCTTCTTCTTCTTCTTCATCCGATAGAGGAACCGGTCCCTCTATCTATATACATACACAAATTTTCAGTTTCTTAGTACTTACTACAATCTTTTCTGTTTCTGGGTATCAAAAATAATCTTTAGGAGGGATTTAATTCTTGAAAAAATATGGCAGCAAACGGATTCAAGACCGCCTGCGTTGTAGGAGGAACCGGTTTCGTGGCCTCTTTGCTTGTCAAGCTTTTGCTTCAGAAAGGTTATGCAGTCAACACCACAGTCAGAGATCCCGGTCCGTCTCTTTCATTTATCTATCTTGCATTACTACATTCATATGTTAAACATCAGGTAAAATTGGAGCGATCGATACAGAGAAGATTAGCTTTACTCAATTCATTTAGTTGCATATATTTACATTAAGTTCATTGCACATTTTATTTGAACCAAATTAGTAATATAATCATTAACATTCATTCAAGAAATACATTTCTTTTTTTTCGCTGCAGAAAATCAGAAAAAGATTTCTCACCTCTTAGAGCTAAAAACTCTAGGAACCTTAAAGATTTACAAAGCAGATCTTACCGATGAATCCAGCTTTGATGCCCCTATAGCCAGCTGTGATCTAGTCTTTCATGTGGCCACTCCTGTTCACTTTGCATCTCAAGATCCCGAGGTATGGAAGAAATTACATAACAACATTACGAGAATTAATGGAATTTGTTAGTTAACTAACGTGGTGGTGCAAATTCGTTAGAATGACATGATAAAACCTGCTATACAAGGGGTCATCAATGTTCTCAAGGCGTGTGCAAAAGCGAAGACCGTCAAACGAGTTGTTTTAACATCATCTGCAGCAGCTGTATCAATCAATGATCTGAATGGAACTGGACTTATCATGGATGAGCAGAATTGGACTGATGTTGACCTTCTTACTTCCGTAAAGCCGCCTACTTGGGTATATCTCAAAATCATCTTTCAAGTGTTTATTCGTACAAGTTTTTTTATTCAACAATTGAGACAAAAAAATTAAATTGATCTGGATTAATTTACAGGGGTACCCTGTATCAAAGACATTAGCTGAAAAAGAAGCCTGGAAATTTGCGGAAGAAAATGGAATTAATCTTGTCACCGTCGTTCCTAGTTTAATGGCCGGCCCTTCTATCACTCCTGATGTTCCCAGTAGTGTGGAACTAGCTATGTCCTTGATAACAGGTACGTAGTACAAACAAGATTGATGTTCATTTTACCTAGTTTAAAACAAAATCTGTAATTTTAAGTTATTTTTTTCTTCCAATTATGGCAGGAAATGAATTTATGATAAACGGGTTGAAAGGAATGCAGTTACTTTCTGGATCAATCTCCATCACACATGTTGAAGATGTGTGTCGCGCCCACATATTTTTGGCCGAAAAAGAATCTGTTTCTGGGCGATATATTTGTTGTGCTGTTAATTCAAGTGTACCGGACCTGGCCAAGTTCTTAAAAGAAAAATACCCCCTCTTCCAAGTCCCTACAGAGTAAGCTATAATCAACCCCGTGTCTTCCTAAATATGATGAAATATAACCTATGGTATTTTTTTTTTATTTTTTTTTTCCAGTTTTGGAGATTTTCCATCTGCACCGAAGTTGACAATCTCATCAAAGAAGCTTATCGGAGAGGGGTTTGAATTCAAATATGGGATCGAAGAAATTTACGATCAAACGGTCGAGTACTTGAAGGCCAAGGGGAAGTTGCCCAACTGAATATCAGTGTTTCTAGCTACCGGCGGAACATATACAGTAAACAGTTAGGGGCAAATAATGAATAATATCAACTAAATTTCAACCTTCAAATTCATGTTCATTTTCATAGGCTTTTTTTTTTTTTCTGCCCCCATATATATGTTCGGTTTTGAGATTTGTTACATTTTCTTATGCAAAAATAATAGTGTGGTTACGGAAGGTTTGCTCGATTTCAGATGATCTTACTAGACAATTTTTCTTTTCAATTTCATCACTGTCGTATCTAATAATTTCAAATGTCATCACTCCGTCATGGAAATCGTTAAAAACGTAAGTAAAGTTGATTATTTAATGGGTTCAAGTTTCTACAACTAAGTGAGAGAAAATATAAAAAAAGAAAAAAACACTTTATCTCTTTGTACTGTGCACTTCAGCCCAGATCATTGCAAAACATTGTACTAATATATACTCATTCCGTCCCACATCACTACTTAAGACTTATTTTCATTTTGGTCCGTCTCACTTCACTTGAGACTCCTCAAAATGGTAATCTTTTTATAATTTTATATTCAATTTACCCCACCCACTCATTCTATCTCTTCATTTCCACCACACAATTCATTTAACCAACCTACTATTAACCCCACGCATTCTCTCTCTTCATTTTCTACCACACATTTTTCTTATTTTATTCTTTTTCCTTAGTTATTGTGTTTACCTCTTAGATCTCAAGTGAGGTAGGACGAAGGGAGTATATATATATATATATATATATATATATATATATATATATATATATATTTAATTTGAATATGTTATCAAACGTACCCAACTCCAAATGACCCTGCAATGTATTAAGTATCAAGTGCTTAATGATACTAAACACTACTGTGTGTAAAAGGTTCGTTTTGGTTAGGTCTGAACCAATTTAGAAACCGAACCACTAGTCATCGGTTTGAGAAATTCTCAAAACGATCTGAACCACGAAAAAAATTCAAACCAAACCGCAATAGTTTGGTTCGGCTTGGTTCAGACCGCAATTCAGCAATGTGGTTCATACCGTGGTTTAGACTGTGGTTAAGACCACCATTCATACTATTGTTCATACCATGATTCAAACCATAATTTAGACTGCAACTCATTATCATTTTTAAAAAAAAAAATTAGTGATCATGGAGGAAGAGCGAGGGGTACTGGAGTAAGAGTGAGGGATGCGGGAGATACATAGTTGGCAACGAAAAAATCTTGATTCCCTATGTGCCGCCGTGAATATGATTGAAAAAGTGATTCGTTGTGAGTGTAGATAGTTGAGTGGGAGAGAGGAAGTGGGGTAGAGAATAGTAAATGGATAGTTGTTGTGAGTATGACAAGTGGTACCACTATTTAAAAAAATGTAAAAACATTTACATTTTGGGATTTTATAAATTAAAGTGGGACAACCGAAATGATTTTTTTTTTAATTTTAAAGAGAGACGTAGGGAGTATAGTCTGGTGGTTAGGTCTTACGGTTTGGTTTGGTTTGATCTAATTTGGTCTCAAACTATAAACCAAATTGAACCATACAGTTTACTTACACCCCTACCAAACACCAACAAAAATAAAGGTGCACTTTTATTATTTGGAATTATGGAAATGGACGAGTATACTCATAACCTTTTTTAAAAATAAATAAATAAATAAATAAATCTACTCATAAATTATAACTAAAAAGCAAAAACAAAAGGTTGTAGAGATATATCACAAACTATCAGTTGGACATACATCTTCTGCATAATATTTTAGGTACTACTTCCTGATAAGCATAGTAGTATAAGGTTAGACTAGTAACTTGTTGGAGTAGAGATCTTAAAGGAAACAAAGGAGAAGAAAATCTGCACAGGAGATCGAGCGGGCGCCTGGTCCTGATCAGAAGAATCAGTCCTTGGCGGAAAGGTAAGCGGGCGCTCGGGTACCACCGAGAGGGCGCTCGGGGCCGCGTCAGGAATTCGGGATTGAGCAGTATTTTCGGGAATTCTCATATGTTTAGGTTTAGGACTCTTTCTAGGTTGTGTATTTAAGTAGGGTTCCGCTCCATAACTCATTGTAACTCAGATTTAACATATTATAGTGCAAGATCCTGGCTTGGTAGTGCTCCCAGATGTAGTCAAACATATTGACGAACTGGGTAAACAATTTCTTGTGTTTTTTCTCTGCTTTATTTCTTGTGCTTGTTTGTGGTGCTATTATTTTATTGGGATATTGCTTGGGTGTTGGAGGGTCAATTACACAACAACTGGTATCAGAGCTCTGGTTCATCGTTCCGAGTTATAGGGCGATTAGGGTTTGTTCAAGCAATCAAGAATGGGCAAGGATAAACAAGCGGTGGAGAAATTCGATGGGTCTGACTACGGGTTTTGGAGGATGCAAATAGAGGATCTCTTGTATAATAAGGATCTCTATATGCCTTTAAAAGGAGTCAAGCCGGAAAGCGAAAAACAGGAAGACTGGGATCTCATGGATCGGAAAGCCTTAGGGGTGGTTCGATCTACTTTGTCGAAGTGGATCTCGAAGACTACCAAGAAGGCGAAAACCACCAAGGAGCTATTGGATTATCTTACTGAGAGATTTGAAACTCCATCTGCTGCAAATAAGGTTGATTTGATACGCAAGATGGGTAGTCTCAAGATGCAAGAGGGAGGATCCATAGCTAAACACATCGATGAGTTTATGGATGTTATAGACTCATTGGCTGCGTTGGAGATTACTTTCGGTGACGAGGTTCATGCGTGTTTGTTGCTAGCGTCTTTACCAGGAAGTTGAAGCGGAATGGTGACAGCGTTTAATGCTTCAGCGGGTAAGAACAAATTGAAGTATGATGATGTTAAGGACTTCCTCTTGGGCGAGGAAAATCGCATAAAGAAGTTGGGGACACCGTCTACTTTGGAATCGGAAAGCCTTAGGGGTGGTTCGATCTACTTTGTCGAGTTGTGCAACGCCTGTTGCGTTTTTTTTTTTTTTTTTTTAACCTCGCTCGAGTGTGCCCATGTGTGCCTCCATGCGAAGATTTTCTGCACCCATAAAAACAGAAATATACCTTTCAGTAGCACCAATTTAAAATATAAAAAAATTAAAATCAAAAGCATAATGTACACAATAATCAATAAAATAAGCAATTAAATCCGGGTTGCCTTCCGGTTAGCCTTTTTTTTTTTTTTTTTTGAACGAAAAAACTCCTAATCTAGAAATAAAAATGCATACGATACACCACGAAACCTTCCCCCACGCTTAAACTATCAGTGTCCTCAGTGTGTACAAAAAATAAGGACAGTTTAAACGTAAGGGAATAAATGGTACCTCATGAATGCACACTCCACCCCGTTTGAGCTCGAATTGTCTGCATAAACCCCTTCTTCTTTTTGTTGATCGTGCTCAAACCTCTATTCTTCTCCACCGGACCACTAGCCATCATCAATTCTTCCTCACCTCCAAATGCATGCTTTCGGTGCTCAGGAAGATTCTTCACCTTTCTTTGTCCATGTTTTACCGTTGGGATCTCCAAACCAATCTTCACATCATCAATCCCACTACAAACCTTGGACACATCATCTACCTTTGGCTCTACTACATCTATAAAACACAAACCACGGACATCCTTAGGGTCTTTCTTGGAGTCAAAAATATTGAACTCCATTAAATCCCCATCAAACTCCATAGTTAATGAACTATTCGACACATCTAACTTAGTATGAGCCATAGACATAAATGGCCTCCCCAATAGAATGGGAGCTTTAGGATCCGTATCCATCTCCAAAACATAAAAATCAGCGGGGAAAATGAACTTACCAACCCAGACCAAAATATCTTCAACTTTTCCTTTAGGGTATGCATTAGATCTATCTACTAACTGAATAACAACCCTAGTATCCTGTAAGGGTCCCAACTTGAGCTTTTCAAACAATGCATAAGGCATGACATTGATTGAAGCACCCAAGTCAAGCATAGCCATGTGCTCAGAATCATCACCCAAAGACACAGGAATAACAAACATACCCGGATCATTACACTTCTTGGGCATCTTCTTATGATAGACCGCAGACACATGCTCTTTCATCTTCACTTTTTTCTGAGTCCTTGCCTTCTGATCCCTCTTCAATGTACACAACTTCTTCAAGAATTTAGCATATCTCGGGATAGTCTGCAAAAGATCCAAAAATGGGATGTTTACCTCAAGCCTCTTGAAAGTGTCATATATAGCCTTGTCAGGCTCCGGTTTGCGATGATCTCTCAAGGCCTCAGGAAATGGAGCATCCGGCTCATAAACTGTGGGTTCTGGTGTAGCTTTCTTCTCCTCCTACGGGGTCTTCTCCTCAGGCACAACCTGCCAAACCTCAATTACAGGATCCTCCGGTACAACTTCCTTCCTAATCTCCTTACCGCTGCGCAAAGTCATGGCACATGCACTCTGCTTAGGGTTCCGTTCTGTTCTAGAATGTACCTTCTCTGCCTATCTAGCCTCTAGTCTCCCAACCGCATCAGCTATTTGCCCAATCTGGCTCTCTAGATTACCAATACTCACATCGGTCTTCTGTTGATACTGCTGAAAATTGCTATTCATCATGCTCACCGACTGTGCTAAGGAATGAATCATGTCATCTGTAGACTGTCTCGGAGGGGTACTCTGATACTGCTGCTGCTGCCCATATGGTGGTCTATACTGATTATACTGATTAGTCTGATACTGCTGACTCTATGGTGGACCCATCAATAATTGTCTCATCATCCCCTTAAGGTCCTCAACATCTGTCTCAAGCTTATTTGTCACACCACTACTAGAATTCGCAACACTGACCTGTCTGAAACTTGACCTCATGCCATGTGCCCGAGTGCTCTTAGCCAACTCATCAATTATCTCATTGGCCTCCTCAATGGTTTTGTTCAGAATACTACCCCCACAGCAAGAATCCACCAACCGCTTATCCATGACTGTCAACCCTCCATAGAAATATACTATCAGCTGATCATCATCAAACCCATGATACGGGCAACTCCTGCACAACTTATGGAACCTGTTATAATACTCGTATAGAGTCTCATCTACCTTCTGCTCCATGTTGCTAATGTCCCGCTTCATCACATTGATTTGATCGGGAGGAAAGAACTCATCAAGAAACACCTCATTCATCTGCTGCCATGTGGTAATGCTGTTAGGCGGCAGATGGTAATACCATGTACTAGCATCATCTTTCAGAGTGAAAGAAAATGCTCTAAGGAGGAGATGCTCAATCGGAAGTGCTGCTGGCTTCATGCTCTGACAAATCTGCACAAACTGAGATATATGTTGATTCAGGTTCTCACCGGGCATCCCAGTAAAGTGCGGTAACTGGCTCAACAAACCCGGCTTCAACTCAAATGTAACCCCAGTAGGCAGAGTGGGGAACTGAACTGCATGAGGTTGCTCGTTCCAATTCGGGGCAGTTTTCTGCCTCAATGTCTGGTCTGCCATCTGTTTACTAATTCAAGATTTCCAAGCAGATTGTCAGTAGAACAGGTGTGGACCTTACAAGGTTCCACACTAAAAACAAATAACAAAAAAGAAAACTAAATAACTAAACTAACTAAAAACAAATAAAAATAAATAAATATAAAGAACAAGAACTAAAATAAGAACGTAAACAAATAAACACCGTTCCCCGGCAGCGGCGCCATAATTTGGTAGGCTTAGTCGCACGCCTAATAAATTAGACCTAAACTCGGCCACTAATAATGTAATTAGGGTAAGTCAGGGTCGATCCACGAAGAACAATAATTATTTGCGAACAGTCACTTAACCATATTGGGGGTTGATATTGATGATTAAATCCTAAGACGGGAAATTAAACTAAATATGATTAAAACAATAATTAAAAAGCACTTCAGATTGATCACTATCCCCGTCCTCTATTTCAATTTTATCGGTACTTCTTTTTCTCCGTTAATCCTATTCACTTGATCACGAGATGTATTTCAATCTCTGTCTCTTCTTACAATTTAGTTTATAGCAGTGGCACACTCACTATAAACCCTAATTAAAATTAAACCTAAACTGGCACAGAAAAGATTTAAAGATTAATTGATTCAATTTAAGAGACTAAGATCAAGAACGCTTTCTATGATTATTTCACACAGATAATCGCTAAATTTTGCCTACTCCCCGAATTGCTATGGCACATACACAATTCGTGAAGATGCTACGGTGAAAACCCTAATTCTGGCACAGAACAGATAATTCTAGCACAGATTTATAAAAAGAACTAGTGAATTGGCCAAATCCACAAACCCTAGTTATAAATCTAAAATCAGAACAAGCAAAATTATGAATAGATCAAACAAGAGAATAAGAAAATTACCTCTATTGAAATAAAGTAGGTTCAAGCTTTCAATCCAAAGCTATGGAGATTAGTTCTCCATTAAAGAGTTACAAGCTCCAGAGAGAAAAAGAGTACGTAGTATTTTTCCAAACTCAAAAGAATATGACCTAATCTAATTCTATTCTCTAACTAATAATGACTCTTTTAAAAATGGGGCAACTCCCATTTAGTCCCTCATTAGAATCTAAATTACCACCTAGTCCAATGTATTTTCAATATTACCACATAGTCCAAGGGATATTAAAAGGGCATGAATGCCCTTACTAAATGACTGGAAATTACATGATTACCCCTCCCTCCTCAACCTTTCACCTTCTCACCGGTCAACAACTTTGACCGACCGGCCACCACCTCCGGCCGACCACCACCTCCGGCCACCTTTTCCGACCACCTTTTCCGGCCACCTTTTCCCAGCCACCTTTTTCCGGCACCTTTTCCGGCAATATTTTCCGGCCACCATTTTCCGGCGACCATTTCCGGCAACTTTTCCGGCAACATTTTCCGGCGACCCATTTCCGGCCACCGTCTCCGGCGACCATTTTTCGGCCACCATTTTCCGGCGACCACCTCCGGCCACCGGTTTCCGGCGGCCACCTCCGGCCACCATTTTCCGACCACCGTTTCCGGCAACCACCTCTGTCCACCGTTTTCCGGTGACCACCTCCGACCACCATTTCCGGCGACCACCTCCGGCCAACATTTTCCGGCCACCATTTCCGGCGACCAAACAACTGTGAACTAATCAGTAAGTTCACAGTTGTCAACAAAACTACTAAGAACACAATCGAATCCGGCGACCACCAACTCCGGCGACCAAACAACTGTGAACTAATCAGTAAGTTCACAGTTGTTTAAGAACAAGTTCACAATTGTTCTAAAACAAGTTTACAGTTATTCCAAGAACAAATTCAAACAATAAAAAAAAAAAACTATTTTTTTTCAAGAACAAGTTCATAGTTGTAAGTTCGCAATTGTAAGTTTGCAATTGTAAGTTCGCAATTATTTCAAAAACAAGTTTGCAATTGTAAGTTCGCACTGTTCCAAGAACAAATTCACATTTATAAAAAAAAAAAACTATTTGTTTAAAAGAAAAAGTTCACAGTTGTAAGTTCGCAATTGTAAGTTCGCAACTTGTTCCAAGAACAAGTTCGTACTTGTTCCAAAAACAAGTTCACAATTGTTCCAAGAACAAGTTCGCAATTGTTTCAATAACAAGTTCGCACTTGTTCCAAAATCAAGTTCGCAATTGTAAGTTCGCAATTGTTTCTATAACAAGTTCGCACTTGTTCCAGAAACAAGTTCGCAATTGTAAGTTCGCACTTCTTCTAACAAGTTCACATTTGTAAGTTCACAATTGTAAGTTCGCAAATGTTAGCTCGCAATTGTAAGTTCGCAATTGTTCCAATAACAAATTCACAGTTGTACTCTCATTTCCCAAACAACAACAAAAAAAAAAAACAAAAAAAAAACAACAACAACAACAAACAAACCGACTTTGAGGGAAGTCGCCGGAGCTAGCGGTGACCGAAGAAAGAGTGGGGGAGGGGTGATCGGTGACAGAGAAGGAGTTGCAGGTTCGCCATTGAGAGAGAGAGAGAGAGGTGAGGGCTAGATCTGTAATTGCCGGAGGTGGGGAGGGGTGAACGGAGATGGTGTAAGGGTGGCCGGTGACGGAGAAGGAGCTGCAGGGTCGCAGGGGTTAGGGGATGGATGGGGTCGCCGGAGTTGACCAGCGATGGTGAGATGGCTGGGCGATTTGGTTGAATCTGAACAGTTGGCCGGCTGGAGCTTGTTGGGTTGAGAGGGTGAGGGACGCATTTGGGTCGGGGAGGGAGGGTCGCCGAGGTTAGGTAGAATGTCGCCGGAGATAGGGGTAGCGATTTTTTTTGGGTTTTTTCCAGTTCGGCCGTCGGCCATATCTCCGGCACCGGACATATTTTGGAAGATCCCAACGGTGGAAAGTAGCGTTTAGGTGTTGCGAACTACCTCCAGAAATTTGAAGACGATCCAACGGTTCAATCATCGGGAATCGCGTTTTTACAGTCCGAATTCTGGAGGTGCAGTTTTTTGTTTTTGATTCGGATTTGGGCATCTTGGCCGGAATTTTTCGATGGTTGTTGGCTCGTGGTTGTCGCCTAGAACTCCTCTAGGTTCAGCCATGGCTAAGGAGGGCGTTGGTACTGGGAGAAGGTCGCTGGAGATAGGGGAGATGAGGGGTCGCCGAAGGTGGGGGATGGAGGAGAGTGAAAACGCAGTGTGATGGTCGCCGGGGTTCGGAAATCGAGGGGAAAGGTCACCAGAGGTGAAGAGGAAGGGTCGCCGGCGATGGGGAAGGGAAAGGTCGCCGGAGGTGACCGGATGGGGTCGCCGGAGGTGGGGATGGAGAAGAGAGAGAAAGCAGTGAAAGAAAGTAGAGAGAGAACGCAATTTGCGTCTGAATGTGAGGAGATGGAAGGGGTTTCTGTTTTAATTGAAAATAAGGGGTAGTTTCGGGATTCTATAATTTTAATGGACTAGATGGGAATATTCAAAATGTGCGTGGACTACATGGTAATATTGAAAATGTGCGTGGACTAGGTGGTAATTTAGCTTAGAATGGGGGACCCTACGGTAATTTTCTCTTTAAAAATCACATAAAAATAGAATAATTAAAACTAAAAGAAAAACAAAAACAAAATCAAATTAACAACTCCATGTGCCAGCCCGTCCGCTGCCAGTGTGCCGAAAATCAGAATTAATGGGATGTCTTCAACATTTTGCAATTCAGTCCCTGGAGTCTTCATATTACCAGTTCAGTCCTCAAACTTTCAGTAATCGCAGAACAGTACCTCAACTTCCAGAAATTTCAGTTTGGTCCTATACTCCTCCGCTCCGGTTGACTTTGACTTTGCCTTGATCCTCGAGCATGACTTTGAAGCTCACCAAAAATTACATCCGGAAAAATAATAAATAAAAACGACTATTCTACCCCCGGATTACAATAAAGCCCAAATGGTAAATAATGCCCCAAATACATCAAAACTAGTCTAAGTACATCAAAATGAATGAAAATACATGGGAAAATAAGGGAAATAATATATACAAAATCCGCCACATCATGTTTCCAAAGTACGCGAGTCAAATTAATATATTGCACAAAGTAAGCGTGTCACTTTTGCAAAAAACTCAATCGATGGGGCTGAAAGTACTTCCAATACAATACATAAGGTGCTCTATGTTGCTATAGAGCAAAAGTATAGACGTGGGGATATGACGCAGTCGTCATAAAAGGGGAAATGACAATTTAGGGCCTGAACTCCAGGGGGTGCGTCTAAAAGGGTCTGGTTTTTTTTTTCCCCGCTAGATCATGGCTCAATATCATAGTTTTTCGGCAGTTAAGGGATTTTTGACGGAAATCGTTAGAAAAGTCAGTTAAGTGCCATGTGCCGTGCACGTAATCAACTAAATGGATCGGTTTGTAATGATATTAGTTAGTAAGGGTTTTAATGAAATTTCTGAAACTTAGAGGGCTAAAAAGTTATTTTTTGCAAAAACAATTAAATTATCATATACTCCCTCTCGACTCTCTCTTTGCTCAACCCCCCTCCCCTATGTTTTCGCCAGTTAAGGGCTTTTTATTACTTTTTTTATTAGTAGGACACACTTGTCATACTCACAACAACTTTTCATTTATTATTCCCCACCACTTTCTCTCTCTTTCATACTCACGACACCTACTTTTCAAACAACTTTTTATAATAAAAGATTATTATTCCTTAATCCCCGTGTCGGGACCAAGAATCTTATTTCGGATGGGACGGAGAGAGTATAATAAAATAAATAATTATCATATATAAAATAAATTTATTAAAAAATCAAAAATTATTAAACAAATTAATCTAATAGCTATATTAAATATAAATGGATTTTGATTATTTTCTAAATAATAAATTTAAAAATAAAAAAAAATTATAAATAAATTTAAATTTTATTCTATGAACATAATAAATTACTTTTTACATTCACCAAATTTAAAACAACATAAATTAATTATCACTATTTACAAAAAAAAATATATATTCCCATCAAATTTCATCTTTATGGAAAAACCCAAAAAAAAAAAAAAAAAAGCTCACCCTGTTTATCAAATAAAAATAATTATTAACAAAATTTTTTAAAACATTTCCCATCTCATCATCTTCCATGAACACCTACCCATCCTCCACTTTAAACTACCATAGCCACCACCGTTCACCACCATCCAACACCTCACTTAGAACCACCATAGCTACCACCGGCCGCCACCATCCACCTGTTGTAACCACTACAACCACCACAAAAAATTAACAGAGAACATGAGAAAAAGGTCACCGGTTGCCGCTTTCTTCTTCCCAAATCCCAATTTCAAAATTCACATCACAAACTCAAGTTCTTATATACACCAAAATTGCAGAATATCACCCTTAGCATCCTATGAGGTCTTGATTTCGATCTCGATTTGGATCCCCAAATCACTGTTCGAGAAGCCCCTTCTCCAAAAGCAAGTCCCCTACAATCGAAGACAATGATTTCAACACAACAATGGCTAATCTGGACCAAGATGACCGAGATCTACAATGGCCGCACCCAGGAGACATAATCGACTGACGATTCTCAGATCAGTTCCTTCTCCGCCACTCATGGGTTTGGGTTGGAGTTTGGGTTTGTGTTTGCAGGGGAGTGAGAGAGAGAGCTTGTCGTCAAAGAACCTTGCGCAGGAACCCTAGGTTGAAAGGGAGGGAGTGACGATGGAGGATTGGGGATGCAGAGATGGGATGATGGGAGAGAGAAATCTGGAAGAATGGAGAGGATAAATGAGAGGTTGAAGATGATACTCTCATTTATTTGACCCCCCTCCCTAATCTATAGTTTTTAACCCTTAAGTTTCAAAATTTTCATTAAAGCCCTTAATAGTTAATATAAATTACAAACCCATCCATTTAATCGATCACGTGCACGGCACATGACACTTAACTGACTTTTCTAATGATTTCCGTCAAAAAGCCCTTAACTGCCGAAAAATTATGATATTGAACCCTAATCTAGCGAAAAAAAACCAGCCCCTTTTAGACGCACCACTGGAGTTCAGGCCCTAAATTATCATTAACCCTCATAAAAATCACGTGATTTCCTACTTTTTGTTTCTTTTTTCCCACAACCTCCTCCAATCTCTCTCTTTACAAGCCTATCTCCTCTAAGCACTATACAAACTCCAAACCGACACCGTTTCAGGAGCTACACCAATCATCAGGGCCTTCCTTCATAGACTGGTTCAGCTCAAACACAATTGAGAGAGAGAGAGAGAGAGAGGAGCGGGAGTAGATTTGGGCTACAGTCACTGTGTGTTTCTCTTGAGCACAACGCGAAGCTCTCTCTTTTCCTCCATCTCTATCATCCGTGTCTTTGATTTTGGGAGATTGATTGATTGATTATAATCTAAAGAAAATCGTAAACAGATATAGTTGCATACCTTAAGAGGAAGAGAGAATCTTGGAATTCATGGCGAAGAAGAAGGCAACGATGACCCTCAAAGATTTCCATGGCGGTTCAATCCCTTCTGATCTCCCTCTCCCTTCAGCTCCTGGTGTGTAAGTTCCTTTTCGCTTTCACCCCTTTTCGATTCCCCTCATTCTGATTTGTAGTTTTGCTTCAGATCTGATCTTTATGCCTTGTTTTGTTATGGGTTCGTTATCTGATACTGCAATTGATAATAGATAGATCTTGGTTGTGAAACCCTAGTCGGGATTCTAACCATCGTTTCTTGTTTTTTATTTGATAGGATTGTTAGGCCTTCCAATCATGTTGGGTTTGACCGACAATCATCTTGGGCGAATCCTATGGGGAGGTCTGATCATAGATTGCGACCTGGGTCTGCTGGGTCTATTAGGAATCTTGATGATAAGACCCCATTTCTCTCTCATGCTCAAATTGGCCGGAATTTCGATGAGGATGAGCGCAAGCCTTTGGATGGTGGTTCTGCTCCTCGTCGAACTATTGGTGATGAGACCATTCGTGGTGGTGGTGGTCCGCCTGAGCCTAAGTTGGATTATAGGCCAGCCGGAAATGTGCCTACTCGGCCTGCTACTACTCCTGTTTCTCAGTTTTCAACTGGTTATTCGAGTTATGCTACAAGGACTAATGATGCATCTAATGTCGGGGTGAATCCACAAAACTTTGCTGGTGGTTCTTATTCCCGGAGTGAAGGCAGAGCTTTGGGTGTTAATCAGAATATTAGTGGGGGCCCTGGGGTTGCTGGACTGTCTCCTAACGCGTGGGGCCTAAGGAAGGAGTCAACAGTTGTTATGGAGCCTGTTGCTACTTCCTGGTCTGCACCCGATGCTGTGTCAAAGTTAGCTCATGCTAGTGCGATTGACAAGGTTTCTTCTGGTCGGTGGCACTCTAAGCAACATCCTCAAGTTGATGTTGAGGTCATTCGACATCCCGAGATGGAATCCGAAGAGTATGTAAAGGGTGGTGTGCATGATAAGTATGGCTACAATTCAATGGATTTGATCGGAGGGAGGGAAGTTCATGATGCAGCGTTGTCAAGGCATGCCGATAGGAGTTTGGCTATTGATGATCGTACGCGAGTTGGTGTATATGAAAGGAGCAGGTCTCCTATGCAACCAGAGATGAAAGAGAGGAAGCTTCCAATAGAGGTTGATTCTCGTAATTCTGGAATAATTGGTGGGCCCGAACTGCAACGACCAGTGTCCTCGGAACCATTGGAGCGGCCAAAATTGAAGCTACTTCCAAGATCCAAACCAGTTGACAATTTAGAACCTCCTGTTGGTTATAAGCAGGTAAATTATACCAGCATGTTTGTTACTCCCTCTGTCCCTAAATGAATGTCCATTTTTAAGATTTTTTTGTCCCAAAATGAATGTCTTTTTTGAAAAAAAATGTCCCTTTTTCACTAATCTCTTTATACCTGCAAAACTAAATGTTTGGAAAGAGGATTACAAAAATATATGAATCTTTGCCACTAAATTGTATAGAAAGTACTGTCCCTTAATTTGAAATTTGGACATTCATTTAGGGACGGAGGGAGTATTACACTTCTCTCTGGATTTCCTCTTGGTTTGTTCAGTTCCCATTTTTTATTTATTGATGATGCCTCCTCCCCAATGCTTTGCATGTAGGCTTATCCACAACCAAGTGATCCTGGACATGCAGGTTCAGCATTCCATGGGTTAGCTGGGCTTGAAGGTGGTAATTCGGCAGTAGAGCGACCCAAACTGGCTTTAAGACCACGGTCACAGGCTTCTGAACCATTGGAAGGAAGCACCGAAAGCGGAAGGTTTGTATTTTCCATAATAATACTTCAGTGTTTCCTCTTTTTCTTTGTTGAGTGTGTTCCATGTGTATTACCCGTTTATGTTTATCAGCAGCAGCAACCAAATTATTTAGCTTATTAAACCAAAGATAACACTTTTATGCATTGATCGATGGTATAATGATTGTAAAGTTCGAGTGGTCAAGCTGATTTTTTCTAACAACTTCTAAAGAGACGTAATATTTATATATGTGATGCTTATGTATAACATATTTAGTTACTTCTTTCTCCTCCCATTTGATTTGTTAATTGACCACCTAGTCATATAAATATTGTAGTGAGTGATTTTTGTTGGTTGTATGTTCCTATTTCTTTATTAACAAATTTGGTTGCTTTGAATCCTCAGGTTTGTTTGTCATGTACTTGGGCATGATAGCTGTTTTTTTTTTTTTTGAATGTCCCTTTTGCTTAACTGCTGGATGTTTTAATTTTTCATATTATGTGGTTACATGAGTTGGGTTTCTTCCGTTCAATGATTGTTCATCCATGATGTTTTATTTCATCATGTTGTGCATACAGTGAGTGAATAAATTTACTGAAAAATTATTTACTACTCCTTTCATCCCACCATAACAACTGACACCAATTTCCTTCCAGGTGTCCCATTGGTAAGTCCCCTTTCATAAAATCACTTTTTTTTTTTTTTTTTTAATTTACCATACCCCACTTGTCATACTCAACACGGGTCACTCTTAAATCATCATACTCACAACCCTTTCCCACGCACTATTCTTTTGATTATATATACTCTCTCCTTAATTCGCGTGTCGTTGCAAAATGGTGCATGTTGTTTTGGAACGGAGGGATTCTTCTTTTTGTTGTTGTTGTTGCAGACTTCTGCGGCGCCTAGCGACCGCCTAGCGTTTTTTAGAACCTTGGGTATATTATTTGTATATTTGTATCTGTAGTTGCTTACTATTAGCATAATTTATTTTAA
This sequence comes from Campanula takesimana, assembly GCA_026119855.1. Taxonomy (NCBI): domain Eukaryota; kingdom Viridiplantae; phylum Streptophyta; class Magnoliopsida; order Asterales; family Campanulaceae; genus Campanula; species Campanula takesimana. The sequence goes on along the minus strand of JAOWBW010000066.1, from coordinate 337,555 downwards.
TTATCATTGCTTCTATCATGTGCCTTGTATATTATTCCTTTTCTCTTTCCCTGGATGTGAAGCTCAGTTCTCCTTGATGTATGGAGAGTGCTCCTTCCGTCCTGTTGTCGATACGAAGGTACTTTTAGCAATAATTTTAGGTTGATTTAATTATCATAATGCACATCTAAAGGTTGTAATTGATAGTATTTATAATGGTGTATATAACAAGTTTTAAATTTTCATTTGGACAATTTACTCAACCTAAATTTACAAAGTACCTTCATATTAACAACAAACAGAGTGGGAATGATCATTTTGGGACAAAGGGAGGATGTGACGAGGCTTAATGGCTCTTGTCTTGCCCTGTTTAGGTCTTTCTTTGTTCTTATTCAAGTAGTAACAATGTGTGATATTAGCTGATTAAGGATATTAAATTATAGTTACCTTTGGGAACTAATAATCAGCTTGTGCAGTCCTAGATTCATGCAACTATGGTTGTAGTTGTAGGCTTATCAATATTGATGTGATATCCAGTACTAGAGATGGGGTGGGGGTGTCAGAATTATCTTGTTCATGGTCTACGGACAACTTAGGATTACAAAAAACCTTATAATGTAGTCTTACATACGCGTTTCTGTATTTGGTGTTTTAGGAAGGATTTCAGGCCTTCTTCCCTTGAAAGTTGAAGCATCATGCTTTGAGAAGATCGCCAGAAATACATACAATGGAGCTAGCAGTTAACCTGAACACTAGGAAGGCCCAAAACTACCATATTCAGGAAAATCTGCATTGTCATATGATTTCTATTGGTCCAAGAAGTTGGGAACGCTTTGAAATTTGAAGTCAAATTTATTGTCCTGACATTTTTTCCTTTATTTCATATTTATTGAACATTGTTTTGTCATTGCAACTCCGTAGTGCATATTGCTCATCATTGCTCTGAGTAGTCTTTTCATCATACTCCAAGACCATCTTTTTGATTTTGGATGGAATTTCAGTAGCAAGCACATTCACAGAATGTATCTCATGACTTTTACTTTTTATGTCATTATTTCCATTATCTAGGAACAAATATGTCAATTAGGCCCTCTGTCCTCCTGGCGGGTTCTGTGTCTCTCAATTTGTTAAAGTAGGTATTTCAAATGCATTCTGGATAAATACCACAGGACTAGACCTCCATGCATTCGGCTTTTGTTTCCATTGAGGTGCACGTAATACAAATTTTAATTACGACAAGTCCATTATACTTTATATAATGTTGGTGTATATGCTTTTTTGCTTTCAACTACTCGTCATTTGTTAAGTCATTGTTTATCCTTAAAGGTTCAAAGGTATGGAACTTGGTAAGAATACATGTAATGTGGTTAAGTTGCTCTGTATTATCCATGTGTTCTCTTTGGCGGGAGAGGAATAGGAGAAGCTTCCAAGGAATACCTCAATAATAATAAAATAAAAATCCTGAACAAATGTTTAATTGGACACACCACACATTCTGCCTACCTCTTATTTGTCCTTTGATGTGTAATGGAACTGACTGTTTATTTTTTGTTTATCTTTGACACAGGAGCAATTTGTTTGGTGGTTCTCGCCCACGAGAATTGGTACGTGCTTTTTACCTTGCATGAAATATAGGGAAAATATTGGAAGGACTCCTCCGTGTGGCAGTATTATTTTGGACTTTGCCTCCCTATGTTCATTTATTTATTTTTCCTTCCAGTTTTGCCTCACTGTGGTACAAAAAACTTTAAAATCTAACTTCCAACAGGTTTGAGTGACTGAGGCATGCAAAATGACCAAAAGCCTATATTAATTTTCAGAAAAAAATGTCGCCCTTGTTGCACAAGGGGGTATATGTTGCATCAAAGAAACTAAAGATGAACCTTTTTTCCAGCTTATTCTCTCTCTCTCTCTCTCATCTCACGCACACACACACACACTCTCTCACAAAAGCGCGCGCACACACACACACACACTCTCTGTACTCGCATATACCACACACAAATGCACTGCACTCCCACACACCACACACAAGCACTGCACTCACATACCACACACATGCACACACTAATGTCAAATGGAATGGAAGTGTATTTCTAAATGGTGTGTAGTAGAGTGAGGTAAAACCTCACTGGCAGTAAGAGGGAGGTAAGCTCAAGACGAGTTTGCCCCATGGGGGTTTCCCTAAAAGATATGTTTTTCTGGAATTTCCTGGATTCAGATGAAGAATCACAAGTCACTGATAGTAATATATTACTCCATCCCAAAATGATTTTCACATTTGACTATTTAAACTTTTCAAGGATATGAACACTTGCTTCACTAGCCATGTTGTGTTTAAGCACATTTAAGCCTAAATTGTAGAAATGTGAACAACTTTTTGGGACAATAAAAAATGGCAAATGAGAAGATCATTTCGGGGCAGAGGGAGTATATGCTATGATTTTTATGCTCTAAAGGCATCGCCTCTGGAAATGCATAGTGGAAAATGGTGGATATGCATGCTGGGATTTTTCATTTCCCCCCTTCCCCACCCACTTGTAAGATAATGGTCATTCGGTGTTGCTCTCTATCTAGACTTGACGCTGCTGCCGATGGTTCTGTCAGGTTTTGAAGGAGCGAGGAGTTGATGATGTTGCAGTTATAAACAACCTTGACCTGGTTCAGTCCCCTAATAGGTAGACTCTTAGTTCAATTCCTATGATTTGATTTGATATCATAACCTCGATAGCAAGTCTTATGATTTTTGTTTCTACATTGCTTTCAGTACGTTGTTTATATCAACATTACCAGGATTTGCTGTTTCTTTGAATGACTAGGAACACACTTTTAAGAAAAAGCAGACGATTGTTTTTTCATTTACTCCCTCCATCGTAGAAAGATGTCACATTTGAAATTTGATGGTCAACACAAGTGAACTTTGAACGAACATTAATGTCAATTTAATAATCCTAGTGAAGTTCTAAAAATTGATATTGACTAATCACTTGATGATTTATCAATAATAATTTTTAGAATTTCACTAGGATTATCAGATTGACATTAATGTTTGGTCAAATTTCACTTGAGTTGACCATCAAAAAGTCAACTGGGATATCTTCTTGGGACGGAGGTAGCAAGAATTTATGGGGGTTTTCTGTTGTTGATCTCTCAGCTATGTATTAGATTTTTCTTAAGGATTCAGGGTTTTTGTTAACTGTTGCTGCTAGTTCAAGTCAATATGACAATGTGTATTAATTGTCATTTATTTTTTGAAGGATCAAACAAGATACTCCCAGGCCTAAAACTTTACCCCTGCATGCAACTTCTGCTCGTGACAATGGGAAAGTTGAGAATGCCCCCCTCGATCACAGAATCGGAAAGCATATTGAGAAGAGGGACCACCTAGTAGATATTGAAAAAACAGATTTGCAGCAGCGGAGGAACTGGAGAAATAATGATAATAATAGTCGCAAAATAAGTAGGGAAGTTGAGAAGCAGCAGCAGCCACAGGAGAGGCCTCCGTCCCCAGAGACATGGCGTAAGCCTGTTGAGGAGGCACCACCTTCCCCTGGACAGCGTTTTGGGAAAGCAACGTCAGCCGTTGATCTTGCCCAAGCCTTCTCGAGATCTGTATCTGATCCAAAGGTAGCTGATCGGTTTCCGGGCCAGAGAGGTGTTCCAAACCCGGGTCAGATTCCGTTCTCTCGGTTGACTGGGCCCACCCCGAGACGCCAACTTAATGGATACTAAATTGTGAAAGTTGACTGGGGTTGACTATTGGGCCTCTGCAGGAGCTGAAGGAACCGTATCATCATTTCTCTGTGTGTGGTTTTGTGGAGTGGCTAAATACGACGCCATCCGCACCACATAAATGGAAGAGAAGTAGAGACAATAATCTTGTTTTCGACTAGCAATCTCATTGTAGGAACAATATACATTTTAGTTGATGCTCATCTTTGGAAGATATAGATTCTTGTTGGTTAGCATTTTTTTAAATTCCGTTTTGAGGGTTGTTGAGTGTTCTTGAAATTCAATCTGAAAGTAGAGTTGGATTTGTTTGAAAATATTTTTATCCCGTCTTTCTTTTTTGTTTACTGGACAAGGTTTTTCTCGAGTCTACATGATATGTTTGTGAAGTTTTAACTTTTTTTTTTTTTTTTTCACAAAGTACAATTCCCGGAATAAGGATTACTACTAATTACTTTTGCTGATCCAAAACAAAATACTCTCTCCCTCATATGCTTACTATCGCTACTTATTTCCATTTTGGGCGTCCCATACTTATCGTTACTTACCCAAAATGCTCACTTTTCTCTCTCCTATTCACTCACAACAGCTATTCACTAACTTATTTTCTCTTTCTTACCCATGCACAATACTTACTTTTCCAACATATTTTCTTAATCACCGTACACTCTCATTTGGTAGCAATAAGTATGGGACGCAATAAGTATGGGACGGAGGGAGTAACATTCACGTGATTTTCATTCGTTGTGCGCTGAATGTATAAGGTTCAGTAGGTCAAATGAAAACAATCATAAAGGACCTACAATTTGAAAAGAAACCAAGTTTTCTGTTTCCTGGACAAGTTTTTTCTTCAACTTACATGAATATATTTGTGCCATTATTATTTTTTTTTTCAAAAGTACGATTCCCAGAATTTGAACAAGGATTACTAGTTTCTTTTGCTGATCCAGAGAAAATTTCATTTTTTTCTTGGACATTCGTTTTGGGACCAAAGTAGTAGTACGGAGTACAAATTCTTTGTATGACAAACTAACGGCAGCCAATTTTTTGTTACATATAGAAAACTCATATACAATCGACATCAAAAGACTCGAAACATGAATATTCATGATAACCCTAATACGAGACTGAGAAGCTGAAGATGGAGAAGAAGGCATCAATTAAAACATGAGTGGTGAGGATACATAAGGAAGATCCTGAAAGCTAGTATCTTGTTGCCTGAAACAAGGAAGAGATAAAAGTAAGAAATGATCTAACAATCTAGTTAAACCTGAAAGAAAGAAAGAAAAGGTGGGTGTAAATTACCTTTGCTCATTTTTGTACCCCAAATAGTTTGGTTTTGAAGCACTTTTCCTCCTCATTACTTTAACTTCCTTGACAATATCATCCTCTGAAATCGTGCACAACGAAGGCCTCCACTGTGGCGGCAGGACCGCGGTTTTATGGGCCCCACCCAACTTTCCGCTCCGGTGGCCTTTCTTCAGGCTACCGGAACCTTCCACAAGGCTGGTGGTCTCTTCTTCCGTGGGAGTATTTGGAGGCAAGTTCTGTCCAGCAGCACCAAAGCAAGGAGCAAAATTCAACAGGAAGCTCATTTTTTGTGACAAAAATTTCTTCCAGTAAGGCTAGAAATGTGTATGCTCTCTCTTGCTTCTCTCTCTCTCTCTCTCTCTCTCTTTAAAGAATAAACTTTGAGAGTTAGGAGAATAGTTGGTTAAGAAGAAAACAAAGTTTGTGTATAAGGGTCCCTTGGCTTGTTTGGATTGAATTGAACTCCCTCCAACTTACTTTTTTTGGTCCGTCTCAAAATAACTGCCATATTTTCCAAATAAAGAAATAATAGTGGTTCAGTTTTATGATAATACAAGCATGTACAAACAAGTAAATCACAACGCTCCTTAATAAGTTAAGCAAGTCAGCTACAATAATTTATTATTATCATGAGACGAAGGGAGTAAAAAAATATGGAAGTAGATTGTATTGTTTTTATTCTAATTATCAATGATTAGATTAGGCAGCGAATTTAGCAGATGTGTTGTCTTCATATTTGTTTTCAATGTAGTGTTGGCTGATTAAGACAAAATTAGTCAATTTATACACGTCCTAGTCTAATGCCGTCAGTTTAGAAGTAAAAATCAGTACTGCCTCGAAAATGATTTTATTGTTTCATAATGATTAACTGAAATATTTTTTCAGGGGGACGAGTTTTTTTTTTTTTTTTTTTTTTTTTTTTTTTTAATATAAAAAGTCCAGGTGAAGCAAGAATGTCAGATTCAGAAGAAACAACAATACAAGAGCTGAAAATTTTGATAGAAACACATCAATACCTCCAAACACCCTGTTGACTTTATAGAAAGATTATCATGAATTTACTTGTCATTTTGAGAATTAAGGGATCATGATGTATTTGATATTTAAGTTTAATCTATTTTCTTTTATGGAATAATTCCTCCAACAAAGTGGGAAGCGGTTCTTTCGATACGGGGTAAAGAAAGTTGGTGTCTTGATAGATTTGTTTTTATGGCAGAAGTGGCTCCTGATCTTTGGCTAAAGCCTTCTAAGTTTGTGGCATTAGCAATGGCCTTGCCAGACTTTGAGAGACTCCCATCCCATGACAGAATGTACCAAGCTATAGACATGTAAACTGAGGTAAATTTCTAATTAATGATTTTTTTTTTAATTATTATTTCGTTATTGACAGATAGAAGGACAAACATAATATTTGACATGTCCATAGTGGTCTAAATGGAGAAAAGATCAAAAATGTATAATGTGCTCAATCTAAACAGCTGTACGAGGGATCAAATATATGCAATTGCTGATCTCGTGAAGAGGCAGCTGATAACAAGTTTCTTCATGCTGAGAATATTGATTTTCCAACTGCTTATGAGAAGCTTCACATAAATTTCCCACTTCCCAGCTACGCGATTCAAATCAAGATTAATCGATATGGGGACTTTGTCATTGAGCAAAGTTTTACTATAGATTGTAGCTTTTCTTAGCCTTAGAAGCTCAGTTTGTATTCTCCCCGTCCCTAAATGAATGTCTATTTGTCATATAAGGGACATTTTAAAAATGCTTACTTTTTATAAAACGGAAAAATTACATCTTAAGGCCACCCAACTATTCGGGTTGTTTGGATATAATCACTAAAGTCTTTTTACTGTATCATAAAGCCAAAACTATTATTTTGGTGCATCACTCAAGCTAATGACATCCACTTTTGCACGGTAAGTATTTTAAAAGCCTACACTCATTTGGAAACAAAGGGAGTATTAACATTGGAGCTCCAAGCAATCTTCTCAATGCACTGCATTGATGGCAAAAGGGGTTTACTGATAAGCATCCCAAACGTCTTTCATTATTCAGTTCAGTAAAAAGTGATTGGATTCCATAAAAAGTCCAAATTTCAACTTCTAGAACAGAAATTTCATGTCAAGTTCTTGTACAAGTATTTACTTCAGCAGTTTTGTGGCTCCCCTTAGTGATTAACAGGTGATGTCAGAGCTAGATAAATCCCATTCCCAATTCCACATGAACGAACACCCCTTAAACAAAATACATCTGTTAAAAAAAAAACCACAAACAAATACTCCCTCAGTCCCGTAATGATATTCTCATTTGCCATTTTTCATTGTCCCAAAAAGTTCTTCTCATTTCTATAATTTAGGCTTAAATGTGCATAAACATAACATGACTAGTGAAGCAAGAGTTTATATCCTTAAAAAGTTTGAATAGTCAAATGAAAACATCATTTTGGGACGGAGGGAGTAAAGGACATAAAAACACTTTTAGAGAGATTGTAAAAGCATGCCTAACTGAATTAAATAAAGATGCATTTCAAGATTGAAGTGATCAAGGTGAAATGCAATAAATTAGAAATACATCTGTTTAAAAATAATGATAAAACATCAAAGACAACAGGGAAGCCATCGGGCTACTTGCCTGTAGGCAGCTGGAGCTTAAATCGCAAATAATTAGACGAGTTCGCAATCTCAACAAGCTCCTCTGCTTTGTCCATCTCCAACTCTTTAACCAACCCATCCACCACCTTCTGAAGTGTCTCTTTATAAACAATAACCTTATCAGAAATCACCTTCTTACACAACTCATGCGCAAAACCGAAATCACCGGCTTCACACGCGAAAGGTACAACCAAGAAAATTGTAACTCGGTCAGGGAGAAGATCATTCTTTAGTATCTCACCATACCATTTCTTCACTTCCACCAAATTTCTGTCCTCCACAAATGCATGAAGCAGCGCATTGAAAGTATAAACGTCAGGCTTCACTCCTTTCCTTTCCATCTCCCGAAACAAATCGACGGCTTCTGAGACCTGTTTATCAGTGCATAATCCTCGCAACTTAGAATTATAGCTCCACGCATCGGGAGCAATGTTCTTGCTTACCATTTGTTCCCATATTTTCTCGGCTTCAACAGGCCGTTTTTCCTGATGTAGTGCGTGAATGATGGTATTATATGTAATCAAATCTGGTTTGAGCCCGTCTTTCTCCAGTGCCCCAATTACTTTGATGGCAGAATCCACCGAACCTAAGTCACAAAAACATTTAACAACAATGTTATAGGACACGATATCAGGCTCAATAGACAACTTCCTTGGTATCTCACGGAACAAATCCCTCAAATTCTCATACTTCTTTGAGTTAACGCAAGCTGTAAGGAGGGCATTGAATGATAAGACTGTCTGGCCGCAATTCAGCTGGGGCATTTCATCGAACAACTTCTGGGCATTTTCAAACATTTTAGCTTTCCCATACAAATTGATAAGTCGTACAACGAAGGCTTCTTTTTTGATGGAATCTTCAAAATTCTTTTGATATTCAATGAGTTCTTCGATGAAAGAGTACTTCCCAGCAACGGCGAGGCGGCTTGTGGGCTTCAAAGTGGCGGAGGATTTGGGGGTGAAGACACTGCGGAGGCTACGAAAGAGGGAAGACATTTGCTTGTTGGGATCGATCAACAAGACAGCAAGGGTTTTACAGGGTTTTTGTTGAGCAAAACAAATTACAGAGAGGGTTCAATTCAAGATCAAATGCTACATTGGAAATTCGATCTGTTACTGTAACTAAGCAAACGAAAGTGGAATTATTACCCTAACGTCCTTCAAAACTAACCAATTTATTTAAGAAGTACTCCCTCCGTCCCTCTTTAACTTGCAAATTTTAGGTTTGGCACATTATTTAAGGAAAAAGTTGATGTGTTGTGAGGGTAGATAGTTGAGTGGGAGAAAGAAAGTGGGGTAGAGAATAGTAAGTGATAGTTGTTGTGAGTATGACAAGTGGGTCCCATTATTTTAAAATTATTAAAATATTTCCTTTTTGGGGCTTTGTAGATTAATGTGGGACAACCAAAATGGCAAATTTTGTAGATTAAAAAGGGACGGAGGGAGTATTAGAGTTATTCCCTCCGTCCGAAGAGTAAGAGTCTTACTTCCCATTTGCACTGAGATTAAGAAATGGTGAAAGTAAAGTAAGTATTGTGAGTGTAAAAGTAAAGTAGGAGAGATAATGAATGAGAGTGAATAGTAAGTTGATTGGTGTTGTAAGTATAAAAGTAAAGTAAGAGAGAGAATGAGTGAGATGAATAGTAAAGATTTTTTGTCATTTTAGAAAAAAGACTCTTACTTACTCTGAGACAGATGAATTATTTTTTAGAGTCAATCCGATTAGCAAGTCCATTGGTAAGCCTATTCCCCTATCCACACAATGGTAAAAGCTTTTTGGAAAGCTTTTTACAATCTCAATATACCAAATCACTTTTAAATTATATAAAATAGCTTTATAAAATTTTCACAATGGTAGAGCTCTTTCATTACTTAGGGAGTTGGTGTATTAAAGCAAAACCTACATGAAAGAGCTCTTCCTATATAAAGAGCAACTCTTTAGGCAAAGAGCTATTTAAAGAGTTTCACAATGATAAAAAGCTCTAAAAAGCTCTTTCACAAAAATAAAAAGCTTCTAAAAAGCTCCTATTGTGGATGCTCTTATTTCCCTTTTTGGGTCTCCCATTAATAAGTCTCATTTGTCAAAATAAATATTTTTTTGTTATTGTTATATTGAATTAACCACATACTTAAAACTAAACAACTTAATTAAAAAAATTAATTTAGGGCATGTGACTGCACAACAATCAAATGTTTATTTAGACGAGTTACATTTTACAGTTGATTTACAATTTATAATACATGGGTTATATTCTAATGGGAATCGTGAAAATGATTTACATCTTTTGTTACATAAGTTAAATTTTATAGTAATATAAAACCAATATTTTTACATCCAGATTACACACACCCCAAATCCCCCAACAAACTTCAACAAGAATATTCTCTCACACACAAACACACACAACATACAAAACTCAATGTTTCTCATGTGATAGGCAGTTAATCAACAACTTGCATTCCTTGTTGAATCTCACTATAAAAGTCCCCCATGCACCTCATACCCCATTTGACCAACTTTTCTCTCTCCCAATGTCTTCTTCCTCTGTCAGTACCATCACCAAAATGGCAACAGAGTTTGATGATTTAACGATTGGTGAAGAACCAAAGAGAGGGGGAAGAATGGGAAGGAGAAGAATCCCTGATGATGGAACTCAAGTATATAAATCCAAGAACCTCGCAGCCGAGAGAAGGCGTCGCGAAAAGCTCGCTTCCAGGCTCCTTGAGTTGCGCGCTGCCGTCCCCATCATAACAGATGCAATAATCCCAAAACTAATTCTTTATTTTTCATTTAGTTACAAAAAATGAATTTGAGTTGTAACTCGTTTTTTTTTTTTTTTGGGTTGCTAATTACAGATGAATAAAGCGACCATTATAACTGATGCAATTGCCTACATTATGGAGATGCAGAAAACTAATGAAGTTCTTACTGATGTACTTCATGAAATGGACGCAGAATGGCAAGAGCAATCCGAAACAGTCCATTTTCAAGTTGTTGCAGCTGAGGAAATGGAAAATTGGGGGATAGAGGTTGTAACATATTTATCAAATAAGCCCGTGTTCGAATTGATTAAATGTTTTTTCAACATTTTTTTTAAAATTTGTAACAGCCGGAAGTCAAGGTGACTTGCATAGATGGGAATAAGGTGTGGATAAAGATTGTTTTCAAGAAGAAACGAGGCGGATTTACTAAACTCATGGAGGCAATGAGTGTGCTCAGGGTCGAATTTGTCGATACAAGTGTTACTACCTTCAAGGGAGCACTTCTTGTTACTTCCTGCATTGAGGTAATAACTACTCCCTCCGTGACAGAATATATGATTCTTACGCTATGCTCCCTCCGTCCAGGATAAATGTCGCACTTTTTTTATGAAATGTAAATTACATTAAGAAACACACATTTAGGTGCTATAATGGTGTATCAGTCAGTAATTTTTAACTATTCTGATAATACAGGGAATTCATGGTGGAACCATTGCAGCTGATCAGGTTAAGGAGTTTCTGTCAGAGATCATCAAAGGAATATAGGTAAATTTGTCTTAGTACTAGAACATTTACACTATAATTTCTGTATGTAAACATCAATTAACTTTGAAAGAGCTACCGACGACTCTCCGTGTTAAGTAGTGATATTTATACAAATTTTTATCTAAAAAAAATTACTGGTTTTCGTAAAGCATGGCATGGCAATATCAGTATCCGAAAATACTGCAATTATATGTGTTTGCCCTTCCTCTCTTCATATCTTGCCTATCAGAGAGACCAGAAAAAGGCAAGAGAAGCTTTCTGAATTTGATCTCATCTTTCGTTTTTACATTCATTAAGCAAAAGCGCATTCATTAAATACATTGACAAATCAAATGCGACATTTATTGACATTTATTTGGGACGGAGGGAGCATACCATAATAAAAATCACACTTGCATTCTCAAAATATGTTCAGTTGGTGGTTCCATGAATTATCATCATAACACACCTCTTTCACACTAGAGCCAACCCCATTGTATCTTCCTTCATCCTTCCCCCCAAGGATCTCCAAAAATATACTCCGCAGTTCTTTCCCATGGATTCTTGTTCCGTCCTCCCTTCTCAACATCTTCCTTTAATTTTCTTTCATTACCTTTTTGTTGCATCCTCGCCAAACATGGCCAATGCCCGAATATGCTTTCACAAAGATCAACGGTATATGGATTATACTCGCACGGAGGACCTTCACGCACTTGCTTCACATTTCCGTAATGATCATATCCAGACCACGGATAATCGTATCCATAATCAGAATAAGTATACTCCACTTGCTTATTTTCATCTTCGTCTTGCTCCCCAATTTCACTTGCATTTTCTATGCTCAACATATCTTCACTCTCCCCATTGTTACTCCCAACTTCTGTATCATCAATCTTTACAATCGCGTTATGAGGGATTTCAGAATCAACAACACTTACTTTCTCGTTTTCGTTAAAAATGGCTTCAGATTCTCCAACTTCACTATTTTTAGGGGTAGGTGAAGGAATTGTCTGATTGGAAACGTTCTCAGAAGGCGGTAGGCCATTAGGCTCAGGGGTCGAACGGGGATAACAAATTTTGTCAGAGGGTGGAAGTGGCTTTCCATAGGTTAGAGTAATATCAAAACCACCATCATAAGGGGTTGGATCATACTCTTCAAAATCAAGGTCATCAAGATCCGAATTTTTCGTAGAGTAAGAAATCGAGTAATGTATTTGAGAGAGAGCATAGCCATTGTCACAAGGAACAGGTTCATAAGTGATTAATTTAGGCTCACTAAGAGTGTACACAGAACAATTCATTTCTGGGTAATTGGAGTAAGAATCATAAGAACAATGAGGATAAGTGTGTACAAATGCAGGGTTGTCAAAATCCGAATAAGCGTAAACAGAGTAATTAGTAGGATAATAGTCTACAAATTTAGGCTCATCACAAGAATATGAATCAGGGAAAGGCAGTGAAGCTTGGTAAGGAACTAGATCGTAGTGGTACTCACCAATTTCACCATCATAAGAACCGGAACCAGAACCGAAACCAAAATCGCAATACGCCATTGATGATCGGTGTAAAAAAAAAGTCTGGTGCTAAAAGAGCTCCCACTATCACTGTGAAATCCTCAGCGCAGCAGGCTTGACGGGTATATTTATTTGGGAGAGAGTGAGAAAATCATTAGTTATTGAGCATGAAACAAAGGAAATTAGGTAAAGGGGGATGAAGTTCATGTGTTTTGTTTGGGGAAGTTGAAGTTTGAACCACTTGATAGTTATCTAGGACAATAGGGGAAAAAGGATGAAAGTGTGATGATATGGAAGAAGAATAAGGAGATAATAATGTTAGTAGCAATCAATAAAGGCCCTTTATAGTAGAGACAAAAAAAATGTGAGGATGTTGTGGCTTTTAGACCAAAATGTCAAATTGTGCATCATTCAAGTAATCTCATTACCTCCTTTTTATTGCACATGGGAAAGGGAGGTCTACCATGTGATCGATATTATCCCTAAATTAAATGTGATAGGAGAAGAATATGTTAAAAGACCACTGTGCCCCCCGTCAAAACATGATATGATGGCTAACTTAACTTATGCAGTCAGACGTCAGACGTCTCTGTCTGTCTAATGTATGTCCTATTTATTTTTTTAAAAAAAATTACTCTCAATTTTAACTCTCCATATTGTGAGGTGGGGCCCAAGCGTCAAAACATGATCTGATGGCTAACTTATGCAGTCTGACGTCAAACGTCTCTGTCTGTCTAATGTATGTCGTATTTACTTTTAAAAAAAAAATTACTCTCAGTTTTAACTCTCCATATTGTGAGGTGGGGCCCAAGGGGGGTTTAAGTTCTTTCAGAAATGTAAATTAAGATTATCGCCAAAGTTGGATCACTTAGAAACCTTGTATATGGTGATTGACAAGTGACAACCTCATCCAAACATGTGTGTTAGTGTTTATATACACAGATAGCATTAAGAAACAAAAATGAAATGAAAACATCAACAAAATGGTCTCAAAGCCCAGATTGGAGGTCTGCTTCTAAAGTTCTTGCAATGAGCCAACTTTAAAAAAGTACTCCCTCCATCTCGGAAATAGATACACCCATTTAAAAAGAAAACTCAACTCAACTTTCATCATAATTAAAAATTATTTTTCATATTATTATTCTTAATGAGATTAACCCTTCAAAGAGATTGTCAATTTAGCTGACTTAATTGTGATCAACATTTCATTCGAGAACAAGTTCTACAATGAGGTTAACCCTTCAAAGAGAATCTCAATTTAACTAAACTTTGACCTACACTTACAATATTTTATTTATCCTAAGGAGATTTTGAACATTATTATTGATTCACCGTCAAAATACTATTTGTAACAATAATTAAATTTTAAATCCTGAACGAAATTAAATCAAGTTTATCATCAAAGTCAAAGTTAAATCAAGTTGACCATCACACTACAGTCAAAACCTCAAGGCCTGTCCCTCGGTGTGGTCGGGGCTCCCTACTGTCCGGGTAGGGAAGCTTTCAAAGACGAAGGTAAAAAAAAAAAAAACATGGTGAGACAAATATCTTTTGTGCCCCTAGTATTGCTCTTAACATTAATAGAGTTCACCTGTTCCAGATTACACAGTGATACACAGCAGCTCTAATACTTCCCAGCAAAACTAAATATAAGGTCTCACAAATGATCATAGCACTTTAAATACAGGGTTCCTAACCTTCCGGGCTATCATATGATGTAGCCTGTTCACCGACACATTGCTAAGATAAGTATAAACTTCGCCAATTCTTTCTCAAAACTTACGCCACTGGCCACTAACACCCTGCAAAATGAAACAGCAAAAAATAAAAGCACTACGATGAAACTTTTCAGATATCAAAATACGAAAACTTGACACCATGTAATTAATGGTAAAACATCAGAGAAAAACGCATGTCTACACGGAGTTCTTTCCTCATTTGGCTTCACAAGTGCCCCATTCCCAACTCAACTCACACTCCCTTCATCACCCAAAGAGCGTACTACTTTGAACATAAACCTTTTGTTATAATACTTTTGTGACTTATAGCAGTAGTGTAGTATCCTTTTGTGTATGTCACAGAAGAGTAACAACATGCTTTTGAAAGGAAAAAAGGAAAGGGGTAAAAAAAATGAAGATTTACAGCTCATATTTAGACATGGTCTACATGGAACAATTTTTTTTAAAAAAAAAAAAAAACTAACAAGGCACACAAAATCTTGTTAATGGGATGGCAGTACAGCTCTCATGGCATGATAAGCAAGAGAACCATCCTACTTATAAAATGAGAGAAAGTAATTTGGAAATCAATGAAAACTTTATAATTTAGAAAAGAGACACCTTTTGGGGGCAAACTAAAGGAAGGAGGACCAAGGCACTAAAACAATATGTTATTTACCCTCAACCAACTGGATAACAAGCACTATACGATATTGAAATGCGGTAGGTATTACTCCCTCTGTCCCGGAAAAATAGTCCCTCTCTTTTTTTGTTACTACAAATGAATTTTGAGCAATAATTTAGGCTACTTTTAATTATTTTAATGAGAATCTAAAAAAGGCTATTGATAGTATTTATAATGGTGATTAGGATAATTAAAAGTAGCCAAAATTATTGCTCGAAGTTCATTCATAATAACAACGAAAAAAGAGGGACTAACTTTCCGGGATAGAGGGAGTACAAGTTTAGACATGAAGGTTTCTTCAAGTCTTTGACTGTTAGACTCTATGGAGAATCAGCTTAATAATCCGAGTGAGGGAGATATAGAACATACAATAATTGCAGAGACTGGAATCGCTCATCAAGAAGGGGGTGCTGCTTCTGAAGAAGTGGCCTCTTGTTTCGGTCTTCTCTTCTCTACAGGAGGTCCATCCCGCTGTCTAACATACTTTTTACTCTCGTATTTTGATGGTGATCGCCTGTTCTGCTTTGGTTGGTAAGTAGGGTACTGGCACGGAATTATTTCTCCATTCACATACTTGTCACCTATAGCAAATGATGGGAGTAAGTTTGATTTCAAATGAATATAAATATTTTTCAATAAAAATAAGAACCCCCTAAAGAATCACCTCCATAATCCTTGTTTTTGACATCTATGTATGAATCTGGCAGAACCCACAGAACTCCAGGCAGTCCTACATAAATGCGAAGATTCAAGTTGGAAATTCAAGAACAGCACATATAATCCCAGTCATCAAAGAAGGTAGCACATATATATTTACTTACCCTTGAATTTTTCTGACGTCTCTTCAGATACAGTACACTGGAAGCCGGTGTAGGTAGTGGTACTAAAAGCATACATATTCTTCTTTGCTTCTTCCATGCTGACATAACGCACACACATTCAATCACAGTACCTTACTACCATAATCGGGTAAAAGAATTATGTACAGGCTTGTGTACATCTTGAGATCCTACGTAAATATTATACTCACTCTATCCCTAAATGAGAGTCCATTTTTTGGTTTTTCGGGGAAATTAAGGATGGGGAATAGTATGCACTCTTTCTAGCACATGTACATAACTACCCTTAATGATCACACCATCGTGACTGCAAATTAGAACATGATAATTGACATAAGTGAAATTAGTGCCTTGAAACAGGGCACTAAAATTCATGAGATGAACACAAAGCAACAGGCTACAACATTACTCGTATTTGACAAAATAATTCAAATAGATTGATCAAACAACAACAACAACAACAAAAGAAACAAAAAAGGTCAAACAGCACAAACATCATTAACCAAAACCCAACTATATAGATACAGATTTTAACTATTAGGATGACAATAGCTCGATTCCATCGAAAAGCCCTACATAGGTTGCTATAGTCAAATTGACATCGTGGAACCAACATCCAACATACCTATATTTAGCTATATTCATGTTCACCAATTAAAATCATAACGACAATGAACTACATACAAAGTACCATAAAGCAAGACTTACAGTTTGGAAAGGAAAACGACTTCAAATCAAACTTTTGCTCAAACTAGTCAAAACTGACTCCAAAAGTTAAACTAGATTATTTCAGTGTAACCAGGGAGTTTTTCTTATACTTCCTCCAACACCAATTATTCACGCAAGCTGACTGCAGAATTCTGATTTCCAGTTTCAAATACAGCTGTTTTGTTTCCATTAATGATACACACCTCTGATTTAACTACATGGTCTGAATCCTTAGCAATCAATTTTGCAACAGGCAACCATAAATTACAACCTAAAACTAACATCTACGAAAAGAAAAAATATATAATTATGAATATAATCAAATTATCTTAAAAACTAGAAAACATAAACAAAAAGATTATAAGATCAAAATATACCTTCCAACGACGGTGGCAAGGGTGTTAAGGTAAGTCTCAATCATTTGTTCCCTAGTGGGAGCAGGGTCTTTGGGGAACTCCATCACAATCAGCCAATGATTGTAGTCACAGCCCGGTAACATAATCGTCTCTCTCGGATCATTATTGTTGCCCCTCTTTGCAGAATATTCTCCATCGATGGCTGCCCGTACTTGGGTCCGGTGTAGTTTAGGGGTTGAATTGGGGCGGGGCTGGGAGAAGTGTACAGATGGGGAACGAATTGGGGAAGAAATATGGAGGCGGCTGGTGGTGGTGGAGTGTTCCCGGCGGAGGGAGTTAGGGTTTAGGGTTTTAGAGAGGAGAGAGAGATTGAGAGTGGCCATTGCTGGTGAGTGTGAGTGTGTGTGGGAGAGGGATAAGGTTTTTGATTTTTACCTAAACGAAAACGCATTTTCGATTCCAAAAAGTTTAATATTTTCAAGGGGAAGCGCCTAATTTCATAATTGATTTTTAATATTATTCCTTTTTTTGTTTGTTTTAAAAAATATTACTAGTATTATTTTTTAAGGGACTTTTAATAATATTCTTAACCGTGAGTTTGGAGATCTCAATTAAACTTGTGAAATTGAGACTTGAAAAATGAAACAAAATTTGTGGAAAAAAAAAATACAGTATAATCCCTCCGTCCAGCACAAGTAGGACTAAAGGAGTGGGCACAATAATTAAGAAAAAATAGTGAATGTGTGGTAGAAAAAGAAGAGAGAATGAGTGAGGTAAATAGTAGCGTTGGTTGAATAAAATGAGTGGTGGAAAATGAAGAGAGAGAATGAGTGTGGTTAAATTGAGGTGTCGTGATTGTGTTATTGTTTTTAATTGGAGTGTGCCGAGTCCACTATCGATATAGCTAATGAAATATCGACACCACATCTTGTATCATTCATTTTGTAAGGATTGCATTGCCCTTTGTTTTTACTCCCTCCTTCCCAAAGTATATGTCTACCCTTCCATTTGCACGGAGATTAAGAAATAGAAGTGATGTAAGTGTTGTGAGTATGAAAAGTAAGGTAGGAGATAGAATGAGTGAGAGTGAATAGTAAATTGATTGGTGTTGTGAGTATAAAAGTAAAATAGGAGAGAGAATGAGTAGGAGAAATAGAAACGATTTTTTGTCATTTTAGAAAATGAACATATACTATGGGACAGTGGGATTTTTTTTTTTTTTTTGGACAAGCTAGTTACATTTTATTCATTCAAGGCAATTGTTATCGTGTTAAAAACTCCTATTAAGCCTATTACAGATCTATTGCCCAGTCTAGTACGATTTCTTATTGGAGTTTCACCACTTCATAACCTATTACAACGAATGAAACTGCGTCTTCAGAAATCTTTCATAGACATCCCGTGCCATCTGGTGGTTTCTTCCCATAGAGGTTCTGTGTCATTTGGTAATCATCTTGCCATAGACGTTCCGCTTCATCTGAATGATTACATGCAGAAGCCACCAGCCGCCCTCAGAGGGCAAATTGACAAAGGCGAATAATATTTTTGGAGTTGCCTTAAAAGCCCATGTTTTATGAGTGCATAAATTGGATTGGACTTTGGTGGACCTTTACAAAAAATTTAAGCTCTATTTTCAGATTGGACTGTCATCCAGCCCAAGTGCTCATTTTTCACTAAGCGTAGCCCAAGATGTCTCTAGACTCTAGCTACATTTCTATTTTCAGGTATTCGATCGTAGAGATATCAATAGAGCACTAGTGCAAAGGGCATAAATTAACGTTACAAAATTTTGCATATAAAATGAGTCGATCAAATTTTATTAGTTGTATCGATAGCAGATGCTCCACACTCTCATTAAAAACACCAATAAAATTGTTACACTTAAAATTTTGTGAGTAAATTGTGTGATTATTTTGTGACTCTAGTATTATTCTAGTCAATAATATCACTACAATGCAATACCTTGAAAATAGAGATCTAGCTACATTGTTATTAACAGGTGATGCCCAACTGAGAAACTTCTAATCTCCACTGTCCAGAGGTAAGAAAAAAAGACTTAACCACAATTTTGAGTAACAGCTGCAAGGAGCAACAACTCTACTGCTGCTGTATGTCTACTTTCAAAACTAGTTTGTTCTTAAACAACGATCTATTTTCTAAGAATAAAAATATACTAATAGAAATGTTCTCCAAGTATCATAATGTAAATTATCAATATATTCACAATCAAAGCTAATACTCTTTTTGATTCGGAACGATGTTTTCTCTCTTTTTGTTGTTATTATGGACGTACTTTGAGTAATAATTTTAGAGTCAGTCTCATGAAAAACTTATTTTACACTAAGAGATGTGTAAAACTTGTTTTGCATTAAGAGATTATGTTTTACATTAAATGATGAAAACAAGTTTTACACTAAAATGAGTGTAAAACAAGATTTTCTTGAGATTTTCACATAATTTTAAGTTAACTGAATTATCTTAATAAAAATCTAAAACTTGTTATTAATAGTATTTATAATGAGGTACTATTAACAAGTTTTGAATTTTTATTAGAATAATAAAATTAATTTAAAAGTATTGCTCAAAGTTCATTCGCAAAAACTAAAAATAAAAAGAGGAAATATCATTTTAGGACAGAAGGAGTATAATTGATTGAAAAAGCAATTATGCATGTTTGATATAAAAAAAAAATAAAAATTAAAGATCTTTTTCTAAGAATGTCATGTGTGTGTCACTCCTACTTTCCTTCTAATCAATATGGAAAAATGAACAAGTTTTGTTAAAAGAGTTGGTTTTGGGGGAAACTAGTTCCTCCATAAGTTATAAAAAGTCATGTTTTTTAACCCTTCTTAAATCTTAAAGGGCCTAAACTCTAAACCTTAAACCCCTAAACCCTAAACTTTAACCCCTATAAAAACATGACTTTTTATAACTTATGGAGAAACTAGTTTCCCCCAAAATTTTCTCTTGATAAAAAATAAGTAGGTCAAAGCTAGTTCCGGTTTAATAAATTCATGAGAAAAAAGAGAGTATATTAACTCATGGAATTTTCCCCAAGGGCCCTCAATGTTAGATTTTATTACACATAAATCCCGGCCCATACCAAATACCAAATAAGGAGTTGGGCAGAGATCCAAATTCCCCATACACCCCTAAGCTCTGTTGACCGGTCAAAGATATCTTCTAAATACCCAAACTACCCTCATCTCTCAAACAAAACCCTCCCATCCTCTTCCGCTCCTTCCCATTTTGCAAAACACACACACTCTCTCTCTCTTAAACACACACACACATGTCATTTTTGTCACGCCCCGAAAATTCTAAATTCCATAAATATTAAAATAGCATAATATACATCTTCAAAATGCTAAATACCGAAGCAGGCGCGTGAACTCTACTATAAAACCAACCTAATACCATAAACATGTCGATGACAAACCACATCGGCTACACAAAGGCCAGAAACATACTAAGTCACGACTAATGAAACTACACCTCAACGAGATTATAACTCGGAGACTATTCACAAGTACGGAAGAAAGAACGACCAATATCATATATACCCAAAAGACAACAGTATTTACATAACACTGTACAACTACGGCCTCACCACAAGAGAATATACAAAAGCTCCGTAGAGCAACTATCCCAAAAGAGTATAACCTGCTCCGAAAATTCCGGCAACATCAGATCTCACTGCGTACTACCTCTAGCTTTCCTATGAACTAAGGAAAACAAATGGAAAGGGAACGGGGTGAGATAAATCTCAGTAAGTTACTAATGCGGCTACATGGCATAATATTATGCATATAAACTGAATAACCGAATAACACATATTATACAACAAATGAGAGACTCCCTATCGCCAACCGTCCCATACCGATTGGAAATAACGACCAGCTCATCATGCAGCATACAAAGCTGAAATAAACACA
Organism: Campanula takesimana; assembly: GCA_026119855.1. NCBI lineage: Eukaryota > Viridiplantae > Streptophyta > Magnoliopsida > Asterales > Campanulaceae > Campanula > Campanula takesimana. The sequence continues at coordinate 316,621 of JAOWBW010000066.1, read as the reverse complement.
TAACAAAGGATACTGATGTTGGGTTTCGAAGTAACATGCGCAGCGGAATATAGCAATTAAAAGTTTAAGAAACCCAAAGCCATGGATCCATTCATATGATTAAATCAAATACAACATAATGAATATAGGAAAAACTAACCCTTGATGGCTATCAAATTTTCTCTTGGTCTTTGGTGGAGATTTGAAGACTTGATCACAATCACAAAGCTTGAACACGAACTTTGAAGATGATGATTTTCACCCTCTAGCGGTATCCACACTTCGAACGAATATCAAAGGAGCTTCTTTGATCTTGGTTGCTAGACCAATATTATGAAACACACTTTCACAATTTAATAAAGAACTATATGGAATTTATTTGTGAATTATTTTGTTCCTCAATCAATGATATCTTAGAACAAAATAAAATCTCTCTCAAACTCTTTGAGACTCACAAAAGCACTTGTCAATATGGTCTGGCCGAATTGGGGTTTTTATACACAATTAAAACCTATTCCAAATAGGAATCTTGTGCCAAAAACCTTTCCTAATCGAATTAGGAAATTTCCAGTCGGCATACCGGGCGCCCGCCTGGTACCCCCCGAGCGCCCGCTCATTTGGGCAGAAGGTCAAGGCCTTTTCCGGCTTATTCAGGCGCCCGCCTGGTTCAACCCAAGCGCCCGCTTGGTTGACCAGGAGGCCCAGAATAATTCCAGAAATTCCCTTGAGGTCCTTCGACCCTAAATTCCAATATAGTTCTCTTATTTAAGATTCGTTCTATTGTGTGTGACCCTCTAGGATTATACTAAGTTGGCAATGGGCTCAAACATGATCCCATAAGATATGATTAGGTTCTAGCAAACCGTCATACCTACCCAAATAGTATAACTAGATACAAGTTCGCATTCCTTTATAATATGTCACAATCCTTTTGTCCACGATGTCATTGAACACAAGTCATGGTCAAACAGTCAACTTGTTTTTGTTCAATACTTTCTCGATTCCGAATATGTTGATAATTCAAATGCTATTGATCTAATCAATCCATTTGAGTCCGGCCGAACATTTCATCAACATCATTCCTTTGAGGGGCCCAAGCTTGACATCTCTCCGTGGAGGGACAAATCCATTTAGCTTATTATTCTTCCCAACGGGAATCCGATTATGCCAATCATACCCTTTATAACTACCGTGTTAAGGTAGCGTTTGAATATGTCAAACACAATGTTCATCAAGTGGAAGACTATAATAACTTCATGTCTAAGGATTCAAATGACATAACTAATATGAGATATATGTATGACATAGACCATGGCATAAATCTCATACAGCGGGTCATGTCCAGTACCTTGTTCCAAACAAGTACCCATAAATCTAACATGATCATCTCATGATCATTTAGCCTTTATACTAGTGCTTAATAAGTACTAGGGACGGGGATTATTATAAGTAAACATGAACAACAATAATAATCAAAACATCTCTTTTATTGATATGAAATAAATGATAACAATTACAACGTTTATTAAACGTGCCTAGGGCACCACTACCAACAATCTCCCACTTGCCCTAGGCCCAATCTCTCATGTATCTAATACCCATGGACCTAACATGACCATCATGTTTAGCTTGTGGAAGTCCCTTTGTTAGCGGGTCCGCAACATTGTCATCAGTAGGTACTCTGCATATATTTACGTCTCCCCTATCAACGATCTCTCGAATGATATGAAAACGCCTAAGTATGTGTTTGGATTTCTGATGTGCTCTTGGTTCCTTTGCTTGAGCAATAGCACCATTATTATCGCAATAAAGGTCTATTGGACTAGCAATACTAGGAACCACTTCAAGTTCGGTTATGAACTTCTTAATCCAAACAGCTTCCTTTGCAGCATCCGATGCAGCAATATACTCAGCTTCTGTTGCAGAATCAGTGGTTGTACTTTGCTTGGAACTCTTCCAGCTTACAGCTCCACCATTTAACATAAACACAAAACCCGATTGCGATCGGCTATCATCTTTGTCGGTTTGGAAGCTTGCATCCGTGTAAGCATTTACAACGAGATCATCTTCCATTCCTCCATAGACCAAAAACGAGTCTTTAGTTCTTCTCAAGTACTTAAGAATCGCTTTTACAGCTATCCAGTGATTTTCGCCAGGGTCGGATTGGTATCTACTTATCATGCTCAAAGCATAAGATACATCCGGCCTAGTACAAATCATGGCATACATGATGGACCCAATTTCTGAAGCATATGGAACATCATTCATTTTGTCACGCTCATCGTTTGTCTTAGGACATTGAGTCTTGCTTAGAGAAACTCCATGTAACACGGGCAAGGTGCCTCTCTTGGAATTTTCCATACGGAATCTTCTAATGACCTTGTCAATGTATGTACTTTGGCTTAAACCAAGTAGCCTCCTTGATCTATCTCTATAGATCTTAATGCCAAGAATATATGCGGCTTCACCCATATCTTTCATTGCGAAGCACTTTCCTAACCAAGTCTTCACAGACTGAAGTGTAGGAATGTCGTTTCCAATGAGCAATATGTCATCCACATATAAAATAAGGAATAGCACTATGCTCCCACTAATCTTCTTGTATACACAAGGCTCATCCTCGTTTTTTATGAAACCAAACTCTTTGACCGATTCATCAAAACGGAGATTCCAACTCCTTGAAGCTTGCTTCAATCCATAGATAGATCTCTGCAATTTGCATACTTTAGAATCTTGTTCAAAACCTTCTGGTTGTGTCATATACACATCCTCTTGGAGTTTTCCATTTAGGAAAGCGGTTTTGACGTCCATCTGCCATATTTCATAGTCATGATATGCGGCAATGGCAAGCAAAATTCTTATAGACTTGATCATTGCTACGGGTGAAAAGGTCTCATCATAGTCAATACCATGAACCTGCCTATAACCCTTCGCTACAAGCCTAGCTTTGTAAGTATGCACCTTCCCATCCATGTCAGTATTCTTCTTGAAGACCCATTTGCATCCTATGGTTTTTACACCTTCGGGCGCATCAATCAAATTCCAAACTTGATTGTCTTGCATGGATTGCAATTCGGATTCCATGGCTCCAAGCCACTTGTCCGAATCAGGAGAAGACATCGCCTCTTGGTAGGTTGACGGTTCATCATTCTCAATGATTTCTACCTCATTACTATCCGTTACGAGAAATCCATATCTCTCGGGCTCGGATCGTAACCTACTAGATCTGCGAGTTGCTTGTGTATTTTGAACAGGTTCCACAACTCCTTGTGGTTCTTGTTCATGTTCCACTATTGGTTCTCTGTTATTTTCTGGGTCTCGAATTTCTTCAAGATTTATTTTACTCCCACTGATTTCTTTGGAGAGAAACTCTTTCTCTAGAAAGACACCAGTTCGGGCAACAAACACTTTGTTGTCCTCACGGTTGTAAAAGTAATATCCTCTAGTTTCCTTAGGATATCCCACGAAAATACATTTATCAGATTTGTGTGCAAGTTTGTCTGAGACAAGTCTTTTGACAAAAGCTTCGCAACCCCAAATCTTCATGAAAGACAGACAAGGCTTCTTTCCGCTCCACATCTCATATGGAGTCTTTTGAACCGATTTAGTTGGAACACGATTTAGTGTGAAAGCAGCGGTTTCTAGGGCGTAACCCCAAAAGGATATTGGAAGATCAACTTGACTCATCATTGATCGAACCATGTCTAACAAAGTCCGATTCCTCCTCTCAGACACACCATTCCATTGTGGTGTTCCGGGTGGAGTCAATTGTGAAACTATTCCACAATTCTTTAGATGATCATCAAATTCTTGACTTAAGTATTCTCCACCTCGATCTGATCGAAGTGCTTTTATACTTTTGCCAAGTTGTTTTTCTACTTCATTTTGAAATATTCTAAATATCTCAAATGCTTCGCTTTTATGTTTCATTAGGTAAACATACCCAAATCTACTATATTCATCAGTGAAGGTTATGAAGTATTGAAATCCTCCCCTAGCATTGCTACTTAATGGTCCGCATACATCGGAATGTATCAACCCCAATAAGTCGCTTGCCCTTTCACCCAACTTGGTAAAAGGTGTCTTAGTCATTTTTCCAAGAAGACACGACTCACAAGTATCATATGACTCGAGGTCACATGAACCTAAAAGTCCGTCCCCATGGAGTTTTGAGATACGCTTCTCATTAATATGACCAAGACGGCAATGCCATAAATAGGTATGATTTACATCATTAGGTTTAGATTTCTTGTTTACATGATAGACATTGTCATTATTTTCATTCTTGACATCCAAGATATAAAGGCCATTAAATGAATTAGCAATACCATAAAGCACATCATTTAAGTAAATAGAAAATTTCTTATTCTCAATAAGAAACTTAAAACCTTCATTATCCAAACAAGAAATTGAAATAATATTTCTGCTTAAATCCGGAACATAATAACAATTGTTCAAAACAAGAATTAATCCGGAAGGTAAAGTGACTTCATAAGTCCCTACGGCTAATGCAGCAACTCTTGCTCCATTCCCCACGCGTAGATCTACTTCACCTTCTTTAAGCAGTCTCCTATTCTTTAGTCCCTGCACATTTAGACAAATGTGAGAACCACATCCGGTATCCAATACCCAAGAATCAGTGGTAGAAAGGAGAATATCTATCATATAGATACCTGAAGTCGACGCAGCCTTGCTGCCCTTCTTCTTCTTTTGCTCTTCCAAGAAAGCCTTGCAATTACGTTTCCAATGACCAATTTCTTGACAATGGAAACAGATTGCATCCTTTTGTGAATCAGGTTTTTCCTCAGAAGCCTTGGCAACCTTTGCCTTACTTATTTTGGGTTTGACAACTTTCTTACCCTTTCCTTTGGCACTAGCCTTCTTCCCATCATGAACCAAGAGCACGGAAGAACCTTTTTCCACAATTTTCATCTCTGCAGTTTTGAGCATCCCATGCAACTCAGAGAGATTCTTATCCATTCCATGCATGTTATAATTCATCACAAACTGATTATAACTTTTAGGCAATGAATTAAGAATGAGATCCGTGGCTAGCTCCAATGGGATTGGATAGCCAAGTTTCTCAAGGTGCTCTACATAACCTTTCATTTTAAGAAAGTGAGGACTCACTTGTTGCCCTTCATTCATTTTACTAGTAGTGAATGCAACAATGGTCTTGTACCTCTCTTGCCTAGCTTGCTCTTGAAACATGGTTCTCAACTCCACGCCTATCTCATAGGCTTCCAAATGTTCCAAACTTTGTTGGAGTTTTGAACACATAGCAGCAAGCATGAGACAACTTACATCTCTAGAATCATTACGATGTTTCTTGTAATTGTCCCTTTCTACCCTAGGGGCAGTAGGCGGTGGTTCAGCAGGGAGAGGCCCATCGAGAATGTACAACTTATCTTCTTGCCTAAGAACGATTCTTATGCTACGGATCCAATCCATAAAGTTAGTACCATTCTCTTCGAGCTTATCCTTCTCAAGGATCGATCGCAACGACATTGATTGAGTGTTATTAGTCATTATCTACAAATTTGCAAAATTTCCAAAATTTAATAAGTACCGATTTTCATTAAAGAGATAAATAATGTATTTTTCAAACAAAATACTCCCACTAAATTATATAACCTTCATATACATCCAATGTATAATATAATTTAATTGGGCTAAGATCCAACTTTAATTTAACTTTTGAGTCCACGGTGGCGGACCGCTCAAAAAACTAAATTAATTAGGTAGACAATCATGTCAATCACATCCCATATGATTCTTAGATCCTTTTATGAGATTCTTCGAGAAATCCAATTTCCAAAGCATGTTTAATCTCATCTTTTGCCTAGGCCCAAAACTGTTTTGACGCCTAATTAAGTCCAACCATTTTAAACGTATAGGAACCATTCAATTTAACGCACCTTGCGGAGGCAAGCCCACATTAAATTAATGAACCTCATCTTGCTCATACATGAATAAAATCAATGCACTTCGCGGAGGTGAACCCACATCAAAATCACCCATATATAAACAAGTGTTTTAATCATGGCATGGCAAAGAAGGACTTAAAACTTTCTTTGAAGGTTCATCACATATAGCATATAACACATTTATGAGCACATAATATAAACATGTTACACATCAAGTTTAGCCACTAAATTAATCCCATTAATTTAAGCAGGATATTTATGTGTCATTAGTTTCTCTATAATTATGAGGATGAGACTAATTCAACTTTGGTTATTATCTCCAAATCAAGACAACAAGAAGTGCGGTCGAACTAAGCCATTAGGCAACCACAATCCGCACTAATTCAAGAAACCAAGAAAGTAGTCCATGTGGCCGAAACTAAGCAATAGATGGTCTCGATGAACGTAGGCCAATTGCATTCACAATTCCACATGGATCTCCAATCATTGAATCAAGAACTTTGTTTCTCAATTTTAGCAATTATGAACTCTTCATAATTCTAACTTCGTTTTATCTTTGAAACTTTGATTGCGATCAATTTTGGGAAACACAATCTCGATGAACGCAGATTAGCCATCCAAAACTTGAACCAATCTAGGAATCACAAGATTAAAACAAATAGGAAAATCAAACCCCAAAATCCACACACAAACCAACTACCCAAAACCCATTCCAGATCAGCAAGTCTGGACTGGTTCTGTTACTGGTTTTGTCGAATTTGTCGAAAATTCCATATTCAGATTTTTAACCAAAATCAGAACATATTCTGCCGAGCGAGCGCCCGCTTGGTTATGACCAAGCGCGCGCTTGAATGGCCAGAATAGTATAGAATTTTAAAGTTCGAAAATTTTGTCTCAAAATTATTTTTCCCCGATTATTAAAACTTTGATCCAATCAAAAATCAATAATCGAAATAATTCAGAATCCACCATAATTTTTATTGCGATTAAATCGTGCGATTAAAGTTGCAAAACAATAAACCACATAAAATCACAAAACACATAAGCATCATATATTCCAATATTCATATCATGCAAGGCACATAAACAATTTATATACACATAACATGATCCAAGTATTGAATTAATCAACATGAACGGGGCTCTGATACCACTGTTGGGTTTCGAAGTAACATGCGCAGCGGAATATAGCAATTAAAAGTTTAAGAAACCCAAAGCCATGGATCCATTCAAATGATTAAATCAAATACAACATAATGAATATAGGAAAAACTAACCCTTGATGGCTATCAAATTTTCTCTTGGTCTTTGGTGGAGATTTGAAAACTTGATCACAATCACAAAGCTTGAACACGAACTTTGATGATGATGATTTTCACCCTCTAGCGGTATCCACACTTCGAACGAATATCAAAGGAGCTTCTTTGATCTTGGTTGCTAGACCAATATTATGAAACACACTTTCACAATTTAATAAAGAACTATATGGAATTTATTTGTGAATTATTTTGTTCCTCAATCAATGATATCTTAGAACAAAATAAAATCTCTCTCAAACTCTTTGAGACTCACAAAAGCACTTGTCAATATGGTCTGGCCGAATTTGGGTTTTTATACACAATTAAGACCTATTCCAAATAGGAATCTTGTGCCAAAAACCTTTCCTAATCGAATTAGGAAATTTCCAGTCGGCATACCGGGCGCCCGCCTGGTACCCCCCGAGCGCCCGCTCATTTGGGCAGAAGGTCAAGGCCTTTTCCGGCTTATTCAGGCGCCCGCCTGGTTCAACCCAAGCGCCCGCTTGGTTGACCAGGAGGCCCAGAATAATTCCAGAAATTCCCTTGAGGTCCTTCGACCCTAAATTCCAATATAGTTCTCTTATTTAAGATTCGTTCTATTGTGTGTGACCCTCTAGGATTATACTAAGTTGGCAATGGGCTCAAACATGATCCCATAAGATATGATTAGGTTCTAGAAAACTGTCATACCTACCCAAATAGTATAACTAGATACAAGTTCGCATTCCTTTAGAATATGTCACAATCCTTTTGTCCACGATGTCATTGAACACAAGTCATGGTCAAACAGTCAACTTGTTTTGTTTTCAATACTTTCTCGATTCCGAATATGTTGATAATTCAAATGCTATTGATCTAATCAATCCATTTGAGTCCGGCCGAACATTTCATCAACATCATTCA